>CM060682.1:72860088-73460088 GCA_030686995.1 Artemisia argyi
CTCTTCCGAAGAAGCAAATCAAAAGAAGATGTCATGCAATATTGCTCAACAGAGTTGTTGAGAAAAGTGGACTCTGAACATTTACGACTAAAAAATTTTGCTGAGTTTTTTTTTCTGATGATCAGTTCTTCTTCAGAGCCAAAAATAATGAAGAAGTTGATGAAGCGATACTTGAATCTCCTAAACCTTTACTAAAACAGAATAAAATAGTTTCAGAAGATGAGTGCCAATATTTGAATTCTGGAGTGAATGAAATATGTGAAAGTTCAAGAGTTAGAGAAGTTGAAAATGATTTTGATAATTCATTATTATCTGAAAAAAATCATTTTTCTCCTGCTGATAACAATTTGGTTGATCATATTTCAATTGATTATTCAATTAATGCTGATGACATTAATTTGGTTGATGATCATATTGACGAGGTATTTATTTTTTTATGTTTAATATAATATTTTAAATTTTAATAGTTGTTACTAAAACTAATTTATGTTTTTATTACCAGGTTGTGGAGATTCAGAATGAGTATTTTTCAAATAATTATCAAACCAACAATTGGTTGTCTGTTTCTACAAAAGAGGTATTAAATGAATTATAAACATCTATTATATTTTTAGAAGTTAATATTTGATTTTTGAAATAATATATATATATATATATATATATATATATATATATATATATATATATATATATTTTTCAAAATGATGAGCCTGAATTATCTGAAGAGAACGAGTTGGCTGATGTTCCTGTGCAAGAGGTTTTAATTTATTCAAGTTTATATATTAATATTTCTATCATTTTTTTATTCTTATTTTTATTTTATTTAATATATATATATATATATATATATATATATATATATATATATATATATATATATATATATATATATTTAAATTACTGATTTGTGTTTTTTAATCTAGGATGAACAGTTGCAGAATAAATATTATGAAATTTCAAAAGAAAATCAAGTTAGTGCGGTTGAATATTCGTTGTTTACAAGTAATGATAAAGTTGATCAGCTTCAGGTTACCAACTTTGAATATTCAAAAGATAAACAACCTGAATCACCTAATGTTAAGGTAAACATCTTTAGTAATTAAAATAATTAATAAACCAAGTTGTAGTAATTAACAAATGAATAACTATTTTTTATTAACTCATTAATTTTGCAGGAAGTTATTTCTGATTTGAAAAGATGCATACATAATTTCTCATCATATGATAATATTCTTTCGAAAGACGAAGAAGTTGTTGCATTTAAAAAACAGCTTTTATCACTTTTGATTGGAAATGACAAAAGTGATTGTGTAGAGAAAAGTGATTGTGTAGTTTCACATGATCCTTTTTTTGATACGTGTGGTGTAGATACTACTGAGATAGTTGTTAATGAAGAAGCTCACAAGCCAGAAAATTATGTTTGCCAAGACAATGACGTGATGAAAGTTGTATCTAATGTATTGAAGGATATTGTTCAAGACCCTTTTATGTGTATTCAAAATGATGTAGCTTCTCCAAATACAGGGTGCTTTGGAGAAATTGATGCGTCAGCAAAAGGATTTAATGAGCATGAAAACACTGACACTGAGATACCGTATGTACGACCAAGTGATGATTCAGCGAATTCATTTCATTTGGAAGGATCTGATACGAAGATGGATGATGATACGAAGATTGATGATGATGTTACAGAACCTGTTATTCCGTTTCAACATGATTCTGCTCTTTTAAATGTTGAATTTTGCAATATGCGATTATCTGAGGATGACAATTCAAAGTTAAATGATGCTGAATTGACTGCAGAAGGTAATGTTGCAATGCATGATGAATTGACTACAGGTTCTAAAAAGGATGACTGCATCGAAATTCAAGTAAATGATTTGTCTGAAAAAGAACTTACTGAGAATGCAAACAACAACACAGAAAATGAAGTTGTGGACGAAGCATGTGCCAGTGAAACCCAAATGGAAGTTTCTAAAACTCAAGACTTTACTGCCTTTAGCGAGTCATGTACTAGTGTTTCCGAAGAGAAGGTTATGGACGCTAAAGATAGTTCAATTGCAACTGAATCATTTTTGAAAACTCAAGATGTTAATGTAATAAACATCTCTGATACTGGCACAGTAGATGGTTGTGTAAGTACCAAATTGAAGGTGGTTGTGGAATGAAATGATAGTTATGTGGCAGCCGAATCATTTTCGAAAACTCAAGATATTATAGAACAAGTTGGCAATGAACTCACAAAGGAAGTTTTAGATGAAGCAGCTCCTTATAAATGCACAATGGAAGTTTTTGATTCAGTTTCAAAAACTCAAGTTGTTACTGCATTATGCGAGTCTGAAGCTAGCACAGATGGTGTTATTTTAAGTAAGCAAGCGGAAAAGGTTGAAAAAGTCAGTGAAGCAAACGGGAACAAAGGTAAGGCAACTGAATGCAATGGTGATTCAGCAAATTTATTTCATTTGCAAGGATCTGAAGATCATAACAAAGAGAATCCCTTTGATGATTTTGCAGAACCTGTTAGCGCGTTTCAAGATGATTCTGCTCCTTCAAATGTTGAATTTTGCCATATGCACTTATCTGAAGATGAAAATTCAAAGACAGATGATGCTGAATTGTCTGCAAAAGGTAATGTTGCAATGCATGACGAATTGACTACAAGTTCTGAAAAGGATGGCTGTATCAAAATTCAAGAAACTGGTTTGTCTGAAAAAGAACTTATTGAGAATGCAAACAACAACGCAAAGATTCCGTATGTCCAACAAAATGATGATTTTAAACATTCATTACTTTTGGAAGTGTCTTGTATTCAAATGAATGAGGTCCGTGCAACGTCAGACATACTTCCGAAAACAAATGTCAATTTGCAATTAAGTAGTTCTGGAAAAAATTTGATGACAATTCCAACTAAACATCATGATAACAAAGGTGTCACTGAAGAGCATTATATGGTCACAGATGATGTAGCGGCAATTCACCAAGAAGATTTTGTTGTTCCTATTACATCCCAAGATGTAGTATCAACTCATGTAGGTTTCTTTAATTTTAGAAAACTAAAGTTTTATCAATTTTTAAATTTTGTTTGTGCCAAATTTAGCATCTGACTTTATTTACTATTTTAGGTTTCTCAAACGAAGTGTTTTGAAATCACAGAGAATCTAAAAGTTCAAGCAAAGATTAATAACGATATTTTTCCTGAAGATTCCGAAATGGAAAATGATGTTGCAGACCTAACAGAAAATGAAGTTGTGGACGAACCATGTGCCAATGAACCAAAAATGGACGTTTCTAAAACTAAAGACTTTACTGCCTTTAGCGAGTCATGTACTAGTGTTTCTGAAGAGAAGGTTATGGACCCTAAAGAGAGTTCAGTTGCAACTGAATCGTTTTCGAAAACTCAAGATGTTAATGTATTAAGCATCTCTGATAATGGCTCAGTAGATGGTTGTGTAAGTACTCAAGTGGAGATGGTTGTTGAAAGAAATGATAGTTATGTGGCAACCGAATCATTTTCAAAAACTCAAGATGTTAAGGAACAAGTAGGCGATGAACTTACAAAGGAAGTTTTAGATAAAGCAGCTCCTTATAAATACACAATGGAAGTTTCTGAATTAGTTTGAAAAATTCAAGTTGTTACTGCATTAAGTGAGTCTCATGCTTGCACAGATGGTGGTACTGTAAGTACGAAGGCAGAAAAAGTTGTAAAACTCAATGAAGCAAATGAGTACAAAGGTAAAGCAACTGAATGCAGTGGTGATTCAGCAAATTCATTTCATTTGGAAGGATCTGATACAAAGATGGATGATAATATGAATTATGAGGATCATAACAAAGAGAATCCCTTGGAACAAAATGACAGTTATGTGGCAACCGAATCAATTTTGAAAACTCAAGATGTTAATGAACAAGTAGGTGATGAACTCACAAACGAAGTTGTAGATGAAGCAAACGTGAACAAAGATATAGCAACTGAATGCAGTGGTTCAGAAAATGCTGATTTGGATACTACAGACAATTTGATTCCCAAAAATAATATTTCTGCTGAAAATAAGGTTTTAAATGTTTTATTTGTTTTTTCAGTTCTGTAACTTTCTACTGTATTTATTATTGATATAATATTTTTTTGCTCATTTATCGGTGATTTATGCATTTGCAGTTTGAGCAAATAGATTCTACATTGAATGACGCAGGAATTCTTCAAATCGTCGAATCTAAACCCTCTCAAGATATACCTGTTGAAGAAAATGTAGTCAAAATTGTTCTGCAGGTTTGTAATATAAAAATGTGAAATGTATGGTTCTATGTTTGTTTTTTTGTATGTTTTATGTGCATTTTTTGTGTGTTTTATAATGTTGCAGAGTGAATCAAACAAGACTCAGAACACTGGAAACGCCCCACTGCAAACTGTAGCCACTTCTTCTGAAAAGCTTGAAGAGATGTCTCATGAAAGAGTTAAGTATGGGGATAAGGAAAAAGTAGGTGATGAACCCACAAAGGAAGTTGATGATGTACAAGGAGGAAATGAAACTGCAAAGGAAGTTGTGGATGAACCAGATGTCAATGAATTGACAATGGAATTTACGATTGAACAAGGTCGAAATGAATCTGCAGTCTGTCAAGATGGCTCGCGTGTTGCAATTCAAGAAAATGAAGACTGTGACATTATTTCTGATACTGCAGATAAAGAATGTAACAAAGTTGATGATGTGATAATACAATCTCAGTCTATTGAAAGAAACATCAAAATTATTGGTTCATTACATTCAATAGCATTAGAAAGGTCTAATATGAAAATTGATGAAGATCATCACAGAGAAAGTAATGTCAACATTCTGGAAGAATTGTCTATAGTTTCTGCAAACAGTGGCTTTGAGAAGATTCAAGGAAATGAAGACAGCAATGATATCTCAAATACGCAAGATGAAGTATCTGAGAAGAAACTTGATGATGAAACTTATGTAGAGTCTCTTCCTTCTTCTATTAGCGTTACTCATTTGGCTGTTGTAGATTCTGCTGAAACAATGTATAATACCGGCTCATCTGGTTGTGAACAAGTTAAGGACAGGAATCTATCAAAGGATCATTGTTCATTTAAAGATGTTCATTTTGACAATCAGTTACCTATCAGTAATGATTGTGAATATCAGTATCTGTTTGAGCATAAAGATTTTTCTCCTGTTAATGAAGTAGAGAAAATCTATTCAAATGAAGATGAAAAGATTTCTGAGGTATATTTTTTGTATTCCTACTTATACATTATGCGAAATTAAATAAATTAAATAAAACTTTTTCATTTTCTTATGTTTATGTTTTTTTCAGGGTTTAAATGAGATAAATGAGAATGTTTAACTGAAGATGGCAATGACTTGGTTTTAAATGAATATGAAACTGCAGAATGTGTTAAAGAAGATAATATTATAGAGATCCAGGTTTTGAATCATATATTTATTTTTATAGTTATGGAATAAGATTCATGTTAAATTCTTTCTAATTTCTGTTTAAATTCTTTCCAGCATTTAAACAAAGACAATTTCGTCAAGAATCAAAAAGAAAAGATGCTAAAAAGAAAGTGAAAACATCCATTCATTTTGAATCTCCATATATGAACAAGCGAGTGCATACAAAAGCAGAATATGAATCACAAGCTGAGTGTTTATTTCCAAAAATCATTCTTTAAAAAGCTTCTAAAGAAAATCTTATGTAAGATATCATAAGTTTTTGCTATTAACATGAATTGTTTATCATTTTCAATTTTTGTTTTGTTAATCATACTTTTACATTTTTTACTTGTTAGGGAGAAGATATTCCAATTTGGAGAAGACAAACCTATTCTCAATGTTCATTTCCAATCACTTGCCTCTGAAAAAGAAGTTGAGCTTGAAATTATAGTTAACTTTGTGAATATTCTAAATTTTGAAGAAAGATTAACACAGGAGGATAGCTCAGCGATTAGATATTTCTTCAAAACTATAGTTATTGTAAGTTAAACTTAAATTTTTTTTAATAGTTTAATATATCTTTATATGTGTTATTTTTTATTTTTATTCTATTTTTACTTATTATTTATGTATTTATATATATATATACATATATATATTTTTTTAACAGCCAAAAGACATGGATAAATATGAAAAAGATCGTGCCAAAAAAAAATAGAGTTTTACTACTCTATCCAAATTTTATTACTTTACTATTCATAATTTCACTAACTTGATATTTATCAAATAGGTGTTCTTTCCAATACTTGCGTATGAACATTTTTACGTTATAGTTTTCAACATAAGGGCTGGTTTTGCTGTCATTTTAGACAACCTTGAATCAGATGCTACATATGAAGGAAAATACCAAAAAGTTTTTGATTTTGTGGTAAGTTTTTTTTTTTTTTTTTTTTTTTTTTTATGTATATCTTCTGATATTTTTTAAATAATATATATCTTTTTAACAATTTAAGATTTGTGACTTTATAGCCTATTAATGTAAGTTTTTGTGAACAACAATGTCTGTTTTGTGACTTCTTGCTCAAGCGTGATTATCCAATTCCAGAAAATTGGTTTCTTCAAAATGAAGCAAAAGTGCTTAATTAGAAATGGAGAACAAAGAAAGACAAGATTAACTGTGGTTTATATGTCATGCTTCATATGGAACTTTATGAGTTTGAAGATGAAAACTGGGATATTGGAATTTTTGATGAAGAAGATCCACATCATCGAATTCAGATGGATGTTTTGAGGAATAGATACATAACTAAGATCCTTCTTCATGAAATCAACAAACTGCAACGAAAGATGTTTGAGTATGCGGAAGATTGGATTTTAGAATACCCAGATGAGTTTGAAGAAGAAGGTACAGAAGCCAAAAAAAGCAGAATTTATGAAGAAGATTCTTTGAAATATAATCTTCCTGTTCCTGAAATAAAAGAAAGACAAAAGGATGAATTGTACAATACCATGCTTTTATTAGAAATAAAGAAAATGGGTCATTATTTGAAGGAATACAAGTATCGAAGGAAGTATGCTTATAAAAAAATCTGCAGTGTTGATTGTAAAGAAGTTGATCAGATACAAACATCATTCTTAGTAACACTAGATGACTGAACGAAGCATAAACTTTTACCTAATGAACTTCAAAACTTAGGATTTGAAGAATGGAAAGAGTTTATGCTTTGTATTCATAAATGCAGAAATTTAAATGCCGAAATGAAGAGGAAGACCATTAATGCAGTTCAAAAACTGTTAACAAAAGCCAAAATGATGAACGAGATCTCAGTGGATGAAGCATACCAGAGTTATATCGGTTTAATGCCATTCAAAGACCCAGAAAACCAAAAGTATTTTTTTAAGATTTGCAAAGAGGTATTACATGGAAATGAGCAAGTGCCGGATGGAGTCATTTTTGAAGATCTTAAGTATTGTAAAGAACCAACTGAAGGTCTTTGTTTCTTGACAAAAGATGGAAAACCAAGTTTTCAGTGTTCTTCTCATGTGACTAATCTGTGGCTACTCGATATGGTTGTGTTTAATAAGCTTTGTGTTACCGAACAAAATGCACCATTCAAAGAAAGAGTTTTGAGAGCGTTACATTTTCAAAAAAACCTCTGTCTAAACATCCAGAGTTTTACAAGGTCATGAGAGATGCAATGAATTATAAAATCAATAATTCAAAGGTAATTATGTTTTTTCTGTTTGGTAATTATTTTTTAATTTTATTATTATTATTATTATTATTATTATTATTATTATTATTATTATTATTATTATTATTATTATTATTAATATATTTTCCAGACCTGGTTTTTAATTTTCAGAAGCACCAAAGTTCAGAAAGAGATGCGAATAATGTCAAGTTACTTTATCTGACAGATGGGAACGACATGATAGATGATGAGGTTGCAGATCTAAACGATTTTGCCGAATCTCCTCAAGACCAAAATAAAACGGTATTTAATTATTGTGTCACATAGTATGCAATTTTAATTACAATGTTTAAAACTTTTTCTAAATAAGAATTTTATACCTAAATTTTCAGCTAATGGTTGCAGCAGCAGCATTAAATGAATTAAGTAATCCTCAAGTAAGTGTTTAATATAATCCTTAGTAAGCATTTTAAATAAATATGTGAGTTTATCTTATTTGTTATTCTTATAGGATTTAATTCAGTGTCCGGAGCCAATAAATTTTTTTCCTGGGAGTATATCAAGTGAAGAAGATGTTTCTCAAGAAGATGACGGTTATGAATCAGAAGATATTCAATATATTGAAGAAGAGACTGAAGAAGATCTAAACAAGGTATTAACATAGACTAATAATATTATCAAAATAATGAAAGTTTAATTTTTGATTCTACAATTTAATTCAGATTTTTTTCATACAATAAATGTTATTTTGAATTACAGATGAGGAATGGAGTTGAAACTCTTCAAAACTTAAGCAAAGATGTTAGTAAATTAGTTGTACTTTTTGAAATAATTCAAAATTATTTTTTTATTTTTTTAATTTCTTTTTTCCAGGTAAATGCTTGTAAAGAAAACAATGAAGACTTAAGGCATAGAGTAAATAGAGAAAGGAATCCTACTGATGTTTTGAAGTCGCCATTCAATGTTCGAAAAGTTGATATTCTAACCAAATTTAATACTACCTCCGTCCCAAAATTATAGTCTCCTTTTGACTTTTTCGGTCTTTCGTTCTCAACTTTGACTTTAAATATTTTTGTTTGTGTTATACAATAGTTGATAAAAATTATACCAATGAAAAATACATTTAAAACTCAATCCATTCATATATTTTGCATCAAATACTATGTAATATAAACAAAAATATTTAAGGTTAAAGTTGAAAAATAAAGACCGAAAAAGTCAAAAGAGGACTATAATTTTGAGACGGAGGGAGTAAGATCGAAAAGTCTGTGTTAGAGTTAATAAAAAAAAAGAACAACAGCAATCTTGCGTAAGTTTTCTTCATTATAATTTTATTAAAATTTTCGTAATATATTTGCGTTGAATCCAATGATCATTATTTTATTATTATATATTTTTTTGCAGGGATCATTTTTTTGGCTCAGATTTGTTTTGTCCTACTAATCGTAGCTTTTTTAAAGATCTCGTTAATAAAACAAAACTTGTAACATCAAACATCATAGACATTTGGGCCATTGTTTTGAATTTTCAAGAAAAATATAGAAGACCTGGATCTGGTTTAAGATTATTTTTTACAAGCCAAGCAATGGTATGTTATTTTATTTTTTCTTTTATTTTTTAACTATTATTATTATTTTTTGTATATTAAATTTAATACTAATGTTTATTTTATAATTTTATTTAGTCATCTCGAAGAGAAAAAAATACACTTTCCACTAAGAAGAAACAAGAAGAATTTTTGAATGCAATTAATTTTGCGAGCAAAAAATATCTGAACTCTAATGATTTATCTGCAGTTAATCTAGTAAGTTTTTATTTATTTTTTTTAATCATTTAAATTTTATGGTTGTTAATATTACTATGTAAAATTAAGATAATATTGTTTAAATCTTAATTATTATTTAATTTTTACAGGTTTTCTTCCCAGTTTGTACGCAAAACCATTTCTATGTTCATTGCTTCAATCTCTTGAATCCGTCGTTTTTAATTATCGACAATTTGAAGGAAAGTGCTGGTATATATGGCAATACAACTGAAAATCTGGTAATATTATTATTATTATTTTTATATTTTTTCTTTTTAAATTTACTTTTTTTTTGTTTTTTTGTTTTTTTTTTCCAATTTAAATTGTTTTGTCACTATTTAAAAGTTTCAAATCATCCAAAGGCTCAACAAACATCAAAGTGTGCTCCTCAAAGACTTCAAATGGAATGGCAAACATCAAAAAATAAAACAGATTGTGGCATTTTTACTATGAGGCATCTTGAATTCTTTTCTGGAATTGAAGACAAACAATGGAGATCAACTTTAAGAGAAATTGGAAGCAAGAATGAATTGGTAACTCTGAGAAAGTTATATGCTGTTAAAATTTTGTTGAGTGATGCTAACAAATATAAAAAAGACATTATAGCTGAATCATTAAAATTGTAATTTTTTTTATTCTGCAATATATAAACTTATTCAATATATAATTTTTTTATTTTATGAATACGTTCAATATAAGCTTTTATTTTTTAAATATCACAGTAAGAATATAGTTTATGCTCTATATCTTATATTGTTAAATTTTTATTTGTTAAATATCGCAATAATTTATTTTTAATATCGCAGTAACTTTGCAGTATCTTATTCTATACGTTTTACTTATTTATATTAATAATATTAAATAAACTAGTATTTCGTAATAGACACCTGTCCATCTGACAAAAACCTTATCCTTATGTGGGTATAAATTTTTTAGTATCGGAATAAGTTTATTGATTTTTTAGTATCGGAATAAGTTTATTAATTTTTTAGTATCGGAATAAGTTTATTAATTTTTAGTATCGGAATAAGTTTATTAATTTTTATTTATTAAATATCACAGTAAGAATATAGTTTATGCTCTATATCTTATATTGTTAATTTTTTATTTATTAAATATCGCAGTAATTTATTTTAATATCGCAGTAACTTTGCAGTATCTTATTCTATACGTTTTACTTGTTTATATTAATAATATTAAATAAACTAGTATTTCGTAATAGACACCTGTCCATCTGACAAGAACCTTATCCTTATGTGGGTATAAATTTTTTAGTATCGGAATAAGTTTATTAATTTTTTAGTATCGGAATAAGTTTATTAATTTTTTGTATCGGAATAAGTTTATTAATTTTTTAGTATCGGAATAAGTTTATTAATTTTTTAGTATCGGAATATTTGTCAGAATATTTGTCAAAGAATATTATTTTAGTATCAGAATAAGTTTATTAATTTTTAGTATCGTAGCCTGCGTATTTATAATTTGTCAATTTTTTTACTATCGGAATAAGTTTATTAATTTTTATTATACATTATCTGATATTAACATCAAAAGTTTCAAAAATCAATTATTAATGTCAGAAAAAAATCTGAGTTTACAACAATTATAAAATTAACAAATTATAAAGTAACTGCAACAATATCATAGTAACAATAACATAGTAACATTTCAAATTAACAATAAGATAGTAACATTAACATTAAAATATACAAAATAACATATTAGTTTAATAACAGATAACTGAATTTCAATAACACAACAAAATTTCAATAACTTCTAATTGTTTTAAACTATTTAATCAGTCAAATCAATTGTTCCATCTTGTGTTGATGTCATTTTAGCTTTTTTATTTCTTTCTTCGAACTATGATGCAGCCTTGTCAAGCATTTCTATCTCTTCAAATGTCATGAAATATGGATCTCTAATATCTGAAATTTGATTACTTATCTTTGAAAGAGAATCGCAAACTTTCGGATACAGTTCCCAATATTTAGGCTTCAAATCAAAAAAACAAATAGTGTCTTGAATAGTTGTAGCAGCTTTATCAACAATTTGTTTAATCTTGTCGAGGCAAGTTTCATGTAACTGTTCAAAAATGTAGTTAAATATCGAAGATTTAACAATAATAATCAAAAAATTAACAACAATAATCAAATATTCATGTATCTGCTAAAAAAAGTAAAGAAATATTTCAACAATACCTGTTCTTTATCTTCATTTAAGATATCAAATCTTATTGTAGTTTTCCAGATAATTGCATCTTTAACATCTTGCATCTCTTTTTCTAAACTTCTAAGATTGTTCAACAAGAGACAAATATTTGTTGTGTCAAATGAATTAGGTCCACATGTAAGTAACAAATTGTCTCTGATATCAAAGATATTGCAGACTTTGTCTCTTCTTTGACTTTAGTCATACATTTTTCCATTTGCATCTTATATAGTAACATGTATTCATTTTCATAATCATCTTCATCATCTGTATTTAAAATAAGATTGAGAAATGGTAAATATCAGACTATAGTATCAAAATTCAATTAATATTAGAATAGTTAAAATATTAAAATATTATGTTAACTTCAGAATTACAGGCAAACGCACAATAATATTCTTATAATATTAATAAGAAAAACCATTTTGTAAATGCAGATAAAAGAAAAAATATTAATATCAGAATACATGTCCTTAAATGTGAATTAATATCACACAAGGTATCATAATTATATCAATATCGGAGTAGGTATCGTCAATAGATATTAATATTTTTCTATCAGAATAGCCATGATATAAATCTTTTCAAAATATGTTTTTTTCAGAATATATAACATTTCAGAATAGCTATCATAGAAATGTAATTAATATCAGAATAGTTATCTTAAAGACTTTTAATTTCAGAATAACTTTTTTGAAATGCAGAATACATATTTGTAATTCTGAAAAACAAAAAAGATTAAATTAACAGTTCAGAATGAGAATTACTCGTTTTTTGATAATACTAATCTTAATATCATAGTAGCAATCATACTGATGTATTATTATTAGAATACGTATTGTTAAATCGTATAATAACAAAAAACTAAAACAATATGAAATAATTAAGAATACATTCTTTAATTTCTGCAAATCTTACTTTCCTTAAATTCATTATCGATAAATCTGATTTTTTTTTTTTTGAATTTTTGTGTTTTTTTAAGCCAGATCTATACTAATATTATCCTATTAGTGTGAACGTTTTGGAGTATTTACGAAAATGCCACCGCGTTTTTTTTAATCTTAGATGAGATGGACGGATGATCGTGTGGTCCACATTCATCCATGCCATCCGCACTAAAAATGAAAAACGCACCCGATACCTTCCCTATATATATATATAGTGTTCGGTTCAAGAGAAAAGTGCATTTCGGTAGAAAAGTGAGAAAATAACTGTGATGCACTAAAATTTTTAACTCTGATGCACCAATTTTTATTTTAGTGCATCACAGTTAAAAGAAAAAACAGTGCATCACAATGTTTATTTTAGTGCATCACAGTTATTTTCTCACTTTTCTACCAAAATGCACTTTTTTCTAGAACCCTACCCTATATATATATATATATATATATATATATATATATATATATATATATATATATATATATATATATATATATATATATATATATATATATATATATATATACTAGCTTCATGACCCGGCCGATGGCCGGGCGAGTCTCATGTAATATATTTTTAAACACTTGTAATTTATATATCTAAAATGGTTAATATTATGAACTAAATATAATTTAGTTTCTTACCAATTTCTTATTAGCATTAAAATTGTGTTGTTGAATATTAACACAAATTTGCAGAAAGTGTGTGAAAATCTTGATATGTTCAATTAGTGTGTTTTTATAATGGTTTGAAATTAATGTTTGACTTATTTTAGTAAAGTTGTTACATTTTATGCTGAATTTTTTTTTCCGAAATAATAACATATGGAGTTCATTTTTATTTTTTTATTGAAAATCCATCTTAGACTCTAAAGATTTCTCAGCAAGTATATATCTAAATTGGATACGATTATGATTTAAATATAATTTTGTTTCTTTCAAATTTGTTATTAAAATTAAAATATCAGTATTGTTTGTTATTAAATTTTATTCTAGGCGAGCTTCATGTGATATATTTCTTGCGATTTTAAATTTATGTATTTTAGTGGTTAATATAATAAGTTTTGCAAACATAAGCGGTAGGATATAATGGGTCAATCATAGTCTAATGCAAAAGAAATATATTTCAAATAACGAAATACTATTATTTACTACTTTTCCTGCTTTTGTTTGTAATAAACTCTACTTCGGCAACATGTCATATGTAGGCTCAAGGCGTGGTCTAGTTGGATAGGTGACCCAAGACGTTGTTATATGTAATTCTCCGGTGTTCTTTTTAGGTGTTTTTTCTAGACTTGGGGTGTTTTTTGTATGATCTTTGTCTCGGAGATCTTGTAATTTATTCTCTTAGTTTTTCCTTGGCCAATTATGCCTTATAAAATCTTAGCCTTTCGAAAAAAAAAAAACATGTCAGGCCCACCTGAGAAGTAATTGGAATGCATTACAGTAGTAAATTAGAACCAATCGATAGAAGTAATTTCATTTCAAAGAGATATCATCGATAATATTCATATTCAAATATTTAAATTTATCGTATACATCTTGAAGCCATAATGAATTCGTAAGTGCACAAAGGATAATGATTATAGACATAGGCTTGACAGATAGACGCATTGATTATTTGTTATAACCAAATTCCCAAATAAACCAACTACCTAACATATTCATGCATGAGCTAATGTTAACGACTCTAAAAGTCAATGTGTAATTGAGGGAGTTGTTTAAAAATGAAGAGACAAACCACGTGATTAGCTAGCTTGTTTTTTGGCCATCGTCCATGGTTCATACATGGTTTGACCCACTTCCATTTGTGCGCTTTAATGTACGTATCACTGCTGACCAAACTTACAAAAGTTACAAACTAAGATACTACGTAATAATGAATATTGGATACAAAAAATTAAGGGTCAAATTTGGTTTATATTCAATTCCAACGGGTCCAATGGGTTCAACTTTATTGCTCAACTAACAATGAATGGGTTCAAAATTCAAATGATGCATAAGTAGCATAACAATAAAAGCAATTTGTTGCCAAAATATAACACAAACTTTTTATTTTGAGATAACAAACAGAAATATTGGACACCAATTCACATTCGTCTCAAACTCACCTCGCCAAGCTTTGTAGTTTCTACAGCTCCATTCATTCCTATTTGTTCTATCTCACTTGAATCCTCAACTATCTCCTCCTTGCCAGGAACAGCCCCTGCAGATCCACTATTACTCGTCTCTATAGACTTGATATAGCTAATTGCTTTAGAAATCAACCTCCTTTTTTCAATTAGAGATGCTTCAGCCATTATTGGACTCTGTTGCATCCGCCTCTAACACCTCTGCAGCTCTCTGGGCTTCACCAATCAAATTACTGATAAAGAAAAAATGATTCAATATCAATACACATGTTTTAGGTGATCTGAACAAAGATTGTGTAGAAGTAAACTCACTTGGCTCTTAAAATAGCTTCACTAATTTTGGGATCAGAAGTTGCTTTTTATGCTCAACTCGTATCTAGCTTGAGGATCCTTATATCTGACATGTGGTTGTGGCTCCTTTACAGAACCGCTACTCGTCTTCAACTTACCCGTTGAATTCTAATCCTGGTATCATATGAGCTTTCTCTCATCTTCCCAGGCCTGGCTTTTTTAGGTTCTTTCTTTATCTCCCATTCTGGTTCTCTTTTGTCGGGATCTTTGCCATGGTGTTTTGCTATCCCACTGTATACCCGACCACGATGGTTGAAATGCATGTTGTGTAATAAAAACATAGGTTTTATGCATATAGCAATAACATAATTTTTATTTGTCCCAGTTTAGTTATTGTACTATTTTTACTACATACATATCGACCTCCTCTTCTATTTGGTCGTGTTGTACATCTGAGTCATTTAAAAATGTTATATACTTGCATATAATATGAAAATACTATGATTTCGGGTTATAAAAAGACCCAATAATGACGCAGAAACCGTAACTTAATAAGTCGTGTACAAAAAACAGTACAATGACTAACACAGTGCACATAAAAAAGTATAAAAAACTTACAGGGTCAGGCCATTTGGTAGCAATGGCTTCTGAGATTTTTTTCTTTGTTCAGGGGTCTTGGGTGCTCTTACTTCTGCCCTATTTTTGTGTGCAAGTAATGCATAACTGAAGTGGCAATACCGGTCATGAGCGAATTCTGCATAGAACAACTCTGCAATAAAGGAAAACTATGATAAGTTGCAAACAAATATTTTTAAAAGTTATGAAATCCAATATATATATTGATGAATTTTTTTCATTGAATCCTTATCAATACATGTTTACAACATAAAGATGGTCTCGATTTATGAAGTTTTAAGCTGCAACAGGCACCTTGAGCATTGATGATCCGTATAGTGTCTCCTCCAACCTAACGAGTTTCATTTTTGGATCCGTAAGCTACTTGAGTCCGGTCATTAAGATTCACGATAAACTTATCTAACACAGACTATGTCCTGTCACTATTGTAACCTCCAGCATTCTCGATCAATATGCCAATGCCAATGCAAACATACCCCCATAGCATAGTATATGATCTTGATCACGTGTAATTTGCTCAATTAGAGTGTCTACCTTTTCTTCCGTTCAATAAACCCCCTGCACAACATAGTTAATATTTTTAAAAGTTGAAAAATATCATAATGATTGAAGGTGGCAAAATGTTGGTGGTTGACCAGGTTTGGTAACAGGTCAAAACATATAGATTTGCATTGGTTGGGTTAGCCCAAACACTTTTTTGTCCAACTTTTTATAACTTATTAATGTACAAAAAATGGTTAAAAAGAAACATATTTTTCAAATATTAGTAATTCTATTAGCATGATGATTTAGAGGTTCTACACAATAACCTGATTCGACCCATACATAGTTACATGAGTGGATTTAGGGATATCTGATAATGATTTGACATATTAAAAAAAGCAACTTGAAATCGTAAATTCACCTTATGATCTTTGTGATGTTGTGTCTCGTGAGCATACACTACATCTCTGTTGCCTTTCTCACTCGGAGTCCCGGCCATTAATAGACCCATACTAATACCAGTCGCTTCACCCGCAACAACACTGTCTGTATAGCCGCAATATTTAACTCATGATAAATACCTTCGTTAGCAGTCCCTAAGCAAGCACCATGTTGAACCCTGCAACAAAATAGGCAGTATAAATACACGGGTCAAAAAAGTAAAGTTAGCATTTTAGAAATGCTAAGACAAGCACCTCGTCATTAGTATTGTGCATATGCGTATATTGTTGCACTATGGCTTCATGAGTTTTACGCATATGCTAACTTTATACCCATCGGGCTGCGTACATATAAGCGTTTGACATGCGATTTTCCTAATATAGGAGAAGTTTTTACATGACATGGTATATTATAGAATAAACATATACCTTGGTTCTTTTTTTACATCAGGGGAGCATGCATTTCTCTTAGACCATATAGTATATTATGGCATATTTAGGACTATCGATGAAAAAAATGGTCCATAAGATATCATAATTCATAATATATTGTCTATGCCTATAAATGGGACATATGTGACTAATTATGACATATTTATATGCCTATAAATATAATAGGTCCAAGACAATAAGGGTGAGTAATTTTTCCATCTTTATATTCCTATAAATATCATGATTCAAAAAACATTATTCAGCAATTTGGCATTTAGCTACAAATCATATCACGTAACACGCATAGAGGTTACTACAAATGCCTAAAATCTCATATTACTTGTAAAAGATGCTTACTGGATGTGGTCAAATTTAAATAATAAATAAGATCCAATTAAGTTATGTTGTCTATATGTAGTAACGTATAGTAGAATGACGGGCAACACAAGTAATGAAGGGGGTGTTTGGCATTGCTTTTGAAAAGTAATTATCATGTTATCGTGTTTCCAAGCCGCGTATTATCAGTTATATTGTCTGGGTGTAAGTAACATATGTCAAAGGGGCATAAAACATAATGCAACAATGTAGTAATTAGTAAATAATACCAGAGCCATGAATGCCATATGAAACAGAACTCAAAAGATGTACATAATGACTCAAAATCGACCCATCCAGTAACAATGCTATTGACACCATTCCTTCTATTTTCGCACCTTCTACTTCTTCTTCCTCTGCTTCACATACGCCTTCTTCACCATCTTCTTGTTTTTCTACGTATTACAACAATATAGATTTAATATTTTTACCTAATACATTATTTACTCACAGTTATAATCTGATAAAGCACAAAAACGCAAACATTTTCATTCTAGCATTTTATCAAACACTTGATGTGCATATTGTTGTCACCTATATAATAACTTCATTTAAATCCAATTTAAACACAAATAAGAGTAACAAAAATCAATTTAAACGCTCATAAAAAAATTAAGTGTTTACCTTGAACAAATCACAACTTTGTCTATTTAATCAAGTTGATGATCTTCCTAATTCGAAACACCTTCTTTCAAATTCTTTGTATCGGCGCCTGGGCATGTATCGTTTGAATTAGGGTGTATATCATATCGCTTTGAATTAGGGATTTTTTTTGAATGTTTATTGAAACATATTTTTTTGAGGTTATTGATGGAACGAATATCATGAGGCTGTGATTAGTGGTGTGAATGGTGAAAATTGTGTGCTAAAGATGGAATTGATTGAACAACGTTTCAGTTTATTGATTTGATGTAGCATTGAATGATCGGAGGCGTGATTATAGGCGTGAATTGAAACTGTGTGAGTGTGTTTTGAATTGGGGGTGAAGAAAAGTGTTCTAGGCGTGTGCCAGGAGTGTGTATGTGCTGACATGGATTAAACGTGGAATAGGGATTGAATTCTTTTTGCCCAAGTGGCCTTAGTGACTTGGCAGGTATTGCTATTATATATAGGGGGAGATATATATATATAGGGGAGGGTTAATGTGAGATCAAACTTAAAGTTGTAAAAATAAGATTTAGTCTAAACAACCACTAAAACCATTTTACACATAACCATATTAGCAATAATATACAAAAAATAAAGTTTTAATACGAATTAACATTTTAACAACTAATAATCAACTGATACATGAGTTTGGATTAGTGATACACAACTATAAATTTACATGTCGAATCAAAGTGTATCACCTTAACCTAATACATTACATGTCGAATCAAAGTGTATCACCTTAGTTTCATCAATTTAAAAAAGAAAAACATCGAAACTTTAACAATTTTAGTTGTACTCAATAAAAAATTTAATTTTACTTTAACGAGAGTGTCACTTGTCAAATTTTAGTTGGATTTTATTTTTACAACTTTAAGATTGATCTTATTTGAACTAGATTATATATATATCTATACTACTATATAATGTATTTGAGACTATTCTATAATTAGAAAGGCTTAAAAATTCAGACTTTTACTTACTAATTATGAAAACAACCACCCCTAACAATCACCCCCAACAATTTATAACCACTTCAACAACCACCTCCAACAATTTATAACCACCTCAACAACCACCCCAACAACCACTTTCCACCGCCCCACCTCCCTCCTCTTCACCCCAACAATCCGCCCCGCATCGCGCGGGCACCTTCTAGTGTGTGTATATATATATATATATATATATATATATATATATATATATATATATATATATATATATATATATATACTACTATATAATGTATTTGGGACTATTCTATAATTAGAAAGGCTTAAAAATCAGACTTTTACTTACTAATTATAGAAACAACCACCCCCAACAATTTATAATCACCTCAACAACCACCCTCAACAATTTATAACCACCTCAACAACCACCCCAACAACCACTTTCCACCACCCCACCTCCCTCCTATTCACCCCAACAATCCGCCCCCGCATCGCGCGGGCACCTTTCTAGTACTATATAATGTATTTGGGACTATTCTATAATTAGAAAGGCTTAAAAATTCAGACTTTTACTTACTAATTATGGAAACAACCGCCCCTAACAATCACAACCAACAATTTATAACCACCTCAACAACAACCCCCAACAATTTATAACCACCTCAACAACCACCCCTAACAATTTATAAGCACCTCAACAACCACCCCAACAACCACTTTCCACCACCTCACCTCCCTCCTCTTCACCCCAACAATCCGCCCCGCATCGCGCGGGGAGCTTTCTAATATATATATATATATATATATATATATATATATATATATATATATATATATATATATATATATATATATATATATTACCTATTTTCTTCCATTCTTAACTTATTAATCTTTTACTAATATACATAAGGAAAAATCATAAATATCACATTAAAATTGAATACTTTCCGGTCGATACAAATTATACAAATCACAACCAACAATACCTCTAAACCCATAAAAAGAATCATTTTTTATATTGAAGAATCATAAAAACATTCTCTTTAAATCATTTCAAAGCCACTTTCATCACATTATCATAAACACGTCTACCCCAATATCTTCATCACTCAATACAAATCACCAACAAAACAATTTGATACTGGTACCAGCTGTGGCTGACAGTGACTATACCCACCACTAAACCACCACTCACAAGCCATGTTACAATCTACTTGTAACTACAAGATGAAAACTACTTACACTGTAAAAAAATTACTTTTAATTTGTGGGTTTCTTATAAAAGCTAAAAGTACTTACAGTAAAAACACCTAAACACACACACATACACATATTGACAGCTAAAACACACACACTAGATGACTACACACAGTAAACAAACCTACAAAAACACGAAGATTTCTTCATCTCAACAACAACTTCATCCACATCATACAATCCCATCTCATTTACAAACAAAAGATCCCGGTTTTTGTCATTTAAAGATATAATCTTTAAAATTGAAACAACCCATCAACGTTCTTGGAAAACTAAAAGTATGTTAAGTTGGTGAAAAACAACCCATTTTTTCAGAAATTTTTTCATAGGAAAATAGAAAAACTGAAAAACCGTTTAGTGACACTTTTTTCTAACAATTTTAAAAAATAGTGAAAATTCTCACTTTCCAAACTCTAACTAGAAAAATAAAAACCCCAATATACCCTTCTCGACTATTCTCTCTCTAACAAAAAAAGCGGGATTTCCCAATCTATAATACAAGTATCTTATTTTAAGCCTAATCACCATTGGTAACATCTCCACCTTCCATCGTCGTTGTAGCACCGACCGTCGCAATCCAAGGTAATCTTTTTGAAAGGAAAAATATAACTATCATTTAAACGGGTATTCAAAATTCCCAACTAAATAAAAAAATCATTCTCTTCTCAAAGAATCTAGAAACGGGAAAATAAGCAAACTTTTTTACAATAAAACGCTAACTAAATTACTTTTAAAGGTATTCTAAAGGAAATTAGAAAATAAATTTTTAGAATTCGAGTTTGCAAACAAGATTTGTGGGTTTGAACATTAACCAAAAAAATTACCTACCTGGTTCGAGCATCAACCAAGAAACAAAACCCATACCAAAATCTTTTTCGAAAATTAGAACAAGATTTATGGGTACCTTTTTTTGATTTGAAATTAAAGAAAACATATAAGTAATCTTTGATTGTGGTACAATATTGGCAGAAAGTTCCAAGGGAGTTGTGAAATAACTTTGTGATAAACGTGGCTGAGATTGATTTCTGTGTCATTTGTGGTTATGTAAAAGAGAAAAAAAAATGGTGAATGCAAGAAGTTGTATGGGTGGGATTTGGAGTGGTGTTGTATACCTAGGTTTAAATGGGCCGAAACCAATTTTGGAGTGCATTTTCTTTTATATTGAACATAAAAAATCAAAATTCAATAACAAAAGGTAGAAGATGAAGATGATAAATAGCAATATGTGACTGGAGATAACGAGCCCATATAACCGTCACTAGAAATATAGACTAGCAGCGTGTAATAATTCAAATGTTGAGGAGGACTACAATAATTTCTTTGTAACGAAGACTAAACATGAAATGTGTTTAAACCACAGGGACTAAGGGTGTAATTTACTCTTTCTAAAATATTAACAAAACCAAATCACCATCTTAAAACATTTCTCAAATTTAGTTACCTCCTCTACTGACACGTTAGCATCTGCAAGACAGTTCTGAATACAAGATAAAACACAAAAACCGTCAGGGCGTGGATTAGTCAAATGATATGCATCACAAGTTATTGCACCTCCCAAGTATTCGACTAGTATTGGTGAATCATTGCATGATCTAACCTCTCCATCACCGGCATAAAAAGCAAATGAATTACAAAAAATGAATGATCAACAAAACTGGAATCCAGCTAGAGTTGGTGGTATAGTAACCACAACACCAACTCCTTCACCCAAGACGAACCCGCCTCTATCTTTGTCCCACTATCTGGAAGCGGTTTGTGGATCATTGTTTCTTTGTGATAAAGCTCTACAAGCATTGTAACTATCGATTTTAATGGAAACTAATGGAGCATCAACTCCATTAGCAATCATTAAATCAGAATTACCATCACGGACACAATTCACAGCAGCATAGAAGCGATAATTGGATGTCGCACAAGCTTCTGAAATGCAGCAGTTTGGTCCCAAAAACCTAAGATCCATAGCAAGTAATGAAGACCCATGTTCGTTGCCATTAAAGGCATCAAAAATGGTGACATTTTCCTAGGACCTCTCTCAATTAAAGTCTCCATTCCATTACCAAATGATGTAAAGCCTCCCATTGAGGATCCAACAAGCACATCGGCACGCTCCTTATCAATCTACACAGTAGACGTGTGCAACATCTTATTATTATTACCAATGCAAAACCAATAACTAGATGCATGGAAAATAGAAAAAATACAAACCTTTGGACGTTTATTACAACCAAGAGCAACATCTTCTAGAGTTTTTTTCCCTGCAACAATTCAGTAGCGTTAACAGTCATCTAGTCTCCGCTAACTTCTGTGATTAATAAATCCATTTGACTTGAACCCTCGAATCTGACCACCAAATTGTGTTGTTTGGTTTGATACATCAAATCAATCTATTGGCGTGATTCCACTCTCCTCAACTAAAAGGCTTTTGTAAAATGTATCAACATCATTCAAAACACAGAAACAAGGCCCATACCTGTAATAACCACTCGCTTTTTGCATCGTTTTTTCATTTTGGGGCATTGGTAGAGGGGAGGCAAGCAAATATTCGACAATGTCTAGTGATTGTGCATGATGATGATTTGACAATGTTAGATATTGTGACTTCACCTCCTAAGGGTATTTTGGTAATATTAGTAGTAAGGGTATTTTGGTCATTTTGTTAGTAGCTTAAGAAGTATCAGGATCTTTTATGTCGGTTTGTAAAGTCGGTTGTTTAGCTATATATATAGGATTGAATACATAACTTTGTACTAGACTTTGACTTCATAATAGAAATACCAGTTTTGTTCTTAGCTTTTGATCTTTGTGCTTCTGCTGCTGCGTCTTTGGTCTTTTGCCCCATGAATATCTATCCCTAATCCTAACAAATTGGTATCAAGAGCCACTTGATCAATTTGAAGCAAGCTGGAATTTGTTTTGATTTTGTAATAGACATCAGCTTTTTTGGTTGATTGTTTTGAAGCAAGTTTCAATTGTTTGAGGTTGTGGATTCGTTTTGGGTTACCTGATCAATTCCTAGTTTGGGAATCGAGTTAAGCTTCTGGTTGAGTTCAAGAATCAATTTCTTGACATCAATTGAAATCGTTTGGTGTTTGGCAGCTGGCTGATTCAATTAGTCGAAAACATCAGGTTTGTGGTTTTGTGATTTTCTTTTGTTCAATCTTTTATTGCTTCTGCTAGTTTGATAAGATTGAAGGTGTTTATCAATTGGGATTAAGGATAGTTAGAACTTGTGTTGGATCAATTTCTGTAGGGATGTATTTAAAAAATCTCATCTTTGTGGATCCATTAGTTACTGGGTTAGAATTAGGGGTTTTGGCTAAGAGGGCTGTGAATCAGAAAATGGATTTTGGAATTGTGCCAATATTTGTTAGTTCTTTGGTTTTTCGTTTGGTAGTTGGCGACTGAATTTTGGATTTCGGGTTTGCTCGTTGTTTTTTGTTTTGAGATTTGGAATAATCAGTTATGGTGGAGCTATTTGATGTCGCCTTAATGGAATTGGTAGGAATTGTTTTGGAAACTGGATATCGTAGGTTTGAAGGCTCGGCCAATATTTGTTTGGCTTTGGTATTTGCTATGGAATTTGTTCGTATTTAGACTGTAATTCTTATTCGATAAGTGGGTCATTGGTATTATTATCCATATCATAGTTGGAGCGTTTGAATTATTAGGGCTCATTTGTCAAGTTATATATTAGCTTGAGTTTGTTTGATACGGATAATAAGTTTGAAGTTGGACCGTAATACTTATCAATAAGTGGGTCGTTAGAATTTGAATTTGGTATTAGCATTTGAAGATTGATTTGGTGCTTGAAGACTTGGTTCAAGTCGTTTGAAGTTTGTTTGATCATTTGGAATTTGTTAGTTTGAAAATTTGGATCTTCATTTGTCGGGCTTTGGAAGTTTGCGGCCTGAATTTGATTGTCATTGGTGAAGATCGTTTGAGTCGATTTGTTTGTTCGGTTGGCCGTTTTGAATTTGTCGGCTAACATTTGATAGTTCGTTTTGAAGACATCGTCATTTGCATTTGTTTTTGGATCGTTTTCGGATTCGATCGTTTGTTATGAATTTGGCTAGCACCTCTAGCATTTGGAAGTTTAGAATTTGATTGAAACTTTGGCATCACTTAGGAGTTGAACTCAAGGTGGAGATTGTTAGATATTGTGACTTCACCTCCTAAGGGTATTTTGGTAATATTAGTAGTAAGGGTATTTTGGTCATTTTGTTAGTAGCTTAAGAAGTATCAGGATCTTTTATGTCGGTTTGTAAAGTCGGTTGTTTAGCTATATATATAGGATTGAATACATAACTTTGTACTAGACTTTGACTTCATAATAGAAATACCAGTTTTGTTCTTAGCTTTTGATCTTTGTGCTTCTGCTGCTGTGTCTTTGGTCTTTTGCCCCATGAATATCTATCCCTAATCCTAACAGACAACTATGGATAAGGAGTTGTTGTAGGGTGAGTTAAGTGGAAACTCCAAGGGAGATCGTAACCGGATATGAACTTGACTTTCCATTAGTGATACTGATTTACGAGATCAACTCACTCAATCAATCATGCATATATAAACCCAATCAAATAAGCACAAAGTCATCAATTCGTGACTTATTTTCATCAATTCCCCCCCCCCCCCCCCCAAAAAAAAAAAAAAAAAAAAAAAAAAAAAAAAAAAAAAAAAACCCTCAAATTTTTCACAAAACTCAATCTAACCAAAATGTAACACCACTTAATCATCTATAATAAGCTTCCCTATCAAACATACCTTCAAATATTATCAAAAAAGCTCATAAGAAAAAGAAATACCAATCAAAGCCTCATCGTATCAGTACGCCTCTATGATTCAAATCTTTTATGGTATGTTAATGGGAATATTGTTCGAAAACGTGAAAAAGATGAACACACTAATCAATCAAAGAATCTCCAGCTCTATTACCACAATGTTAGAACTATCTTGGATTGAATGATTAGCAATTATTGTGTATAAAGAGTGTGTGCGTGCGTGTGTCCGCGCGCGCGTGCGTGCGTGTGAGAGAGATTGAGATAGAATTGGCAACTTGTATTTTATTGATATTTGTGTATTATAAGTTACATTCAATTCACTTGTAAAAAGAACTATCTCCTATTTATAGTACCATAGAAGAGGTAGTTTTACAACTTGACAAGACTAGTCCCTATACTATGTAAAATATAGAATTTGATCATTTTATATATCTAACAATTAACATATTTGATGGCTATCATTACACCTTATGTTACAAGAATGTGTACAAATTCAAGGTAGTCTCAACCATTCCATGAAACACAAAAAATACAAAGCTTACTCTTGTCTCCTCCAACAAACTTAGGACAATTCTAGCAAACTTTAAGGTAAATTGTCACCCTCCGGCGGTACACACTCTTCCACCCGTTGCACCCTTAGAAATAACCGTTGTTGAAATAATACACGTGAACTATTTTAAGGGAATCGTGTTCAACACGAGACTCGGACCTTTTTTTATAATTTTTGGTTAGAACTTATGTTTATGTTCTTCGTATATTTACTTTAAGTCTCAATGCAGTTTTCTTCCTCGTTATTGTAATTTTAAATTCTATATAAACGTTATCCTTTACTACATTGTGTGTTATCTTATTCTAGTCGACTTCTTTGTGTATCAGTGGTCTTTCGTGTTCATTTTATTGTTGCTTGTATTAGATACAAATGTTTGATCTAAGGGTTCCGTGATCGATCTTCCAGTTTGAAATATATAATATATATTCTAGTATGCATGCAACCTAAGTGGACTAAGCCATGTATGTTGATATTATAGATTGCGAGTCTTGGGCTACATATGCATATCTCAGCCTAAACGAGGCTCGGTATGAATATACGATATTACTCTACCTTAGATGGCTAGGTGCCAGTGTTTTATCCGCGGGTTATCCGCATGTTACGTCGGCTTTTATTTTATAGCATTCGTATAACACAAAATCAAAAAACATCCTCCTCAATAACATTCATGTAACACACCACTAAAAAACCCCCCACTTTGCACTAAAAAAAATTACTGACACAAATCGCTCGTTATCACCATGGCATTGTACGTATAAGTAGGGCTGAGCATCGGGCGAAAACCGGACCGGACCGACCAAGACCGGACCGGACCGAGGACCGAGAACCGGAAAAACCATAGACCGAGACCGGACCGAATGTGGTCGGTCCGGTCTCGGTCCGGTCCGGTCTTCGGTCGGTCCGGTCTAATTAGGCAAGTTTTTTCGGGTTTTTGGTCGGTCCGGACCGGACCGGACCGGACCGACCGGACCGAGGACCGAATTTTCCAAAAAGCTTAGACCGAGGACCGGACCGAATGTGGTCGGTCCGGTCTGGTCGGTCTCGGTCCGGTCGGTTTTGTCGGTCGGTCCGGTCCATCCGGTCCATTTGCTCAGCCCTACGTATAACGCATGAGCCGATGCAGTATGGCGTCGTTGTAGGTACCAAAAATATGCTATAACGCCCCTTTAACGAGTTGCATCATGCACTCTTATAGGAACTTCATACAACATGGACCAATCGTTTATTTATTTATTATTCTTATTTTTTTCTAGTGTTTTAGACTACTCGTCCGCGCACAATCTTGAAGGGGGCACATGGATCGATTGTACCAATAAAATGGTGCAACATCATTCATAGAATCATAGCTTGAAAGTTAGATATTTTTCCCTTGCCACGTCATCCGCGTACCCCTAGCCGTTTTTAAGGAGGAAAATTTTAGAGAGAAAAATAAGTTAACTGTCAAAGGTGGAGGTGGCGTGGCATGAAATGATCTAATTCGTCCACCAGATTACGCGCCTTCCTTGCTTGATCAAACAACTATAAATTGGTCTCTGTTGCGTAAATTGACTTTTAAATTGAGGGTTGCCGTAATTTTCACATTTTAAGGTATGTGCAATTAAATGAGATGTTTATACGATAAAGTGAAATTTGTATGTTTGTACCCCCTTGCACATATACATTTATAACAATGTTCATTCACAAAAGTTACAATGATGGTAAGGTAGAACAAATACACGAACATCAATGGATCAAGGACATACTAGCTAATATACTACTATACTCTTGTTCACCACATCACGATTTGAATGAAGATAATGCTATGACGGAGTTGTTTCCACCGAAACCAAATAAATTAGAAATGACTGTATGCAAGAAAAAAGTTTAAATAAGCAAACGAAACAAAGCATGATAAATAAACAGGGCAAACTTAACAAGGTTGATTTGATGATGCTGCTTTTGATTCGCAACAGTATCGAATTCTATTGTTGGTTCAAGGTTCTAGTTGCAATGAAAATATGAAAGTTTATATTATTCCGTTGTGTTTAAAAAACACCATCTCATGAAATAATTAATTTTAACTTATAACAAGTTGAATCTTGTTTTCAAAGTATTACCATTTCTTGTTAGTTTTATGGTTCATGTGATGAATTTATGTTTTATTGCAGTTCTATTGGTATCGTTTATAAAAGTGTATTGCAAATACGTGTCTATTGTGCACACGTAAGGGTCTATTTCCCTTTTTTATAAAGCCATTTAACTATCCGCATATTTCAAGCATTGTTGTCAGGATCCCGATCCTGATCTTAGGATTTTACGATTTTACGATACTGCAAAGCAAAAACGATCCGGATTTTGCATAGGATCTTTGAAAGCTTAAGATTTTATAGGATCCCGATCCTGATCATAGGATCTTAGGATCTAATCCGATCCAATCTTACTTTTCTCGAACAAGCAAACTAAAAAACTATAGATTTATGAATTGTGTTTTGTAAAATTGAAAAAACAACATGTTAATCCTCTTATACATTTCATAACTATAATTTAGGACAACATTTTTATGAAACATTTATATAATTTTGGGTTTATATATGTATATAATAATTTATAAATTTGTATAATATTACAAATAATACTTAAAAAATGACATTATGGTATGATCTTTAGACCCCGATCCGATCTTACGATTTTGCAAAGACAAAATTGATCCTAAGTAGGATCACAATCTTGAAAACCTTGATTTCAAGTTCTTAATGCTAGTTTTCTTCAAGATAGTTATACAATTGGCGCGCATGACATACAATTTTATTAATGGTGGGACAACCATCCTGTTTGAATCGCTTTGATTGTAGCAATAGCTTCGAGACCCCAGCTGCTCCTGAAGTATATCCAATCATAGACTGAAACACAAAAACTAAGATAATGTCGTTAAAGATTTGGTGATATGTAGAAAACTTGGACAATGGAGACATTTACCTTGGTGCCATTGATTTTTATCTTTTTATTTTTCTTGAATACCTTCTTCACTGCATTTATCTCAGCCAAATCACCAATTACAGTGGACGTTGTATGTGCATTGATGTAGTTTATCTGCGAACAAGATTTAATTAAGAAACACATACAGTCAGTCAATTCCGTGTAAGATCAGAATGTATATTTCATACATAGAGAGCTTGTGAGTTCTGGTATTTCTAAAGTATTAATAAAACTAAATCACCATCTTAAAACATTTCTCAAATTTATTACCTCCTCCACTGACACGTTAGCATCTGCAAGACAGTTTTGAATACAAGATGAAACTCAAAAACCGTCAAGGCGTGGATTAGTCAAATGATATGCATCACAAGTTATTGCACCTCCCAAGTATTCGGCTAGTATTGGTGCATCCCTTTCATTGCATGTTAATGAAAAGTGAAGGAAAGATATTATTTTAACTCGATCAAACTGATTCATTACACATAAGGTCCTATTTATATAGTTAACAAGGAAATAAGAAATGGCAGGAAAACAGTTAAACAGACTGCTGTTTGACACGCGTTGACTAAGTTACAAACTATGAGTAAACTATATACAAAGACTGCTAAACTATGTACAAACTGTCAATAAGCTATATACAACATGATTAAATTGCTTCACAACTCTGTAGATACTTCTTGTGATGTTGATAATGAGTGGACAATGCAACTGAGTTGATTGTGTGTCCAATACTCCCTGCAAGTTGGCAGTGTGTATGGATCACACATGCAAAACATGGAAATGCAAGTTTGAAAAGGAGATCTACTCAACCCCTTAGTAAGAACATATGCAGCCTAACCATTGGTAGAAATGAAAGTAGGATAGATTATTCCCGCCTTGAAAGTGGTAATTAATTTATATATGTTTGGTTCTAGCATGTTGAACAGGATTAGAAGCTAGAGCAATAGAAGATTGTTGTCACACATGATAGTAACTGGTTTAGTAATAGGCAATTGAAGATCCATGAGAAGACTTTGTAACCACGTGACCTCACAGGTGCAATCAGCTAATGCCCTATATTCAGCTTCAGTTGAACTTCTGGATACTACGGTTTGCTTCTTGGATTGCCATGAGGTGAGACATGGTCCAAAGAAAATGCAGAAACCAGTGATAGACCTCTTTATGACAGGGCAACTTGCCCAATCGCTATCACAATATGCCTTAAGCTGTAAAAGAGAATTGGTTGGGAAATGCAATCCTTGACCAGGGAATAGTTTGAGGTATCTTAGTACCTTAATCAGAGCATCAAAGTGTGGTGTTCTTGGAGCATGGATGAATTGGCTTAAACTGTGAGCAGCATAGGAAAGGTCAGGTCTAGTAATAGTTAGGTAAATGAGTTTACCAACTAGAGTCCTGTAAATTGAGGCATCTGGTAGTGTACCCGGTCATGTGAAGTATAGTCTTAGATAAATCCGAGTGTCGTCCCAAGAGCTGTTGTTCTAGCGAAATAGAGTAAGACAGAAAAAGGTGTTATATGATAAGAGTAGTAAATTGAAGACAAAACATAATTAAACAGAATCACAATAGAGGAAAAGAAGATAGAAGGGATAACTTATTAAGAAGTTAAGGTTAAGTTAGTCCCATGTTCCTTAGGTCTATATAGTGGGTGAATGTCGACTAGACTAAGATGGTCAAATCGTCAGGTCCTATCTACCAATACGCCCTATTCCGTAACCTAATGATTACAAGAATTCGCTGGCAATACGCATTAGTAGAGTCAATAAGTGCCTTGTTTAATAGACTTGTTTAAGTGAAACCCGGCCGGTCGGAACTTAGGTTTCCTCTAACTTCTTAAGCTTCTCTACCTGATAAGTACTCGTTCGTTGAAATTCGCACACAAGGGGTGAAAGTACTATGGCCAATTCCCTTCATCCCTCACAGCCTATTCGGCCAAGGTCCTATGGTCAATTCTCTCGGCATCCTAGAAACTACCAGGTTTCAAAACTACCGAAACAAAAGGATTAAAAACAAGCAAAGAAAATATCTATATAGAGAAACATGGATGAAAAAACAAAACCAAATCTTAATTAACAACTGAATTCATTGAAGATTAAAAATAAAGTATAATAGAATTCAAACTTGAATTAGACTAGGATTTCTCCTAGATACTGAAATGCCATTCCTTCGGTCTTCTAGGTCTTCTATTCTTCTTCTGGGTCGTTCTCCCTAAACCCTACTGAATGTTTAGGAAAGGGGAGATATCTCAAAATGTGAAATTCGGTGGATTATATAATACTCGACCTTGCTACGTCGTAGTCATTAGGTTAGACTACGCCATAACTTGTTGAGTTTCTACGGGCGTAGAACCTTCGTTAACACATCTACGCCGTAGCATATTTTCAAGCTACGATGTAGCTTCCTTCATGCAGAAATTCTTCCAAGGTATAACTACCTACGGCGTAGCTCAAATTACAAGCTAGGCCGTAGTTGTTGGTGTCTTCATAAGGTCTTTGTGAGTTGATTTCGTTCTTCAGCAGAATAACTCCAAATAACCATCAAAACCGTTCACTGGCTCTTCATTTGTCCTTAAACGAAATATAAAGAAATAAGAGCATAAATGAAGGTAATTAATCTCAATATTATATCATAACGGGTGAAATTGACACTAAGAATATCAGGATTATTTGACGTTATCAAATATCCCCGCACTTAAACTCTACTTGTCCTCAAGTAGACCATATTAATTGTGAAAAATTATCTTCCTTATTACTTAGAAGATAAAAATTTAAAATAGTTACAAATGCTAGAACAAATTTAAGCCAAACACCTCACGAAACGAAGGATAAAAATACTCTCGTAATCTCCCTATTCTAAGTGTTCAATTTTGGGGTGCTTGCTCACATACGCACAGTCATAGCATGTATTCTATCATAAGCATGGTATTTACACAAAACTCCACCACTAGAGCTAAGGTTAAGACAATTTTCGAAGGCAATATATGGTGAATGATAATAAGGCATGAGGGTGTGATGTCTTTACTATCATGCTACGGCTTGGGCGACAAAGACCATTGATACATGACCGGAACGCCGGGCAAGACACCAATGACTGCTCCAATCCCTCACCTAAGTATAATTCATGACTATATCGTAGGATAAGACATGAGATTTTTTAAATGGTGAAAAAGAAAAATCAAAACAAATAATCTTAGCTTTTAACCGAGTCGTCACCAATTGCCGTTTGTCCAAAAAACTCCAAGCTACGAATCATCAAACCATAATTAGTGTGCTTATTAGTCGTGCACACTTTCTTCATTGTATTCATTTATCTTTAACACGAGCCATCGCGTTTTTATAAAGCATAATGAAAAGTGAAGGAAAGATATTATTTTAACAAAATTATGATGGTGACGGTAGAGTTGGATCATGCTCTGATACCATAATGAAAAGTGAAGGAAAGATATTATTTTAACTCAATCAAACTGATTCATTACATATAAGGTCCTATTTATACAGTTTACAAGGAAATAAAAAAATGGCGAGAAAAACAGTTAAACAAACACTAATGTTTGACTTGCGTTGACTAAGCTACAAATTATGAGTAAACTATATACAAAGACTTCTAAACTATGTACAAACTGTCAATAAGCTATATACAACATGATTACATGGCTTCACAACTCTATTGACACTTCTTGTGATGTTGATAATGAGTAGACAATGTAACTTAGTTGATTGGGTGTCCAATACATGTTCTAAACTCCCCATCACCTGCATAAAAAGCAACTGAATTACAAAATTGAATGATCAATAAGACTGGAATCCAGCTAGAGTTGGTGGTATAGTTATCACAACACCAGCTCCTTCACCCAAGATGAACCCGTCTCTATCTTTGTACCACGGTCTGGAAGCGGTTTGTGGATCATTGTTTCTTTGTGACAATACTCTACAAGCATTGTAACTAGCGATTTTAAGGGGAACTAATGAAGCATCAACTCCACCAGCAGTCCTGAAATCATACTTACTATCACGGATACAATTCGCAGCAGCATAGAAGAAATAATTGTTAGAGTTAGACAATCAAAGTACAGAAATAAGTGGAAGCTAGGATCAAGTATAACACGTATAAAGATTAACTAAAACATAAATAGTAACGTACCTGATGCACTTCAATAAATCTTGAACTTGTGTAATTATAGATCTATGATAAACCCCTTACCGTTTTGTTTATCTATCTCTTGATAATAACTATAGTGAGTTATTACCTCGTTCTTGTACACACAAATTAAACCGTATTAAGGTTATGCAAGTAACTACACAAGATGTATTTTTGATTAACAAAAATCGACCCACTATCCCTAGGGGTGTGTGCTGATCGGTTTTGGAACAAGAAAGAGGAGAGAAAAAGTTAGGGATAATTGTGTGTACAAAAATTCTGAAAACAATGACCCTAGGTTTGTTTATATAGTAATTAGGATAGCTTAGGGATCAAGCCAAAGCAATGGGTTTCCCCATTGGAGGTGTTCGGCCGACCCAAGCCTAAGGGTGGGGGGGGGGGGGTTCTAGACCCTTCCTTGGTTACCAAATTACATAAACACCCTTTTTCTCTCTTTCGTCTAACGGTCGTTAGTCCTTTTTCTGTTAAGTACTAAAGGTCGTTAACATCTCGTGTCTAATAATAAATATAATGAACATTTATTATTTTTTCTTAATACTCATTTGTAATGTGTGCAATCCCGAGGTCTCGGGTTCGATACTAGACATTTATACATTAATTTATATATGTATATTTAACAGCTCCCACTCGTATATATAATTAATAGTAAAATGACATTGGTTGGCGTCGTGCAACACTCCAATGCCCCTAGCACGACTCGAGTTTGGTTTCCTGAAAAAACCTTTAATGATTCATCATTATAATTATCCTTTTGTTTCTAATACTACATTTAATAAAGATGTGAGTTTCTTTATTAATGTTTTGTTTCTCGTCTCTTTATGATTGAACAAAATTACCAAAACATCTGAACGTATTCCAGATAGACTTTGGGCGTGGCCACGCAAACATTTTGTCAACCCTACGAGGGGCCCAGCAGTATTAAACTTCTGAACAAATCAGAAGGAACAAATTCTCTCTTGACTACAAGAATAACCCATGAACTTTGTAACACTTCTGAAAACAACCCTTATAACTTCCAATTACGGTAAGCGGTAAATTGCTTCACAAAAATGCACTACATCCATGACACTTATCTGGTATTTCAAGTCTGAGGATAACTTTAAATATGATTCTCACAATAAATATTAAATCATATTGTTGGGATAAGTCCAATACTCAATTCATTGAATATTACGTGAAATTGGTATGACTACGCATCAATATACTTTCAAGTATATCCTGAACCAATACTCAAAATTGTCTTAGTTTAATGATATTCCCATATTATTAATCGACAACGGACAATTTAGATTAATAATTTATTCATGGATCTAAGCATGCAAATATAGGATATATTATTAAGACAATGAATAAATAAACATAAACAATATTTTATTTCATTTAAAATAATAATTGTACATTACATCCCTTATCCAAATACTAATCACAAATGGGCATGAAACTTTCAGCTAATTTAAGTCTTATTCCTTCAGCATGCTTGTAAAGCTTGGTGCCAGTAAAGGCTTTGTAAATTGATCTGCCAAGTTTTCATCTGTGTGAACTTTGAGCATTTCGATTTCACCTATTTCGACTTGTTCTCGAACATAGTGATGTTTAATCGGGAAATGTCTGGTGCCTTTCATGATTCCAGGTTCATTGGCAAATGTAATTGCAGCTGAGTTGTCACAATACATTTTCATAGGTCGTCGAATCGAAGGCATAACCCCAAGCCCTGAAACAAACTTCCTAATCCAAACAGCTTCCATTGCAGCTTCTGAAGCAGCTATATACTCACTTTCTGTAGCAGACATCGCTAGTATACTCTGCTTTCTGCTCCTCCAATCCACAGCTCCTCCATTAATGACAAAGACATAACCCATCTGAGACTTCGTATCATCCTTATCACCTTTCCAAGAAGCATCGCAGTAACCTGTAACATCAAGTTCTGCAGATGGAGTACCCCCAGAAACTAAGAACATCTCTTTAGTAGCCCTAAGGTACTTAAGAATATTCTTAACAGCAGTCCAGTGTTTTTCACCTGGATTCTGCTGATATCGACTGGTTAAATTTTGAGCAAACACCACATCAGGCCTTGTGCTTTTCACCGCATACATAATAGATCCCACAGCCGAAGCATAAGGGACACTCTTCGTGCGTTGCACCTCTTCAGGTGTTGAAGCACAAACTTTCTCGCTCAAGCCATGTTGTTCTTGCATCGGCAAATATCCCTTCTTGGAATTTTGCATATTGAATCTCTTCAATATTTTATCAATGTAAGCACTTTGCCTTAATCTAATTAATCACTGAGATCTATCTCTATATATCTTGATTCCCAGAATAAATGCAGCTTCCCCTAAATCTTTCATAGAAAAACAACTTCCAAGATATGCCTTAACCTTTTGCAAACTCGGAATGTCGTTTCCCATGATCAATATGTCATCAACATATAATATAAGGAAAATTACATTACTCCCACTAGCTTTGTGATATACACATGGCTCATCAAGATTTTTGAGTGAATCTATACTTTTTAATCTCACTATCAAATCTCTTATTCCATTGTCGTGATGCTTGCTTTAATCCATAAATAGATCTTTTAAGCTTGCATACACGATTTGGGAATTCTGGATTCACAAACCCCTTAGGCTGCGCCATATAGATGTCTGCATCTAGGCGACCATTTAAGAAGGCGGTTTTGACATCCATTTGCCAAATCTCATAGTCATAGTAAGCGGCTTTGGCTATAAGAATCCTAATAGCCCTAATGTCAGCTACAGGAGAAAAGGTCTCCTCATAGTCAACACCAAAAGTTTGAGTATAGCCTTTAGCTACCAAACGGGCCTTATAGGTGTGTACAATGCCATCCATATCAGTCTTTTTCTTGTAGAGCCATTTACTGCCAACTAACTTGGCACCCGGAGGTAGGTCTACTTCTTCCCAGACTTCATTGTCTTCCATGGATTGCATTTCCCCATTCATAGCAACCTGCCATTTTTCCTTTTCAGGACTATTCATGGCAGCTTTATAACTTGTAAGTTCATCAAGATCCCCTATTAAGTTATCATCACACTCTACATTAAGACATAGACGTGTAGGAGCTTTCACAGGTCTAGATGACCTACGAATGGGAACCACTTCAACTTCAGGTGGAGGACCTAAACTTTCAGGTTCCACATGAAGTTGGCTAGTGTTTTCAGAAGGTGCTACATCTTCATGATCGTCTTCCAGATCATATACTCTCCCACTGAATTCTTGAGATATGAGCTCCTTTTCCAAGAAGTCTCCATACCTTGCAACAAAAACTTTGTTTTCAGTTGGGTAATAAAAGTAGTAACCCATAGTTTCCTTAGGGTATCCTACGAAGATACACTTCACAGATCTTTGTTGGAGTTTGTCTGCTGAGTCACGTTTAACATATGCCTCACAACCCCAGACCTTAAGATAAGACAAGTTAGGAGCTTTACCAGTCCATAACTCATATGGAGTCTTATAAACCTTCTTTGTTGGAACCATATTAAGAATGCGAACCGCAGATTCTAAGGCATAATCCCAAAACGAATAAGGAAGAGTTGTTAGATTAAACATAGATCGTAGCATGTCTTGCAATGTACGATTCCTTCTCTTAGATACACCATTTTGTTGTGGAGTATATGGAGAAGTAAGGTGCTGGACAATTCCCTCCTTTGCTAAGTAATCTATGAACTCCTGACTCAGGTATTCACTACCTCTATCGGATCGAAGAGCTTTAATCTTCTTTCCAAGTTGCAACTCTACTTCTGCTTTAAACACTATGAATGTTTCAAACACCTCATGTTTATGTTTAAGTAAATAAACATAACCATAACGGTTGTAATCATCCGTAAATGTTAAGAAGTAGCTAGCACCCCTCCTTGACACATGTCTAAGTGGTCCACATACATCTTTATGAATAAGACCAAGTAGATCATTAGCCCTTTCAACCCTATTCTTAAAGGGTTTCTTTGTCATCTTCCCAGCAATGCAAGATTCGCACTTATCAAATGATTCATCATTGATCTTTTCTAAAAGCCCATCATGTTGCAGCTTTTTCATGCGAGCCTTGCCAATGTGAGCAAGTCGACAATGCCAAAGATAAGACGAATCCAGACCTTTCTTGATTCTCTTATTATTGATGTTATACATTAAATTATTTTTAACAAAAGCATTATCATTATCATTCATATCAATTTCAAAGACCATTCACAACAATAGCATTAAAATAAAAAACACCATTTAAAGAAACTGAAATTCCATTGCTAGAAATAGTATGCTCAAAACCAAGGTTCAACAAACATGAAAATGAAATTACACCTCTAACAATTGACGGTGCATAATGACAATTATTTAAAGATAGTACTAAGCCCGAAGGCGACACTAAATTAAAAACTCCTATAGCTTCAACTCCTGCATGCGCTCCGTTACCCACGTGCAAGAATTGTTGTCCATAGGCCAGCTTTTTCTCAACTCTAAACCCCTGCAAGGTATTGCACATATGAATGACACATCCCATATCATATACCCATGAATTCAATTTAGGAGTAAGAGTGAATAATTCAATCATAAAGAACGCGCCTGATGAATTGGGGTTACCAGCTTCATTATCCTGCTTCTTGAGTCGCAAGTCATGAATGTAGAGAGGACAATTGTGCTTCCAATGGCCCTTTTCATGACAATGGTGACAAGCCTGATCCTTCTTGTTTGGCGGATTCACCTTGTTTTGCTTAGGCTGATGCTGCTTCATCTTGGGTTGTGGTTGATAGGCCATGACCTGCTCGCCTTTATCACCTTTCCCCTTGCCTTTGTTCACATGCAATTTCTTCTGGATTCTCCCCCTATGAATCGCCAACACTTGCGGAGTAGGGGCCTTGACCTTGGCTGGTAGACTTTTCTCATAATCAAGAAGCAATGCGAGTAATTCTGAGACTGTCTTCCCCGAGCAGTGCATGTTGAAATTTTGCACAAAACCAGCAAAGTCCTTGTTAAGGGACCTGTTGATCAAGTGCACTTGCACATTGTTATCCAATTCTGTGAAGCTGATCAGAAGATTATTTCATCTCAGTCACATAATCTTCAAGTGGTTTACCATCACCATGCTTGCAGTTGTGTAGCTTGTCAAGTTCATCATACAATTCAACTGCAGGAGATTTCTCATAAGACTGCTTAAGTACATCAAGCATATCTTTAGGGAAAAAGTACTCAAACTTCTATTGTAACTGAGCACTCATGCTAGTGAGCATTAAACAAGCAACCTCATTAAACTTAGCATGCTCCACCCTCCATGCCGCCTTAACTGCTTCTGGTTCAGTAGCAGCAGGCTCAGCAGGGCATTCCTCGGTCAAGTAATCTAGCTTTCCAGACTCCCTCAAGACAATTCTGAGCGAACGGTGCCAATCATTGAAATTCTTTCCAGTCAATTTTTCTCTTTCAAGATGACTCTTGAAAGCAGAAATCACAGTTGGGTTATCGGGTTGAGCCATATCTACAGATAAAAGTTCAAACATTAGTATTTTCGATAATAAATATCTTCAAGAAAATAAAATACCCATAGGCTATATTCATATAGCCACCAAATTTTCTTGAAAATCTAGGATCCAACTTTACATAGATTCCACCACATCAGTTGATCTGCTAGTGGTGAAAGTATAAAAGATGGTAATCTGTCGAACAATATTTGGCAAACAAGATTTCCAATTCCTAGACCATTATGGGATTTACATCAAATTGATTCATCAATTTGCCTTGTAAGCATGTTTCATCCCATCTCATGCCTTAAGTTCTAGGTCTCACGCACAACTTAATTAAGTCGTCTACCTTAGAAACTGTAAAATTACTATCTATGGTCTCACGCATTAACATAATTTTACCTTGTATAATAATTTAGCCTAGGTCTCACGTTTACTAAATTAAAATTCCAAGTGTTTCTTATAGATAGATGGCATGTAACTTAAATTTTAAGGGTATTCAATTTTGATATGTTAATCAAAATATGTATAAAGATGCATGCACTCATCTTTATAGCATAAGTTTTCATAAAAACTTTTTATTACCAATTCGTGAAATTAATATACAAAGTTTTACTTGAGGTTTAACAAACCCTAAGATGACTTTCTACAAGAATGATTTTAAAAGAAATTCGTTTAAAACGTATTCAAGATTGTGATAACCAAGACAGACTCTAAGGCTTTTTTCTAAGCCTTCATATCACGATTATGAATTTGTCTTGAAAGAGTTACTTTTAAAAGCATGTTGTACAAAACATCAATCAAGCAAAAGTTTATGGATTCAATCTCAAAACATGTAATAAAGTATGAATCTTGCTAGTCTCGCCTTGGAGCGAATTACCGTGCGAAGCGAACCGTTGTTGGCACATAAGACTCCGCAAGATTCAATCTTTATCACTTAGAGTTTCACCATTATTAGTCCGTATTATTTTCTTTATGAAAAATTACCCTTTTATTGCTTACATCATGTCAAACAATTAACAATAAAACAAGTAATCAAAGAAAAACAAACAACTAATAATAATAAAAGTGAAACAATTAGCCACATGCAATCCTTATTAGAAAAGATCCTAATAAAATCAAGTCTAGGTATAATCATGCATGTAATCAACTAAGGCCTTCTCCTCTTAATGGAAGAGAGTCACATACATTGACGAATCAATTGCGTAGGCCAAAGCTAATGTACATACCACATAGCATATAAATTGATTTTAATATATATGTATTGGAGTCTTCCCCAATTAAAGATCTATCTAAAATATGTGACAAATGATAAAAAAACAACAAGATCCATGACTAACATGCATGTTTCGTCACGGATTAAACCTAACAATTAGCACATAGGTCACAAGATACGTTCGCATAACCGGTTAATGACCTATGGTTTCTAGTGATTACATATAATCCAAGAAAACCACAAAACCCTAATTAGGGTTTTATGGAAAATCGACCCCCCCCCCTAAAATTAGGGTTAGGGTTTCGAATTTTTATAAAAAAAATTTAAAGAAAAAACCCTAGATCAAAAACATGTATCTAAAACAATTAAAGATCCGATTTTTATTACGTTTTAGTAATCAATTACATGTTAAACCTAGCTCGTGATGCCACTGTTAGAGTTAGACAATCAAAGTACACAAATATGCGGAAGCTAGGATCAAGTATAACACGTATAAAGATTAACTAAAACATAAATAGTAACGTACCCGATGCACTTCAATAAATCTTGAACTTGTGTAATTATAGATCTATGATAAACTCCTTACCGTTTTGTTTATCGATCTCTTGATAATAACTATAGTGAGTTATTACCTCGTTCTTGTACACACAAATTAAACCGTATTAAGGTTATGCAAGTAACTACACAAGATGTATTTTTGATTAACAAAAATCGACCCACTATCCCTAGGGGTGTGTGCTGATCGGTTTTGGAACAAGAAAGAGGAGAGAAAAAGTTAGGGATAATTGTGTGCACAAAAATTCTGAAAACAATGACCCTAGGTTTGTACTAACGGTCGTTAATATCTCGTGTCTAATATTAAATATAATGAACATTTATTATTTTTCCTTAATACTCATTTGTAATGTGTGCAAACCCGGGGTCTCGGGTTCGATACTAGACATTTACACATTAATTTATATACGTATATTTAACAATAATTGGATGTCGCACAAGCTGCAGAAATGCAGTAGTTTGGTCCCAAAAAGCCAAGATCCATAGCAAGTAAGGAAGATCCCATGTTTGTTACCATTAAAGGCATAAAAAATGTTTATATTTCCCTAGGACCTCTCTCGATTAAAGTCTCCGTTCCATTACTAAATGATGTAAAACCTCCCATTGTTGATCCAACAAGCACACCAGCATGCTCCTTATCAATCTACACAGTAGACACGTGCAACAAATTATTATTACCAAAATAAAACTTAAAAAAAAAAAACCCTAATCGTTCTCTCTATGTGGCGACTTAAAAGATACCGCCTAAATCATTGATCGTATTTTATTCCAATCGGATTTGTGTTTTAATCTTTGTTATTACTGCATGAATTCTCTTGTCGTGTATTGCATGGTCTAAGATTGAACAATCCAATTTAGTAATATTTCTTGAATCGGTCCATTGAGCCTTTAGTGGGTCGGTGGTAATTTATATTGTTTTGTGATTGCCTTTTGTAGGTCTATCTTTTAGTGGCTTCCATTCTTTAATTATTTAGTCATCATTGATTAATCAGTATGGTGGGTGGTTAGTATTTTGGTCTTCAAACGTTTAAAACCCTAACTTTACGTTAGGGTTTTCTTTCTTTGTTTCTAGTTGTAGCTATATGTTGTTTCTGGTTTGTGGGCTGTTGTTGGTTATTGATTACTGTTCGTGGGTTTCGAGAGATGGAAAAGGGTTTTTTGAATAATAGTCTTGAATCTAATGTGTCGAATATTGATGCTACCAAGATGGAAAAGGATCGTTTTCGTCTTTATAAGATCGTTGTCGTAAGATTGGATCGGGATCTTAAGATCCTACGATAATGTCATTTTCTTAATAGTTTTTGTAATATTATACAAATTTACAAATTATTATATATCTTAGACACAAAATTATATGAATATTTCATCGAAATGTTGTCCTAAATTATGGTTATGAAATGTTTAATAAGATTAACATGTTGGTTTTTAAATTCTACAAAAAATAATCAAGAAATTTGCAGTTTTTTAGTTTGTTATCCGAGAAAAGTAGGATCGGATCGGATAAGATTTTAAGATCCTATGGTCAAGATCGGGATCCTATAAGATCTTAAGCTTTCAAATATCCTATATAAGATCCAGATCGTTTTTTCTTTGCAGTATCGTAAAATCGTAAGATCCTAAGATCAGGATCGGGATCCTGACAACCATGAATGGTACAATGTTGGCTGGCAAAGATGATCAAACTACGGGAGAGGTGGACATAAACTCTTTATTGAGTTCGTTTAATGAAACTATTAAGAATATGGAGGGATTAGAAGGAAGGAACCTTAAGGCCGGGAAAAATGTTACTTTTGAAGCTGAGAATAGAACTCAAGATAATGATGGCATTGATGGGATTGCTACACAGGTTGGTAACATTGTTAATGGTGACGGTAGTGTTAATGGTCGTAGTAATCAGCCTCAACATGAATCGGCTGGTCCTATTATTTCGGATTGGAGTGTTGATGATGGGGATATTAACTTGTCTACGCTAGTGGACAAGAATGTGTCTTATGGTCCAAAAACATCTTATTCAGCCCTAACGACTTGTGGTACTAGTGAGGGCAAAGGTAATGTTAGTGGAAATGAGCAATCATATGCTTCTTTGCTCGGTGCCAGTAGTACTTCTCGCAAGGTGAATTTTAGGCAAATGATTAATGATGATCGGGTTCCTAACCATGGTACTAAACTCCTTAAGGAGGCGATGGATTCCGTTTTAGGCCGATATGAAAACACTCTTGTTGGGTACTTCTTAGGAAAAGCTATAGCTTTTCCAATTGTGCAGAACTATGTTACTAATACGTGGAAGAAATTTGGCGTAAATGAAGAAATTTGGTGTAAATGAAGCATGTGTTTTCTTATTTAAGTTCTCTTCTAAGGAAGGATTGGAGCAGGTGCTCCAACAAGGCCCATGGTTAGTCCGTCACTAACCTCTTATTCTTCAGAAATGGTCTCTTAATGTTCCCCTAACCAAGAATGAGGTAACTACGATTCATGTTTGGGTTAAATTACATAATGTGCCTATAGTTGCTTATTCGGAGGTTGGATTAAGCTTGATTGCTACTCAAGTGGGGAAACCGGTGATGTTGGATTCATTTACATCTTCTATGTGTGTTGACTCGTGGGGTCGGATTAGTTATACTCGTGCGTTAGTTGAAGTGTGTTCAAATTCAGAATTGAAAAAGGAAGTTAGTATGGCTATTCCATTGGATGATGATAGTGGTTATTCAACAGAAATCATTCGTGTTGAATATGAATGGACTCCTCCTCATTGCAGTGTTTGTAAGATTTTTGGTCACACACTTAGTGAGTGTCCGAAACAAGCGAAAGAGGTGGTTCATAAGGATTCTAATGTGGTGACTAATGCTTCGACTCAGTTGGTTAATAACGATGAGGGATTCAAATAGGTAAGGAATCATAAGAATAAAGGTAAGAATGTGGTTTCTACGTCTCAACCTAAGCCAATTGGAGGGGTTAAACTCTCTAGGCCTAAGGCTAATTTTTGGAGACCTAAAGTCACGACAACTACTAATCATGTTGATACCAAGAAAGATACAAATCCTAAGGATCTAAAGTAGGCTTCTACTTCAAATGTTAAATCTGGTAAGGACCCACAGTCTTCTAACTCTTTTGGTATCTTGAAGTCGTTGGTGGATGAGGATGTTCTTGGTTTTGATAATAATGGTAAGAGGTCACAAGATCAACCTATGAGTAACATGGAATCGCAGGTGTCGGGTGAGGCTTCTAAGTCGTCTACTATCCCATCTTCTAGTACTTCTGCAACAAGAAGGCGTCTGAGCAGTCTACTATCTTATCTCCATGTACTTCTGCACGAAGAGGGGTAACCCATTTTCTAAGGTGGGTGAATTAGTTGTTTCTGAGAGTGATGAAGATGAGGTGTATGAGACTAATGTTTATTTGGGAGATGATTATTTTTCAGATGATTATGCGGCCCAGGTAAATGACTTACCGGGACAATTCAAGGAGTTCAAGCTCCAAGGCCGTGCTAGGAAGTAGTATTTTATTTTGTTATCTTCATAAGATTGGTATGTCATCTTATGTTGTTTATTGGTTGTTCTAGTTGTTGGTAGTTAGTGGTTCATTTATGGTCTGTCATAAATGATCTAGCGTAGTTCAAGCGGTTGCTTGAGGTTAATGTGGCATTTCAGCTACATTCCATTGTACTTTAAATGTTTTATTGGTTAATATATTTTATCAGGGTGGAAGTTCCCTTTTACCAAAAAAAATAAAAAAACAAATTATTATTACCCATTCAAAACCAATAACTAGATGCATGGCAAATAGGGAAAAAATATAAACCTTTGAACATTCATCACAACCAAGAGCATCTTCTTCCAGAGCTCATTTCCCTGCAACAATGCAGCAGCATTGATAGTCATCTAGTCTCCGCTCACTTTTGGGATTGATGTATCCATTTGACTTGAACCATCGAATCTGGCCGCCAAAACACGTTGTTTGGTTTGATACATCAAATCGATCTATTGGCGTGATTCCACTCTCCCCAGCTAAAAGTCTTTCGTAATAAGTATCAAACAACATTTCCAAACACAGAAACAAGGCCCATACCTGTAATCTTTTTTGCATCGTTCTCTCATTTTGAGGTAGTGGCAGAGGGGAGGCAAGCAAATATTCAACAGCGTCTGGTGATTGTGTGTGACAATGATTTGACAACAAGGGATAATGAGTTGTTGTATGGTGAGTTGAGAGGAAACGCCAAGGGAGATCGTAACCGGATATGAACTTGACTTCCCATCAGTGATATTGATTTACAGGATTATCTCACTCAAACAATCATGCATATATACACATCAATATATCCGTAAACAACTTCCTTTTCACCTGATAAGTAGTTATTAAACTCATCAATTTTAATTAGATTAGATTTCTAATTAGCATCTTAGGGTGTTTCTTTTTTAGGTTACTTCCACTTAACGGGGATGGTGTGGACCCATTGATATATATTAATGTTTTTCTATTGTTGGGGTTCACATAAATGTGTTAGAACATCTATATCGAAAGAATAGCAAAGCTTGCTCCTCCCGATCTAGACCCATTAAGAGTGTTGGACCCTTTTTTAATGTCTTAGACGCCAAAAACTATGTACAGAGATCAAAGATGGGTCAAAACATAAAGCCTGCAAAATTCAGTTTTGGGCCAACCAACCCATTAGGCAGAAACGGTTATTATTTAGTTATTTAGGATATGTAACGTTTTATTTTTAGGGTTATGTCGATTACTTTTAGTGAATCGTTGTGTCTTTTGACATGAAGCAACGTTTCAACATGTATAAATAGGTTTAGGATTCTATGTAAACATTCAACCCATTCATATTTATCAATATCAGTTATAGGGTTCAACCTATCTTTCCTGTTTCTTTATTTTTATTTCGATTCTTATATGATTGATTACATGTTGTTGTTATGATCATTCGATCCTGGAATCCTCCCATACAACCTGTGTAACAGTGGCATCAGAGCTTCAAGGGATCATACAACATCCAAATCATGTCTTACAATCATCATTCAAGGCGCCAATTGAAAGAAGAAACTGCCCAAAAGTCATATGGTGGATTTAACCCGACAAATATGATCAACATGGATATAATGAAGATCACAGCAGTAAAGGTGGAAGTAACCGAATCTCATTGATCTACCTGGATATAAGGATGATCAAAAACGAAGATTTTGGCATCTCATTGATCTACCTGGATATAAGGACGCGCATAAGAAGATTTTGGCATCTCGACATTAGGGGGGAACTGTTGGACCCTTTTTTAATGTCTTAGACGCCAAAAACTATGTACAGAGATCAAAGATGGGTCAAAACATAAAGCCTGCAAAATTCAGTTTTGGGCCAACCAACCCATTAGGCAGAAAGAAACGGTTATTATTTAGTTATTTAGGATATGTAACGTTTTATTTTTAGGGTTATGTCGATTACTTTTAGTGAATCGTTGTGTCTTTTGACATGAAGCAACGTTTCAACATGTATAAATAGGTTTAGGATTCTATGTAAACATTCAACCCATTCATATTTATCAATATCAGTTATAGGGTTCAACCTATCTTTCTTGTTTCTTTATTTTTATTTCGATTCTTATATGATTGATTACATGTTGTTGTTATGATCATTCGATCCTGGAAATTCAGTGGCGAAGCTTGGAATTTTTAAGTGGGGGGTCGAGATCTAAATTTTTTTTTTCCTAAGGCTATATTTCAGGTATACCGAAATTTTCGGGGGGTCGAAACCGAATATACCGAAATTTTTCTACACGAAAACTATATACCCCCTACATCGCAAAAAAAATTTCGGGGGGTCGGGCGCCCCCCCCTAGAAGCTGCGCCCCTGCCTGGAATCCTCCCATACAACCAGTGTAACAAAGAGACATGACCCCACATTGGACCCACATATGTTTATAACTCTTTAAAAAAAACGCACCCTTAGAATACTTATGTGACTTAATTTTATGCACTTTAAGAAAGATATTTGTCGATATCGTCATTACATCCATGTCTTCTTCAATATTTATCTGTTCATAAAATGTCTAAGTAATCTTTTGATGTGTAAATCATACTTGTATTGCATACTGATTTAGATACAAATCATACAATCTTGGCAGCAGTCTGTTGATTCTATGCCTAATGTGCAATGAAGCCTTGGAATCAAAGAACGGTCAAATGGCTGTATGTCTGTATGCTAGATCAACAAAAGTTAGGTGCCTTTCATTCTGCATGGAGTTGCTCAAAGTGTGGTAGATAGCACACGCAGTCTCGTCTAAGCAGGAAGTCTTTTGCCTAGGAAAAAAAAAAAAAAAAAAACGATTTTCGGCCCCTCAGGAAGGTGATGATGGATAAATTCATAGCCCCTCATTGAGATACTTTTCATAGTATATGTTGTATTAATGTGAATAAATTAACCTAAGTATGTTATATAAATTATGGCTATTACGTCCCATAAATCACTTTCAAGACACAATCTATTAATTTTTTTGTTAATAATGTTTACTTGATCTTGATCACATGTTACGTATCATATTGTGATGAATAAACCATTTCACACATGAATGATAGTTGATCAAACCATTATGTCAAAACAACATGCCACTGCTCCTTTGCTTCTAAAATCTGGAATCTTGTCGCTGCTTAGTGGGTTTGGCTGATTTCCTCAAAGAGTTGTTTTCTCTAATTTCTTGGGCGGATTAAGTAAGTTTTAGAAGTTCCACAAAAGCTTATTTTGATGTTGTTATCCAAACTACTTTTTTGGTAATTTGGAAATTTATGAACCGGGTTTGTTCTGATTTGAAACCATCGAGAAGAGACATGACTTTGGAGAATATATGAGTCTTCTGTCACTCGTGGATTCTTCATAGAAATAGTTGTTCGAACCCCAATTGGTTAGATTGGATATGTGATCGGGTAAAATCTTGTAACAACTTACTGTAATCTTCTTTCTAGCCTCTTGCTAGAGGTTTTATAATATATTCATCCTATTGCCATTCACAAAAAAAACATGTCAATTCAAAATTTTCATGTCATTGGACTAAAAGACTACCTATAATAGTTCACCTCAGCGCCACCTCATCATTCACTTCCTCTCACTCTCACTCAACTTTCACCCACAAATAGAGCTGTAAACGAACCAGACGAACACAAATGGAACCTTATTCATGTTCGTTCATTTAATTTTAACCGGACAAATAAACGAATACGAACACTTAAATGGACAAATTTTCTTGTACATGTTCGTTTATTAAGAAAATGGGTTATTCATGTTCGTTCATTAAGACACTAAACGAACGCTAAACGGACATAAACGATCAAACATTTATAAATGTACATAGATAAACAAACACAAACTTTATTAAATTATGCATCTAATATTGTTTTATAAGTGTTGTTTTGTTTAAACAAACTAATTTTAAAACTACACAATTAAAAGATATGTTATACGAACATAAATAATATTGTTTTATAAGTGTTGTTTTGTTTAAACAAACTAATTTTAAAACTACACAATTAAAAGATATGTTATACGAACATAAATAAATAAATGAACATAAACGAACGCATAATCGGACGTTCACGAACATAAATAAACGGATACGACTCTTGTTCATGTTCGTTCATTTTAACTAAACGAACGTAAAATATTGTTCATATTCGTTCATTTAATAAAAAAACGAACATAAACGAACTTTTTACCGAACGGTTCATGAAATGTTCACTAAACGTCCTGTTCGTTTACAGCCCTACCTACAATGATCACCATTCCCCCACCTTTCACTAAAATACCTATATTTATACTAACATACCCCACAAATTACTCCACACACGCTCACAACTCAAATAATTAATAATAAAAACTCCATGGGACCCACAAATACACACCGTTATAATGCCGAGGTTATTCGTCTAGCGATAAAATTATTTACCCGTCCCGTGATTGATAGTATAAAATCTTTCAATTAATCGAACAGAACCGCCCCGTCAACACCCTATCGGTTACATTAAAAATATATATAGAGAGAGGACCCTATTTTTATTATGGAGTATTACTTTTTGATCTTTACTGATTTATTAAGGTATCGCAGTATCACTTACATATTTATGTTTGTCCACAATACCATGCTAACTTATTAATTATTTATTTAAGTTTGTCCGCTACCTTATTTTGACTTTGCAAAGGTAAGTGATAAACTTGTGAAAAACAAGTTTTACTAATACATCTTGCGTTGCAGCGGGACATTATAACTTTTAACAATATCAATTTTTTTGCTTAACGATAGTCTTAAGATAATAACGTAGTAATTTATGGTTAAAGCTCAAAACCAAAATATACAGGCTTAAGTGGTAAGGCTTAAAATTATTGGCTGACAATCTTCAACTACTTTTTTATTATGTATTTTGACTTTGTTTTGTGACGGGCATCTATTATAGTGGTTTATAAAAAGGTTTATAAAATAATGTAGAGGTTTGAAAACTTGTAAATTATAGCGTGATCCATTTCAAGCCTATGTGTCATGAAGAGGTCTAAGATGTTGGACCTTTTCATATTTAATGTCTTTGATTATTTGAGATGTTTAGTGGGTTGGCAATGGGTCAATCACCTAAAATCCCATCACTCACTCCCAACCAATCATCTTATGTCACATCATTCACCGATTTTTCCATCACTCACCCATTTTTTTGTTGGCAACACCATCACTCACTACATCCCTTCACTCACTTAGTTTTTTTAAACAAACTCAAAAAGTAAATGATAACGTTCGAATTTTATGTTATTCCCGTGCGTGAAACTTTCACTCAAAACTCATCACTCACCCATCACTCGATGCATGGCGGCGGTGTTCTCGTGCATGATGCATCCCTTCCCGTGCCATCACTCACCCTTTATAAAAGTTGAAAAGGTCTATACATAGTGGAGATATGTTTAATAAACAAAAAGATTACGAGTATAATTTAATGTCATAACACATATTTAAACTTTTTAAAAGGTTTAACACAGTGAATGACCTTAGTCAAAGGGGGGTAGCGTAAGAGTTAAGAGTTAAGACAATCAAAGAACAGTCAAATTGTACTATGCCTAATTGTCATCGGGGGTAACTTAGTATAGATTGGGGTTTAAAGACCTTACAGATAGGTCTTAATATAATCATGTATGACCGATAGATAGGTCCTTGATTTTAGTTTCAATTCAATATGAATTGTCTTAGACAGTGTTCTTAACATTGATATAGAAGAGAACTGAAAAGAAAATGAAATAAACTGAAAAAAATTGTATTTTTAAAAGTTTTTAGAGAAGAAAGAAAAATAAATGAACAAAGTGGAAGGAAAATTTAAAGTTTTTTTAGTCTAAAATCCTCCTCCCAATTTTGGAAGGATTATGAAGGAAGAGAAGAAAAGAGAATTTGATACTCCCACATTTCTTTTCTCCCTTATCTATTCTCTTCCCTTACAAAACTAACTTGAGAACACATCGTTAATAAACAAAAGGGAATATATAAAAATAATAAGCATCACTTGTCTAATTAGGTATTACAAGGATTCCAGCCCGCGCATTACTGTGGAGTGTTTGTATACCATAGTATTGCTTTAGTTGAAAGATTATATGTTGGGTCTCAAAAACCGACCCGATTGTCTCTTAAAAGTATTTAAACATAAAATAGCCTAATACACCTTCTGAAGGTCACTGAGCATAAAGTCTCTGATAATGATCAGAGAGAATGTCACTTCATAACTATCAATGTGAGTCGGATAGTTATCAGACGTGAGATATTCCCTTATAAGTTATTAGAGAACATGTCTCCCTGATTATTATTCAGAAAGTTATACTCACTGATAAAGAAATCAGTGAGTGTTCTATAAAGCTCAAACCACCTGTCTGACTTAAGGGACGTCAAAGACCAACTAAAGAAAACATTTCACAAAATGATGCGGTGTCAGAGAGTGATTTACAAGCAGCTGCAAAGGGGGAACTCATGAAAGGATGAAAAAGAGGGTCATCAAAGGCTATCAAAGAGGGAACTCATGAAAGGGGAAGAGGATGTGTCTGTAGGGATAGGTACAAAGCATACCACCAGGGGTTATTTAGCAAATAAAATAATCCTTGTTCCTCAACCACCTAAGACACCAAGCAACAAAGGATGAAAATCAATTTCTTATAATTAAACCTTTGTTGTAACTCAGCTTATAAGCAAGATACTAGAAATCCTACTTACAGCCAAGTAAAAATAAGGCTATTCTGTGCTCAAACAAGGGAAGACTGGGAAAAGCCACCCAAGTGTGTCTACCTATTATTTGAAAAGGCCTGAAAGTCCCTAAACCCACATTCTCTAGCCTTGATTCAGGGAGTGAATCAGCTTGTTAAGTTCAGGGATTGGGAAGTATGGACGAGATAATAAGCAAGAACAACCTCATCCAGTGAAGTATATGAACAAAGTGGTTACTGAATATGTCAGAGAATAAAACTGGACAATCAAAGCCGGTTAACAATACAAAATAGTAGCTCATACTTAGACTCTGAAATTAAAGAAGGTTGCGGAACTTACTAGAAGCAAAGTTTAGAGTCTATTTTTAGTCAGCAACATCAAAGAATCAACTCTAAACTGTAATAGCATTTTGTTCTTTGATGTAAAATCAGTATGTAAGAAGAATCCGTTATGCTCACTTACTACTGATAGTAAGTCTCTTGGTATATTTAAATATGGGGAGATTTTTGGGACAGAAAAACCGACCCAATTGTCTCTGACAAGTATTTAAACATAAAATAGCCTAATACATCTTCTAAAGGTCAGTGAGCATAAAGTATCTGATAACGATCAGAGAGAATGTCACTTCATAACTATCAATGTGAGCCTGATAGTTATCAGAAGTGAGATACTCCCTGATAAGTTATCTGAGAACATGTTTCCCTTATTATTATTCAGAAAGTGATACTCACTGATAAAGAAATTAGTAAGTTTTGTATAAAGCTCAAAGCACCTGTCTAACTTCAGGGACATCAAAGACCAACTGAAGAAAACATTTCACAAACTGATACAGTGATAGGGAGTGATTTACAAGGAGCTACAATAACACCAGAGTCAATGGGATCTGATAAATGTCTCTATGACTCTGAAGACTTGATTCAGTTTTACAACCTCAACCTCTGAATGCATGGGCGGGAAACTTCTTTAGGAAGATAAGTTCAACTGCTTATCGATATATGAGAAACAGGAATTGGGTATATAAGTTGTCAAATCAGGTAAGCTGAAAGTACGCTTCAGACTAGCCTACTAGGCACGTGCCTATCTATAGCAAGTGGACAAGTTACTGTGGACCCATGTGCAACCACTGTTTCCCCTTCTATATAAACAAAAGGTTGTAATCGAGTTAGGTAGAGATTCAAACATAGAAAAATAATGCAAAGTATTATAGTTAGGATCCTCCTCTCATAGGAACAAGAAAGCAAAGCTAGCTGCCTCTTGTTGTTTGAGTTTGGAGAGTTAATCTGTCATCAACTAGGGTAGTTTTTCATAGGCTATCCCTTGTAAATCTTTGATTCATTTCTAATAAGATTTATAAAGTTGCAAAGTACAAATGGTTTCATTAGCATGTCTGTGTCGTTCTCAAGCAAACCCAACCTCTACAATGTTGATGTTCATCAGTTTTTCTCACTTGCTAAAACTGTTGTTTATATACTTCGTGGTTTGCATCAACGCGTGTGCTCAAGTGGACCCAACATTATACATCAATGTCGTATGATGTCTTATGACTGAAAGAGACTAACAGAAATCGAAAACTGCTTATATTTATATCTGATAAATGTGTAATTACACAAGAATTGATATTTAGATTGCTAATAATATGTAGGAAGTTATATGGCCATTTTCAATCACTTGCTTATTTCTGGGAAGTGCATCATCTGTAAACAAAGTCTTTTCACTAGACTTGGTGCTTCCATTGAAAAGTTGGATAAAATTTTTGGCGTAAGTAGTTTCCATATTAATAGTTTCACCACTGATTAGGATGATATTGGTAGGCTTTTCCTTGTATCACGTTTGTTATTCGAACAATGAAATTTAATATCATCCAAATCTTCTGCATCAATATTACAAAAAGTAAAGTGACTACTAAACGCATTATTTCAGTTGAGGCGAATGCCCCAACTTTTAGGAACATTAACACTTATAGAACTATGCAAATGCCATGATGCATTTCAAACCATATCACCTTTAACAGAGTAATAAATAACTTGTCCAAAAACCTCACGGCAACAGAATTCATAACAAATAATTCATAATACCGTTATCGAAAGTTTAGACAATGTAGTATAAAACAATTTCAGATAACTAAATATTTATAACAAGAAAAAGACCCAAAAACCATTTTCAAGCACTTTGCTTCTTTAAGATATTCAAAATTCAAATCTCAAACACATATAAAAGCAAAGAACCATGTTTAGTCATTTTTTTTCCCAAATTAAAAAGGAACAATGACTTGGCTATTTGTCACAACTTGTAATTTCATGTCTTTTTTTCAAATGTCGAAATTTCATAATTTATTTCGGGAAGTTACTATTCATTAGTTACTATTCACTATAACTATTCACTTTCAGTATTCATTTATGAAATTTTTTATTTCATATTCTCGTAAGTTAAACTATTTTAACGATAATCCGAGAGTTTAGCACTCGTCAGATTATTTCTGCATAAATCACGAATCCGTGTACGAGATTTACTTTTGGGTTTAAACGTCGTTCCAGCATCACGATATGTCCATAAAACACTATAAATGATAGAAATATGATTTTCTCTCATTTTACGACAGTTCTAAAAGTTTTGGAATTTTACGTTTTCCAGTTCAGCGTTTTACGCGAATTACACGTTTTAGACCGCGTTTCCAGTTTTAACAGCGTTTAAGCAACCCGATGGAACTTATCATTCATTTTATATTTTATTATGGAGTATATTGACAAGTTTAGTCATTCTTTCAAGTTTCATATTTTTACGATACCCGGATTTACGTTTCGCGGCTTAACAATTTACGGTTAGCAATTAACGGAACCAAAACTGACTCCGTAAACTAGATAATACCAAGCAAACTTTCAATTTTTTTACCTCAAATACACTAGAATCAACATCCTAGTGTATGTATACAATACTTTTACTTGAACTTGACTACTTAATTACCATTATGCCATAAACTAGATATTTCAATACATAAACACCTTTTTCATACATAAATTATTTTTACAAAATCATAACACAAGGTTTTCTCTCATCTCATTCTCTCCTCTCTACCATTCGGCCAAGAACAAGAACAAGGAAGAAACCATTTATTTTTCAAGAACCAAGTATTTATCAAATCCTAGTAGTAATCTAGTTTAGGTTTTGAAATAAAAACCCCAAAGATTAAATGGGTTTTCATCACCATCTCTTGATAATCATCACAAGTTGCGGTTAGAGATCGTGCCTCATTTTTGTGTATTCACTTTGGCCATCGTAGCTATCGCACCAGGTGAGTCATAGCCCCTACTCTTTTAATTATTTTGTAAACTCTTTGGGGGATATACATGCTCAATTACATGTTTTCAACTTTATTCTCGTTTTACATTTAAACTCGTTATTCGTTTTACAATTAAACACCATGCTTGTTTTACTTGTAATGTGACTTATATCTTAAACATTAGTATTTGTTTATATGACCTCATTGCCATTATTGTTTACCTGGCAACATTGACAGACTCATTTTATATGACCTCATTATCATTATTGTTTACCTGGCGACATTGTCAGACTTATTTTATATGACCCTATTGTCATTATTGTTTACCTGGCAACATTGTCAGACTTATTTACATGACCTCATTGTCATAGTTGTTAATTTGGCGACATTGTCAGCATTTTCAAAAATTGCTTATTTGGCCTCATTGCCAGAATTTTTTATATAACCTCATTGTTAAAATTATTTATATAGCAGTTTTGCTATATTTATCTTTGAATCTAGATACAAGTATTATTTTTGTTCACATAAACCAAAATCATATTTGGCGGTGGGTCGTAAACACACAGGTTACAAGTCTCTTATGGCGGGGCTTGTAACTGAGTGGATTTACGATGCCTTTGCTGGGAAATCTTCATTCATATGCATTACATTCTTTTTCACAAGACTCTATGAACTCACCAACCTCGTATTGACACTTTAGCATGTATTTTCAGGTATTAAGCAATGGCACGTTACTGGAGGTTTTGGCAGGGCATGGCATGGTCATAGAAGACTCTAATATTCATTTGGGGACCGTTTTTACTATTTTAAGGGCCTACTTCCGCACTACTTTTAACAATGTAAATTCAACATTTTTTATTAAACTATTTTATTCTAAATGATTGAAGTGAAAACTACTTTTGTACTTGTGTTGAGATACCAATTGAGTTACACCCCAGCAACATGTATGCTTCCGCTGGATCCGATTTTGGGGGTGTGACAGATTGGCATCAGAGCTTTGGCTATAGCGAACTGAGTGTTTTTAAAACCTAGACTATAGCTACTTTTACGAAAACTTAACCCTATGACCGTCACGTGCCTGCCTGCCAAGATGATGCCTCACTTGTGGTTTGTTGCTGACATAGGTGATGAGAATTGTATCTCATTATCTGGTATATTAAATTCATTTATTCTAGTTGATTACTATAATTGTCTTTCATATAAGCATGTTCACGTATCATATATGTCACCGCGTTATGTTTTTCCTTGCATAGTTTCATCATTTGACCTCGAGTTTGGTCACTTGCTTTTGTCTTTCAGAACGTCTTGGTATTTGTGAAGGACATGGTATTAGTATAACTGAGCTGAGTATTTCAAAATTCATGGAACCTCGGTGGAATATAGACTGGTCATTTATATTCAACCCGGGATAGTAGGACATAGACTGACCACCTATATCCGACTTAGAAATGAATTTTGCAACACTGAGAATGGTTATAATAAAATTTTGTCTAGATTGAATCCTTTACTCAATTTCCAAATGTTTCATTTATGTGTGTATACTCTCGTTGTCAGAACATTCATACTTTTCATTACTTCGTGAACCACCTATTGGAAGCACGTCAACTGGTCATTTCATTTCATGAATCTTCACCTTTATGCACGATACACTTATATCACAGTATTTTCTTTTATCACAATCTCATTTTGTCGCAGTTGTCACAGTCTTTTCCCTTCTCACCATCACTATCATTTCCTTTCCCCATCCCCATATATATATGGAATTAGCTGACACTATATAGTTTCCTATGCCACTCATCACTCACTACTCTCTATATTGATAAGTGGATATTATCAATGACCTCCCTAGGAAAGACTTTCCATACCATCTATAAGGAGGATCCCTCGGTACATTAAGACCATTCAAAACTTAACAAAAATCTCAGGATATCACAAAACAATTCGAACCACTATCACTGGCCTGATCGCCAAAATTCTATCATCTAGAAAGTATTGGCTTGACTGAATTACATGATTAGTTTAGATACGAGTGCTCACTAAGCAACACCATAGAGATAAATTCAACCTCTTAACCAAGACTATAAATTGAACATGTCCTCACCAATAGACTTTATTCAAACATGTTAGACACATATGCATTTGTGCAGACATACATACCTAGCTATTTTATCCTCTTAATACTTTCACTTTTAATGGATTTTTCTCCAAACTACAGTTATACAAAACATATATCTTGTAAGAAATACTTTTCTGATACACTTATTTTGATAAGCAAATTCCTTTTGGTTAATCCTTTACAAAACTATTGAATTGTTAGGAAATTTTAAACATCGATCTTTGGTAAACCATATTATCCACCTTATGTTGAAAACTGTCCTATCTTGCATAACTGATAAATTTTGAAACATCAAGAAAAATGTTACTTGGAAAGCCGTTTGCTTAAAGTTGTAAATTCATTTATTCAGGGAAGGTTTATGACCAAAACACACAATCTCAAAACAAACTTTGAAAATCAATCACAATATTACATCACTTATACATTTAGGATTTGGTGATTTGATGACGTAGAGCTTGGGGAAAATCTTAGTAATGGAGACTAAGCATCGTAGGTGGAGAAAGACTCGATTCATGACATCCTGCGGAGGATCACAACCTTATCCTAATCCTAATCTATTATTTTCAACAACACCCTTTAACAGATTTAACCTTGTAAGTTTTTCCACAAGATTCATGATATCCATTTCAATTATTCCTAATAGAGGAATTTGACTCACCTCAAACTCCTAGCGATTACATTAAGATTCCTTTGGAACTACACCACCTATCATCTGTAGACCAATAGTCAGAAATTAGAGAACGATTTAAACATAGGAAGATATGCTCAGAGCATGAGTGATTGACTATAGAAATGGTTGGACTAACCATTTGCCATAAATCGGATTCTTTTACAACCATAGTTACCACACGAGTTTAGAGACTACATCATTTGAAGCACTCTATGGTCGAAGTGCCAACATCCATTGATGGATCAAAATTTGGAAAAGCCTAACTCACTAGTCCAGTAAGCATTCATGAAATAACCAGGAATTTCCTACAAATCAAGGATCAGTTACAAGTTCGATAAGTTGTAACCATTAGAATTTCAAGTTGGTGGCAGGGTTATGATGAAAGTTCTGCCTAGGAAAGGCATGATACCATTCAGAAAAATTCAGAAAGTTAAACCCGATATACACTGTACTATTTAATATTTCTGATCGAGTAGGCCTAGTGGCTGTTAGACTTGAGCCTTGTTAGAAAACAGAAGGTTACACAAACATGTTTCACGTTTTCCAAATCTCGAGAAATATCTTTCAGATAAGTCACTCATAATCCCATTTGGGAAGGAATCCAACCCAATGACCAACCAAAACCTTGTAGGAGAACCAATAGAAATCATGGACTGAAAGGTCGAACAGTTGAAGCGAAGTCGAATTCCTATCGTGAAAGTTCGCTGGAATTCTCGGATATTATCATCTTTTCACCAATACCACTCTAGAAAATAACACAAACTGAACTTCGGGACGAAGTTCCTTTTAGAGGGGAAGAATGTCACAACTCGTAATTTCATGTCTTTTTTTCAAATGTCGAAATTTCATAATTTATTTCGGAAAGTTACTATTCACTATTACTATTCACTTTCACTATTCATTTATGAAATTTTTTATTTCATATTCTTGTAATTTAAACTATTTTAACGATAATCCGAGAGTTTAGCACTCGTCAGATCATTTCTGCAAAAATCACGAAGCCGTGTCCGAGATTTACTTTTGGGTTTAAACGTCGTTCCAGCATCACGATATGTCCATAAAACACTATAAACGATAGAAATATGATTTTCACTCATTTTACGACAATTCAAAAAGTTTTGGAATTTTACGTTTTCCAGTTCAGCGTTTTACGCGAATTACGCGTTTTAGACTCGCGTTTCCAGTTTTAACAGCGTTTAAGCAACCCGATGGAACTTACCATTCATTTTATATTTTATTATGGAGTATATTGACAAGTTTAGTCATTCTTTCAAGTTTCATATTTTTACGATACCCGGATTTACGTTTCGCGGCTTAACAATTTACGGTTAGCAATTAACGGAACCAAAACTGACTCCGTAAACTTGATAATACCAAGCAAACTTTCAATTTTTTACCTCAAATACACTAGAATCAACATCCTAGTGTATGTATACAAGACTTTTACTTGAACTTGACTACTTAATTACCATTATGCCATAAACTAGATATTTCATTACATAAACACCTTTTTCATACATAAATTATTTTTACAAAATCATAACACAAGGTTTTCTCTCATCTCATTCTCTCCTCTCTACCATTCGGCCAAGAACAAGAACAAGGAAGAAACCATTGATTTTTCAAGAATCAAGTATTTATCAAATCCTAGTAGTAATCTAGTTTGGGTTTTGAAATGAAAACCACAAAGATTAAATGGGTTTTCATCACCATCTCTTGATAATCATCACAAGTTGCGGTTAGAGATCGTGCCTCATTTTTGTGTATTCACTTTGGCCATCGTAGCTATCGCACCAGGTGAGTCATAGCCCCTACTCTTTTAATTGTTTTGTAAACTCTTTGGGGGAGATACATGATCAATTACATGTTTTCAACTTTATGCTCGTTTTACATTTAAACTCACTATTCGTTTTAGAATTAAACACCATGCTTGTTTTACTTGTAATGTGACTTGTCTCTTAAACATTAGTATTTGTTTATATGACCTCATTGTCATTATTGTTTACCTGGCGACATTGTCAGACTCATTTTATATGACCTCATTGTCATTATTGTTTACCTGGAGACATTGTCAGACTTATTTTATATGACCTCATTGTCATTATTGTCTACCTGGCGACATTGTCAGACTTATTTACATGACCTCATTGTCATAGTTGTTTATCTGGCGACATTGTCAGCATTGTCAAAAATTGCTTATATGGCCTCATTGCTAGAATTGTTTATATAACCTCATTGTTAAAATTATTTATATAGCAGTTTTGCTATATTTATCGTTGAATCTAGATACAAGTATTACTTTTGTTCACATAAACCAAAATCATATTTGGCAGTGGGTCGTAAATACACAGGTTACAAGTCTCTTATGGCGGGACTTGTAACTGAGTGGATTTACGATGCCTTTGCTGGGAAATCTTCATTCGTATGCATTACATTCTTTTTCACAAGACTCTATGAACTCACCAACCTCGTGTTGACACTTTAGCATGTATTTTCAGGTATTAAGCAATGGCACGCTACTGGAGGTTTTGACAGGGCATGGCATGGTCATAGAAGACTCTGATATTCATTTGGGGACCGTTTTTAACTATTTTAAGGGTCTACTTCCGCACTACTTTTAACAATGTAAATTCAACATTTTTGATTAAAATATTTTATTCTAAATGATTGAAGTGAAAACTACTTTTGTACTTGTGTTGAGATACCAATTGAGTTACACCCCAGCAACATGTATGCTTCCGCTGGACCCGATTTTGAGGGTGTGACACTATTGAATTTAGGATATGTATGCTATGATTAAGATAATGTATTACCAACAAATGTGAAATGTCAAAATTAAGATGATCTGGGATACCTACTCATCATAGCCAAAAAAGGTTATTGTCGAAAAAATGTTAAAAAAAAAATCTCTAAAATATACGGGAAATTGTATCGCCAAAAATAACGGTTGACTATCTAAAGTTATTAGCTGTAGCATTAAGGATAAACTATCAATAAATTAATATTAAACATTAGAGCAAAAGGTCCGTAGAAGAAAAAGGTATTGTATTAGATTTTGCGACATTTCAAGGTAAAATATTGGTAGTATTAAATAAACGACGACGACAACAACAATAATAATAATAATAAAAAAGTGATATAATAATAATAATAATAATAGTAATAGTAATAATAATAATAATAATCAAACTGTCTTAAAAAGTAGCAAATAGCATATCACAACAAAACCGTAATGATATTGTTTCACCCCAAAGCGATGTTCCATGCATGCTTAATGAATCAGGAGGCTGCCTATTTATATGGGCGTCTTTCATTGCCAAAGGCATCCTCCAATCATCATACACAACCTTTATATCGATTTCTTTCATCTTCCTCACACGAACACCATTACATCCAGTTAACATTTCTTGGATAACCTGAACATAAAAATTAAAAAAGAATAGTCTATTAATAATTGTACCAAAAATACTTATGCCTCAGCTCAGATATCGCAGTAAGCACAAAACGTGACAACGTTTTTATAGCTTACAATTTTTGCAACACTAAAAATAACAGTAATGGAAAACCGAATCGGTGTAGCCGAGCAGCTACCGTCTAAATTAGATCTACAAAAAAAAACAACCAATGGAGTATGCAATATAACACAGCTGATGCCTGATGCATTAACAAACTAAAAAGCCGCAGCAAATAAAAGCACCAAACAGGTGAAGTAAATTAGATACCCACACCTCAAATTCCAATTCAAGTTCTCTATCACATAATTGCAAACAAAATATTAGATAGTCCATGCACATAACATAGTTACACACTTACACCTTCCAAACTACACCAACATAACATCTACTGATTCCACTTTCTTTCTGTCGCAATACGTGCAATACGAAAAAGTGATAGAAGAATATACAATACAACAAAAAAGGGCATAGAGCCCTGTTGACAAGGATCATATAACCTAGTTTTGCATACGGGCTCAAAAGGAACAAGACTCTATACGAAAATCATCGGGCTCTATTACCAGTTATAGAGCCTACAAATATCTTCCTACTTATGTAACTATTACTTATATAACTACTCATAAAACTGTGACACTTGAAAAAAAAAATTGGGAAATAAAAAGAGAGAAATAGTTGATATACATACACATAACTATGTTCTAGTAAAAAAATTCTTATTTCTATACATAGATATATAATACTAGGCGTGTATCCGTGTATAACGATAAAATTTTCTAGCGACATATATTTATAGCTGAAATAGTGTGATTAAGTGTTTCGTGTAATGTTTAACAATTGATGTTGACAAGTCTTCACCATCATTCGAGATGACAATAACATCATACCAATTTCAGGTTAACAAATTGGGATTCAAATATGGAACGGGATTGAGATGAATTTATGAAAAAAAGTAAAAAATGGTAAAAAATCAGGTAATATTGAAAACAACATTAATTTTATAAAGAAAAACTCTTTTTAAGGCAACTAATTGCAAAACTATGTTTGAAATTATTTTTATTTGGAAAGAAACAATAAATGTAAATTTATGTTTTAAAGTGGTATTTTGGGTATTAAACATACTCATTTTAAAGTTTTTTTAAGGATTAAGAAAAAATATTATTAATTTATATGTAATAGAGATTATATTACTTAAAACTTTATTAACTTAAACGTATATTTAAAATAAAAGAATATATTAGCTACAATTAATTGTAGCTAATTGGCTACAATTTTGTGCTATAAATGTGGGTCCCTGATTTTTTTTGTGGGTCCTGAATCTTTTGTGTGAGTCCCTGATTCATTTCATGTGTATTTTTTGGGAAGAATTGTAGCCAATTGGCTACAATAATTGTAGCCAAGCTATTCCCTTAAAATAAATATATTTAAAACTTTATTAACAATCTGAAAAAAGTATTACGTAGTATTGTATACCATTTGTACTTGAGTATACAACAACAACAACAACAATACCCAATCCCGCGGAAGCGAGGTATGGGGGAGGTAGAATGTAGACAGATCCTACCCCTACCCCAGCAAAACTGGGAGTAGAGAGACTGCTTCCAGGAGACCTCCGGCAAGTGCAAAAGTGCGAGTGATGAAAAAAGATAGACCTGCAAACAAAGCAAAAACACATGAACCAACAAACAAGGAACAAAAAGGAGACAAAGCAAAGCAAAAAAAAAAAAAAAAAAAAAAAAAAAAAAAAAAGAGGGACAAGCGAGCGGGCAAAAGGGCCTACAACTAAGGGAAAGAGACATAAACGAAGGCAAGGCAAACGCACGGGGCCTACAGCTAAGGCAAACGCAAAGGGCCTACAACTAAGGGGAAGAGACCTAAACAAAGGCAAGGCAAACGCAAGGGGCCTACAGCTAAGGCAAACTCAAAGGGCCTACAACTACCACCTAGCCCGAAACTAGTCGCAAACTCTAATCCTGGCTCTCCAAGCTTTCCTATCTGAGATCATGTCCTCGGACAAGAGAAGCTCCTTCAATTTCCACAGTGAAATAAATATATTTCTTAAGGTAGAAGACTGAGAGTCGTTTTTCCCTATTAATTACTGTAATAAATATCTTTTAATTTCCACAGTGAAATAAATTAAGTCACATAAGTATTCTAAGATGCTAATTAGAATGAATCCAAATCTAATTATAATTGATGAGTTTAATAACTGCTTTGTTTACAGATATATTGATGTATATATATATGTATGATTGTTTGAGTGAGATGAACCTGTAAATCAGTATCACTATAGTTTTACATTTTACATAATAATGGAAACTCAAGCTCATTTCAGGTTACGATCTCCCTCAGTGTTTCCACTCAACTCACTCATTAATAACTCACTACCCGTAATTGTCAAATCACCATCATGCACAATTACCAGCCGCCATCGAATATATGCTTGCTACCCCTATGCCACTGGCCCAAAACGGGAGAAAGATGCAAAAAAGCGAGTGGTCGTTACAGGTATGGGCCTCGTTTCTGTGTTTGGAAATGATGTTGATACTTTTTATGAACGACTCTTAGCTGGGGAGAGCGGAATCGGGATAATCGACCGATTTGATGCCTCAGAATATACAACGCAATTTGGTGGTCAGATTAGAGGGTTCAAGTCAAATGGATATATTAATACCAAAATGGACCGGAGACTAGATGATTATGAGCGCTACTGCATTGTTGCAGGGAAAAGAGCTCTCGAAGATGCTAATCTCGGTTGTGATGAACGGTCCAAGGTTTGCCTTTTATTCATGTCTTTCATGCGTCTTTTTGTTCCATGGTTTAGAATAATTAGTTGTTGCATGTGCATGCGTACGGTATAGATTGATAAGGAGCGTGCTGGTGTACTTGTTGGATCTGCAATGAGAGGTTTTACAGTATTTTCTGATGGAATGGAAACTTTAATAAAAAAAGGTGTAAGAGAAATCAAACCTTTTTTTATGCCTTTAACGGCAACAAACATGGGATCTACGTTACTTGCTATCGATCTTGGCTTTTTGGGACCAAACTACCCCAGTACAGCAGCGTGTGCGACATCCAATTATTGCATATGTGCTGCTGCAAATTGTATCCGTGATGGTAAGGCTGATTTGATTATTGCTGGTGGTGTTGAAGCTCCTTTCGTTCCCGTTGCCTTGGGTGGTTATTGTGCTTGTGGAGCATTGTCACAAAGAAACAATGATCCACAAACCGCTTCCAGGCCATGGGACATAGATAGAGATGGGTTCGTCATGGGTGAAGGAGCTGGTGTTGTGGTAATTTTACCATCAATGCTTAGCTATAGCTGAACTCCAATTTCTTTGATCGTTCACTTTTGTACTTCATTTGCTTTTTGTGCAGGTGATGGAGAGTTTAGAGCATGCAATGAAAAGGGACGCACCAATACTAGCTGAATACTTGGGAGGTGCCATAACTTTTGATGCATATCATTTGACTAGTCCACGCCCCGATGGTTTTTCTGTTGCATCTTGTATCCAAAAATGTCTTGCGGATGCTAGCGTATCAGTAGAGGAGGTAACTTAATTAGAAAAGCGTTTGGATTTTTTTTTTTTTTTTTTTTTTTTTTTTTTTTTTTTTTTAATTTTATAAATTCTTTGAATAACAAAGAGATGGTAATTAATTTAGCTTTGGTAACCTATAGTCCTATAGTTCTATATTACTACTTATAAAAAGTGAATGATCATTCTTGAAATCTTAAAATCTTAAAATTTTTAATTTTGAAAACTTAAACAAATGTAGTTTGCCTAAATTACCACTAAGTATCCTTTAATATATCTTAAGCATGATCAATTATAAACATTACAACTTTTCAAAAACGCACTATAGTAATTTAAAAAACCACACGCTTTGTATTTTAAAAAACAACGCTTTGCATCAAAGGTTGAACCAGAATCACAATAGTATACTTATTTGCAACAATACACTGTCAGCTCGCTTTGCGCGGGTATACTTCTACTACTTAGAAATTGAAATACATAAACACAAGTTTCTACAAACTTGTCATTATTTGTCATTTAAACAATTTGAACTTACGCAGAATTCACTAATTGTGTTTTCCAAGTAAAATCTTGTTGGTAGATAAATTACATCAATGCACATGCAACGTCCACCCTACTTGGTGATTTGGCTGAGATGAATGCTCTGAAGAAGGTATTCAAGAAAAATAAAGAGATAAAAATCAACGCCACCAAGGTAAACGTCGCTTGCCCAAGTTGTCTACACAACATCAAATCTTTATTGACATTATCTTACTTTTTGCGTTTCAGTCTATGATCGGACACAGTATGGGAGCAGCTGGGGGTATTGAAGCTATTGCTACAATTAAAGCGATTCAAACCGGATGGTTGCATCCCACCATCAATCAATTTGTGCGTCATACTTATACTCCACTTACTCTTTAATACTTACTCTTTCACTAATTGTTTATCTTGAAAAAAACTAGCATTGAGAACAGTAACACATTTGAAAATATGTTGATGTACGAACTATATATATACACAGGTACATATCATATACTATAAGTTAAATGAGTTTATTAGTGGTACAAATAAAACTATTAATTATGATGATACATATACTCATCACAACAATCCAAAAGTTCAAATGTATCAACAATTAGTTGAATTTACATGCATATTTTACAAATTTTTACCAAAGAAAATAATTATAAATGTTAACGTAAAATACAGTTTGCAGTTATATTTTGAAAATAAGATTTTTACTAAATATATAATTAATTTTCTCAGATATTGCATTTAGATAGAACTAGTTAATAATATATGAAATTTAAATAAAACAGAACTTTAAACTTAGAACAAGCATTGGAAAATTCCTAGTATAAATTCTAGGGATATATAGTTATTAGCTTTGTTGAGGGTAGCAGAAAAATTAGTACTGAAACTAGTTCCGACTACTAAACTAATAATCCGTGATGTGTTTAGAACGAGCATACCAAGTTAGTTGAAACTAGCTTAGATCGGCCAATCTAATCTTCTCCAATTGTTTAACAAACTTTTAAGCATATTTCTATATCAAGTAATTAAGCATGTTGTGCACAAAATAGTAGAGTAATTGATAAAAAAACCTTAGCTTCATAGACAGTTATACTATGATGACTTAAAGCGTGATTAATTCATTACTACTTTATCTTTGTACTCTGGTAAATAGCCCCAGTGATATTTATTCGGTTTCTCATGTTAAATATAGAACCTTGAGCCAACAGTAGAATTTGACACTGTTGCGAATCAAAAGCAGCAACATGGAATCAACGTTGGTAAGTTTGTTTGTAGCCCTTTTGCCCCGTTTATTTTCCATGCATTTTTATGTTTGCTTATTCAAACTTTTTTTTTTTTTTTTTTTTTTTTTTTTTTTTTTTTTTTTTTTTTATGTATACAGCCATTTCTAATTCATTTGGTTTCGGTGGAAACAACTCCGTCATAGCATTATCTTCATTTAAATCCTGATATGGTGAACAAGATCTATGACCTTGATCCATTAAAAACTTCACTTCGTGTAAGGAATTTGATCAATTTGCCAAAATGTGAAACTGTATTGACATATCTTAAAATTTTATGTGCATCTGTTCTTCTTTATTACATCATCAATTCATAAAATTCCGTTCTTATTTTTATATATCTAAATCTAAATATGTATGTTAAAATCGCAAATAATATTTGCTTAGATCTTAACTACTTATAACGGAAAAATAGTCAAAGTTGAAAAGTGAAAGTGAAATGTTGAATTTTTGGTCAATGCCGAAAATGCCCTTATAAAAAATGAATTCATACGGAATATGTGAGTCAAAACTGAATTTTAAGTGAGGAAACTATATGTCAATTAATGTTTGTAACTTACTCAAGGAAACAATATTGCAAGTGTGGAAACTATCTGCCAATTAGTGTCTGTGAAATTTTGAAATGTTAGAAAGGTTGTCTCTCTTCACTTACGGAGTATTTTCTTTTTCTCTAACCTAAAACACATCTCTCACTCTATAAACAAACAACCGCTAACCAGCCACGAGCCGACTACCATAACCGACGCCTCCAGCCTTCTCTCTCAAATGACAAACCATCTCCTCAAACACACCATCTTCTCCTCCTCAGCCGCCACCACCTCATCATCCGCCGCCATAATCCGCCGGAACCCCTGGGTTTGGTGGTTTCAGTTATCTGTGGTATTGGTGGTTGATTTGGTGGTTTTGGTGGTAGATCGGGTGGGTTTGGTTGGTGTTTAGGTTGTTGCGTTTACTAAGACTACTTTTGGTTGTTTGTTTGCGGTTTCAATGGTAGTGGATTTGTGTTTTTGTTGTCAAAGGTAATTTTGGTTGTTAATATCTTTCGAGATCTGGTTTAAAAAATTTGTTCACAAGAAACCATTTTTTTCCCAGTTTCAGATCATTTGAGATATATGAGAGTAACGGTTTAATTTATGGCCTTTAATGTGTTAATTTGATAGTTAATTAAAATACAAAGGTTTAGAATTGAGGGTGATAATTTAGAGCTATGAAGGAGGTAGGTTGTTTAAGTGGTGTTGGTCCCGAGAGTTTTGGCGTGGTTCTTGTGTGTAGTCATTTGTTTTTGGTGGTTTTGGTTGTGTAGGTTTTACGAGATGTGATAGTTGTGTGTTATAATGCTTTTGATGTTTAAATAGAATGGTATACATGTATTTGTCTATTTTTTAAAGGATTTGAATGTGATTTGGCTATCATGATTTTGTTAGTCCGATGAGTTGTTTTGGAACAGATGGTAGTTTTATGCAACAGTTTGTATGCACTCATGAAGACTCCTGAGCCAAGCTATTATATTTTTTATTTCTGGGTGTTTGTAACAGGGATGATGTTAGCTCTAAAGCCGATTCGGTTATTTGGAGGCTACTTAAAACTGATTTTGTAGGTTCTTTGTGGTTGTCTAAAACTAATACTAGAGTGTGAGGGCTGCTTAAATATAATGGTAGCTTAAATACTACTCAAAATCCACACTTGATAGTAGTAATTCAATAGGCTATGGAAAAAATACTACTCAAAAGCCAAAATGTGAAGTAAAAGTTAAAGAGTTAAAAGTTAAAAGAAAAAATAGACTGGAATGTGATAACTTTGATTTAAAAATCATGTCTTCAATTGCTTTCAATGCCTAATAACACTCAAAGGGTTTTGTTTGTTTCTATTTTTTGAAGTAACATATTTATGGTAATTTTATTAAAGTCAACCTTAATGAATGGACCTAAATATAAACATAATTGTTTCGACCTAAAACATAAACATAAACAAACAAAGGTTAAACAAAACATCTAAAACACATAATGTTAACTTAACCTATCAATCAAATGAGAACCACAAATAATTTTACAATTGTTGTATTGGTATATTTAAAATAAAAAAGAACATGCACGCCACACACATAAACGACTATCTTAATAACTGCACATACCTCATTTTTAAAAAACTTAATTATTCTAAAAAAATTAAAGTTAATTGTCTAATTAACTCCCTTTAATACTCCTTATACTTCAAAATGAAAACTATTAAAACTAAGTACGCCGTTAGAAAATTTCGTTGCTATACACGGGTACAACTGTTTGCAAATTATATTTAGATCTTTTCACGTTCTATTTTGAACGTTATACGAAACACTTACCACAATATCACATATCGCTAATTAACGCTAGGAACCTCCGTTGCTATGCACGGGTACTCGTCTAGTAATATATATATATATATATATATATATATATATATATATATATATATATATATATATATATATATAGCTTATAACATGGGTGGTTCAAAGGTAAAGCTATAAGTTTAGACCCTCGATTTCTTAAGGCCCCGTTTTTGTGTACATGTATGTATGTAATGAGTATGGTAGCCTTCTAAGGTTTTTATGTACTAGAACTAAATCGCAACGGTCTTTCCTGCCGAAATTCACTTTACCCTTTCATTGTATAAAAGCTCATTTAGTTGTCATTTTTAGCCTAGCTTGTTAATTGTAATTCTCTCTTTCACACTATGAACAATTCATCTTTCCAGTAACAAATCCCTTTGGTTCATTAATTCGTGATTCATTCTTACTTGATTTTTCTATTATTGAACTAGTTCTTATCTCATTTCTTTGATTTCTGATAAGAACATATCATTTGGTATCCGAGCAGTTAACTTGGCTAGATACATTTACAAGATTTTGTTATGAACACCATCAAGATCCGCCAACATCCATTCATTTCATTTTTCGCGGCCAATCCAAAATATGCACCAAATTACTCGACTTCACATTTTCCAATCCAAAACATGTGTCATTGAGTCAAGAGTCAGTAATCAGTTACAATTCTTGGTAGTTAGTTGCATATTCTTGAAGTTAGTTACCATCTTGAAAGTAGTTACAGTTTGTGTATGGAGTTCTTGATCAATAAACTATTTTTGGGAAACCATTTTGGTACAATATTGGACTCTTTGAAAACAATCTATGGAACTGTTTTTTGGTGTACAAAGTTTTATGAAACTCACCAACTGTTTTATAGTTTACAATTTTTATCATGCTTTTCAGGTGATCAAGTGAAATTGGAACCTAAGTGATTGCATTTATTGATTACATATTAGTCAAGTGTTGAACTAAAAACAAATGCTAACTTTTAAACATTGTACTAAGAGAAATGATGTCTTAATCTTTTCAGACATGTATTTCTGATTTAACGATGTAATTGTTGGGATATCTTTTATATTATTATGTTTGGTATTGTTCTAATATCTTTGCGATGTATATTGGTTTCGTCGCACATCTCGTTTCCACCATTTGGCGGGGTGTGACACTAGTCGACTCGTATGATGTTTGATGTTTAAGAAAATGTCAATTTGGTTATAGTTGCGATTTTTTTTTTACTTTTTATTATTATTTTTAGAAAAAACGGCATTCTGTATAATCTTAGGCTCTGATACCAATTTCTATCACACCCCGCTAAAGCGGAAACACTGAATGTAACTGATAACGTATAATACGGATATTAGGCTTACTGGGCCTGGATCGTATTATACACAACTGGGCCCCGGCCTAATGAAACAAGTGATGATGTATAACACGGATAACAGGTTCACTGGGCCTGGATAGCATCATATACAACTGGACAACGGTCCAACAAAGACAGAAGTACCGGACATCGTCAAAGCCCAAGCTGTGAGTAAGGTGCGGTCCGGATTTCTAACGATGCACGTGGACCGTAAGAACGACACTTCCAAGGTAGGCTTACGAACCGGCCTACGGTCTGGCAGATGATCCACGTCCGCAATCATGATTAAGCTGCGGACCCTTACCCGACAAGGGTCTCACCCCGGCCACTACAGCAACATGTGAAATACTAGGAAACCCTAGCATCTCGACCATCTATAAAAGGAAATCTTAGTACACATTCACGATGTACGATCTTCTCACACATCCCAACACATACAAATTCCTCTGACCACATAAGTACTTATTCTCATGCCGAAGCTTAATCATGGGGTCCATCCCTACGGTAAGGCTAATGGTTTGCTTTCATTTGTGTAGGTACTCAATCTATTACTTTGAATAGTGCAAGGCTTACGCGGCGGATAGTCCATCAAGGGCGGCACAACGCATATCAAACCCAATCTCAACATCCCCACACTTTTTGCACTAACAAGTTGACGCCATTCATAGGACCCAGTGCATAACTGCGTTCTAAAAAATACTCGCCATGAGCCATAACACAAACTCTATTACTCCTGCACCCACGTCGCCGTGCGAAATACGGGGGGTAAGAGGCAAAGAAACAGTGTTGGAAGATGACGATGGGCCTACACCTGACGCAGATCTTCAGGATTACTGTAAAAGGAGCTACGACAAGATATTGTCCATCATTGCTGAGAAGGTTGTTGATATAAATAATGTTTAAAAACGTTATTAATATTTCTCAATAACTCTATGTTTTGATAATCACAAAATGTAAACTAAATTAAGTCAAGATTATGTTGTAAACAAGTATTTAGTAACAAATATTTACCTCTACAACTAATATCACTTAAGGTATGCATAAACTTAGCATCTTATGCATTGCATGATCAAAGGAAGCCTTTTCTTAACACATAACATTTTATAAAATGACATTAACATTTTATATATATTAGTAAATCATTTTTGGTATTGTTTTATTAAACTACAAAGATATGATTTCAAAATTCTAACCAAAAAGGGCAAGTTTTATCCAGAAAAACCTTCCCCACTAATGGACAAGAAAATCCAACGTTCTGGAGGGGCGGCCCTCTTAATTCATAAGGTGGCCCCCTTAATTATTAAGGGGACTGGCCCCTAATTAAGGGGACCGGCCACGCTCCAGAACAGTAAATCTTTCCCCTTTAAATACTGGTTCATTCCACAGAATTTTCTTACCTTTTTGCACTAAAAACCTTCTGATCTAATCCCCATTTCTATCTCAAAAATCATTTGATCATATAATTCATAAGTCTTTGTTTCTATGTGATCCAAAGCTTCATCCACTCAAGTGCAAAAACAAGAACACTCCTCTACATCCATTAAATTGTAGTAGTGTTGTGATTAGCTAGTTTCATCTTGTAGTTGTGCTAGATACTTGTAAAGTGTAGTGTGAATTTGTTGATTGTAGATACTAGGTGTGTTGTAAAGTAGTGTAGTTGTTGTGATTTAGTTGTGCATAGAAGAAGGTGTGAAGTAGACAAGAAGAAAAGGTGTGAAGCTATCTTGAAGAAGTTGTGAAGGTGTGAAGAAGGAGTGAAGTCTTGAAGAAGTTGTGAGATTGGTTCTAGCTACGATTAGAACTCGACATTTAGCTTAGTGTCGTTAATAGGTGTAAGCCAAGGTGTGTAAGGTTTCTCCGCCATAAGGAGTTTGTTGACATAGTGAAGAAAACTCTCGAGTGTGGTACTCGGGGAGTGGAGTAGGGCAAGGGAGGTGTCCTTGTAGCCGAACCACTATAAATTCGCGTGTTGTGGTTTGATCTTTCTAACTCTATCTTTTCTTCATTATATTTCAATACTTTTATTATTAGATTAGTCTTGCTTGTATTTGTTGATATTTGAATTCACGTAAGATCGAATCTAAAGTTTTATAAGCTACAAAAGATTTTGAAAATAAATTTAAAAAGGACGTAAAACTATTCAACCCCCTTCTAGTTTTCCACAAAGGTTCGTCAAGAAAAGAAGCAACAAAAGCTCAAAGAAGTCAAGGCTGACCTCGCCTTCGAAGAAGTGTCACAGCAATCCAAGTCCAGAACACCCACGCGGAGGAAGGATCTCTGAAAGAAAATCGAAGCTAAGCGTGCTCGGAGCGAAACCAAAAGCTCTGATCCGCGAAGCGACAGATCAAGATCCCCAATGGGGAGGGATCCGGACAGGAGTGTTCAAGAGGTTAGAAAAGGGCGTATTCCATAGACTTGGAAGCAAGGACAAGAGCATCTCCGTGTACTCACAAGATTACCGACGACAATCTCATAACAATGATAGAAGAAGGGAGGAGAGCTATTACCAAACCTTCTGCTCCCATGATTCCGGTCGACATCACAGCCACGGGGGGTCTTCCAGGTGGAGGGATGATTTTTCAGAAAAATATTATTGGTGTCACAGAGGTGGAAGATCAAGATCGAGGAGGCAAAGATCCGACGCCTACGATGATGACCTAGCGCAACCATGGATGTGCCGGGACTCCGACCCGTTCACTCCCCGCATCCATTACTTTGAATTGCCAAAGTGGACTCGCTAGTTGACTCAGGTCAAGATGTACGAGGGAAGCGAAGATCCGGAAGACCGTCTCAAGATCTTCCAATCCCCAGCTAAAGTCGAGCGCTGGGCCATGCCAGTCTGGTGTCACATGTTTAACTCCACGCTAACTGGGTCCGCCCGGGTATGGTTTGACGACCTTACACCAGAACTATTGATAGCTACGATGAGTTGAAAGAGGCGTTCCTGGCAAACTTCCTCCAACAAAAGAAGTGCATCAAAGACTCTGTAGAGCTCCACCACATCAAGCAAGCAGAGGGAGAATCTACGGAGGATTTTATAAAAAGGTTCAAGAAAAAGAGTCGGGATGTAAAAGGAGCACCAGAAGTGCTGAAGATATCGGGATTCATGCACGGGACAACCAACCCAGAGTTGATCAAACGTTTGCATGATAACATCCCTAAGACTGTTGATGAAATGATGAGGGCAACCATGTCCTTCCTTCGGGGGGAAGTGACGGCTGGAAAACAAGAACGGAAAAAATCATTCTTACCATGGAGACAATAGGATGGAGGCCAGAAGCAAAATTTTTGAAAAGGGGGACTTAAGAGTCAGCAAAGAATGGAAAGAAAGCAGGACATGTTTACTCTCCTATCTAAATCCCCCAAGGAAATCTTAGCTCTGGAGAAATCAAAGTTAAAACCCCCCCTCCACCAATGACAAATCCGGTAGAAAATCGAAACATTAATGAATTTTGTGAGTTCCATGGAGAAGTCGGACATAAAATGGATGAGTGCATGCATCTGAAGAGACAAATAGAAGAACTGCTAAGAACTAGGAAGCTGTCACACGTGATCAAGGAGTTAAAACAAAATAGCGAAAAAGATCAACTAAAAGTAGCCAAGAAAGCAGAAGCATCAACAAAAGATAAAGCGCTAGCAATCCTAATGATATAGGAATGGCGGAAATCAGCAAGGCAGAAGATCACGCAAAGCTTCTCTCCCGACCCAGAAATATCTTTCCCACCTCTGGGGATGATGAACGGGATGAAGGCCCCATGATAATAGAGACGGAAATCGGAGGACACTGCGTGCACCGTATGATGACGTATAGTACGGATAGCAGGCCTACTGGGCCTGGACTATCCCAAATGAACTGGGCTCCGGCCCTACAAACAAACCGGGCTCCGACCCTTCAAGAAAAACAGGCTCTGGCCCAACGAGCAAACTGGGCCCAGGCCCAGCAAGCCAATAAAGCCAGACATAGCTAAATCCCATGCCACGAGCATGGCACGATCCAGACAAACAAAGGATGTATATGCGTGGCACTTCCGAAGTACGCTCACGGATCGGCCCCCTGTCCGGAAAACCATCCACGTCCGCAACAATCGATTAAGCTGAGGCTCCTTACCCGACAAGGGTCCCACCTCGGCAACTATGGTACTATGCGAAATATCAGGAAACCCTAATATTTCCGTTACCTATAAAAGGAAACCTCAATTCACACTTTTGAGGTATGACTTTCTCATTCATCCCTACACAAGAATATTTCTCTCACAACATGAGTACTTATTCTCACGCCGGAGCTTAATCGTGGGGTCCGTCCCCACGATAAGTCTAACGATGTGCTTTTATTGTGCAGGGAATACAGTTCATTACTTGGATTAGTGCAACAATCATATAGTGGACGATCCACCAAGGATGGCCCGCACTGAACTAAGCCCAACTCTAACCCATTCACACTTTTTGCACTAACAAGTTGGCGCCATCCGTGGGACCCAGTGCATAACTGTGTTCTTGAAAATACTCACCACGAGCCGGAAATCCAATGGCATCAGGCCCATACCAATGTCCGCCCCGCGGAAAAAAGGCAAAGAATGACGAAACACGAAAAGGTCAAATCAAATCGGTGCCTGATTCGGCTCTTCGGGAGCCCGACTGTAACCACGACCTCCAATTGTTAATGGGTTTGAATGAGAAAGCTCATCAAAGAAAAGTTCTTCGGAATAAATTAGAAGGTGAACAAACATATTCGCACTTCAAAATAAGGCAGCGGCATCCCGAACCAAACGGGATCAACATGGGGATAGACACTAAAAAGGGGAATGAAGCACCCAATGGAGGTGCAGAAACCAACAACGGAAGCATAACGCATCAGCCAGTACATAAAAAGGTTGACCCACTCAACTCGAACATCCGCGACGTTAGGTTACCAAAAGGATTGTACATGCCAGAACATGTGAAGCGATTCGACGAGAATACGAACCCAACGAATCACCCCAAGGTCCTCCAAGCGATAAAACAAACACAACAGCGAGGCACTCCCGCTCGACCCACACTCTGCGGATCCACTAGGATCTGGTCTGATAGCACCCCCCAGAGTCCGCAGACAAAAACCTGGAGTTGCAAGCAGCACTAAAAAAAACGAATCTTGTCATAACAAGCAAAAGAAAGGCGAATTGATAACGGGCTTCGAGCGAAGGTTTCAAAGGGAGGACGGATGCATTAAAAAGGCATCGAAACAAACCATGAGATCAAAGATCGTGCGCAGGTCGTCTGACATAACCTCACCTAATAAGAAAAGAGGGATCAAGGGAAACTAGCAGTTAATACACACCGCAACAAGAGGTCAAGCGCTGCCAGTCGCTACACCTCCGCATAAAAAATATATATAACAAAAGATGGGCTCCGGCCGAAAACAAGCAATGGGGAAATGTTGTGTAAGGAAAACAGTCGATTGTCAGACAATCGTGTAATACCGCACAGACCTACGCTGTAGGAAAACAGAAAAGAAGATAGCCGTCAGGAACGATACCGTTCCCAAGGGGAAAGAGAATATTGGATAAGCAAAGACTTACAAAGCAAAGAGCTTGGATAGCACGGACTACAGAACGATCCGGAGAAGGGAGCCCAATCTCATTGGCATAGGATCGGAGAGCCGGACCATCTCCAACTACCTATCCTATCTCCTAAGACATCAAGAGGATAAGAAAATCCGCTCTCTGTCAAATCTCACAGAGTAGGAGCTATCCAGCCTGCGTAGCTAGGCACGTGTCTGCAAATTAAGTCAGCCGAAGGATTTAATGCATGCACATGATGAAATAGTGGAATCTCCACTATAAAAAGCTACTATAGCAAAAGGAAACCAAAAGCAAAAGCGGATAACCACAACAATGCAATGGCATTAGCACTGTCAATAAATAATCATCTCCCAACCATTAGAAGAAATTCTAATAAAACCTCCGCAAGATATACAACGATGTACACAATGCAGCGGCAACAAAGATCGGACGGTGATCAGGAAGTGTTCTTAAATGACTACTAATAACAGACGGTCGTTCTTAAAGAACGACTCAATAAATCCTACGCCCATAAACACCCTTCCGTTAGAACGTTCTCTTGACCAAGACGATAAGCTCCAATCGTTCGTGCATCAAAAGACGCCTCAGAATGCTTACCCTCCACCTTGCCATCACGGCCATCCCTAAAGCCACCGGCTTGGGCCATAAAAGCTCGGAGCGGAACTTCTTGATCTCAAGAAGTACAGCACCGTCGGGAACCCAATGGCCATCAGGGTTCTCGCTGACCGCAAACGTGGTAAAAATATGGAATGCTTAAACGCTTGATTGAGCATAATCGGAAAAAAGGGGAAGGAGTCTTCAGACGAATAGAAGCAGAAGGTAAAATGCGCAAGGGCACGCGTCGGTGTAAAAGGAGATAAATGAAAAATCGGGTGATGCATCCATGGTCGCTGAAGATCCATACCGCAGCGCCAAGCAAAACAAGTGATTAATGATGCCTTCATCATTGTTGCTGACTAGAGCGGATATATAGCTCGCAGTCATGAGCCAAAGGTACTATATCAAGCTGTTCTGCCAACAAGAGTTACAACGACGAACTATCACGCAGCTCCCGGCTACTGAAGCATCTCTGACCCACGGAGCATAACTCCACACGGTAATCAGCTTGTTCAGTTCGTCAAAACCAAAAACGCGGAAGGTTGATCAAGTACTACTAAGGCACATTAATTTAGGATTGCTGGTACACAGTCATCAGTTCGATGGATTCCTTTAGTAGGATCAGCAAGTATCATACGGCATCCTCACTACAACGGGCATCTAAGGAGCTATAATGCGCACACAAGAAAAACATGCGGTGCCAAAGATTTCCAACAAATGGAAGAAAATGACAAAAGGTCTAGACTACGAGTCAGTAAAAAAATTAAAATAATAATAATAATAATAACAAATACCAAGCTTCGACAAGAAACAGGCAAGCATAAAGACATAGCACAGTGCGAAGACATAAAAGTCAAGGAGCACAAACCGCACCACAAAAGACACACGAAGCAAACATGCAAAAGCCGGAACTCAGTATCCGCAAGCATGCAAAAGCCGGAACTTAGGCTCCGCAAACAAATAAAAGACGAAACTCAGGCTCCGCAAGCATGCAAAAGCCGGAACTTAGGCTCCGCAAATAAATAAAAGACGGAACTCAAGCTCCGCAAGCATGCAAAATCCAGAACTCAGGTTCCGCAAACAAATAAAAGACGGAACTCAGGCTTCGCAAGCATGCAAAAGCCGGAAATCAGGTTCCACAAACAAATAAAATACGAAAGTTAGGCTCTGCAAGAATGTAAAAGCCAGAAAAAAAAATCCGCAATATATTTTAATTGTAAAGGAAATTAACTCCGCTCAGATGAACAATTGAAATAAATATTTGTACTTACAGTCCTTGTATTATTTTACTACATTTTCAATAAAATAAAAGCGGAGACTAGCTACCTCCGCCAAGCTTAATCTTTTCAAATTTCTTTTATTTATCGTACAAATAATGCACGTTATTCCGCATAACAAATGTGAGTAAGCCGCGCACACAAAGAGCACGTCCCAAAAACGTTATCCCGTATAACTAAAAGGGTGCGGAACCTCATAACTAAACCTCAGGTACGTAAGAGGGATTGCAAACCCAGTACTGAATAAGACTAAAAATAAAGTATGTATCCGTACGTATTTTAATACTAGCAAAGCACAAACGATCAAGTGCAAACAAAGACGCACAAACATTAGACATAACTTTAGCGCAAACAAAAACGTTCATACAAGCTAAACCATGAGCAATCATGACAAAGGCAAAAACGTAATCAGATAATACCAAAACAAGGTAAAATGGCATATGATACACAAACGTGTTCAAACACTAGATGAACAAAGGAACAAAAAACAACTCGCCAAGCGAGATAAAGAAAGGAAGGTCCAAATACACTAAAGAAGTGCAAAAAGACCACATACGGTCACGACATAAGGTAAGGTATTCTAAACCACCATGCTCCGGCATGGACGGACCATCCTCCTCTCAAGAATACTTCACTGAAGAGGGAAAACCACTGCTGCCCAAGACATCATAATCATCCACCGACAAAGGTAACTGATTAGGAACAGAGGGCGGAACGGTCAAATCCGCCCCCACGAATAACTGGTTCACCCCAAGAAAGATCATCTAAACGGGATAAAAACTCAGCAGCGGTGGGCGCTGCCAAAGAGGTAAAGACATTGCCAATAACAGATTGTCTGACAGCCACAAAACCCCTAAATTTTTTAGCCTTCTCACTAGCCGCATCTAAGACAGAAGATAGCAAAGCTTCACTAGCAACCAGACCATTTCTTGCTCTGCGCAAAGGGAGGGTAAGCTGCCCGACATGTGGTTGCAGCCTAGCCATACCAGGCTCTTTTTCAAGCTGATCCTCAAGATGGAGCAATATCATAATACTCCCAACAGAAGAGTCCTTATGAGATACCAAGCTATATAACAATGGAAACTCAAGACTCCGAAATGCAGCATAGGCGGAATCGTAATCTGTCTTGGCAGAAGGCCTATAAGCATCAAGGTCTGACAGCTTTATACTCGACTTGCCATGCTCAATACAGGCAACCAAACCATCCTGTGCTACGTACAAATACGAACGAGACAACAACGTCCTCAGGGACCCAAAATACTTCAGAGAATTGAGACGTTTGGCCAAGAATAGCTTCAAACCATATGATAATAACCACCGGCGGCTGGCAATAACTGTAAGGAAACCGGGATGCAATTGTTCGTTGAAACTAATAGCTGCTTCAACAAAATAAGTATATCAGTAATACCCTTTAACTGAGCATCCTGGATTTCCATAAATTCTTCTTTCATCGCAGCCCCCAGTACTTGCACCTAAAAACAAGAAGAAAGAAGAAAAATAAAAAGGAAAATAAAGAGGGACCACAAAAACAGAAAAACAAGTACTTGATGACGACGAAGGCTTTCATTTAAAAACTGAGAATCGGCAAGAGAGGCACTAAGGCCGGAAATCTCCAAGTTCTTATTAACAAGAGAAGACTGAAGTCCCGATAACTTTGCACCTGCGGAAGCACGCTCCTCCTTATGAATAGAGGACCACTCACGCAGAGAAGTACGAAGTTCCGCTTTAAACTTGGAAAAATGTTCCTTCAAAGATGACACCTCAGGTGCATGAGCACACTCGGTAGACGTCAGTAGAGAGCGAAGATGCTCCACTTCCATGACCGCATCCTTCAATAACAAAGCCTCTGATTTTAATCTTTCAATCTCCACATCTTTGGCAAGCAGCAGTGCATCTTTTTGAACTAAAGCAGCGGATAACCTGCGTTCTTCAAAAAGAAGACGTTGAGCCCGGTACCGCAACCCACTACAAAAAGAGATCTGGTGGGCAGTGTTTACATTAAACTATGACAAAGAATCGGTCAATAGGCATATTACGGACATCTGTGAAGGCCTCAGGAGGAGTGAAAAAATTAACCAACTTGCGATACTCAGAAGCATTGTCCAAGAGGGACCCGGAAGTCAAATTCCAGTCCAAAACGTAAATCTCCGATAAATGAGAAGGATCCATGTTCGAAACAGTACGAATCCGCCCGAAAAGGTCCACAGAAACCTGATAGCGTAGGGATTGCACCAGGCTTTACCTCTCGAGGGATCTCGAGAAGCTTACAACCCCCACCAGGCAGTGTACCTGATCGATGTAGTATAGTATAATGACAAGTACCGGGGGATTGATCGTTTAGCTAGGAATAGTGTAGCTAGGATTAGAAAACCTAAAGACTAGGTCTAGAGATGAGGGATGATTCTTTTTGTTTTTTTTTATATTTTTTAGAAAGCAAATAAAAATCTCGGGTTTGAAAGAGTTTGGCGGAATTAGTTGCTAATCAACTAAACCAATACTAAGATGCAATCAAAATAAAATGCTAAAAATGAAAATAAACTAAATTAAACTAAAGTTGTGAGCAATATGTGGGAGAATTGTGTTTACTTAGATTTCACTACTCCCTAGATATCTTTTACATGTTAATTACTTGTTATAGTTGCGTGGATGACGGATTGTATTCCTTAATACCATTCATGGGGTGGCGTACTTACTTCCCCAATCCTATGAACGCCTTCTTCACTCCTATGTCGAATCGGCTAAGAAGCTCCTAACATGGGATCACTAGAATTTGCTCATGCATTAAATACAACCAATAAAACCTAGTACACATCGGTTCATGTTTCCTAAGACGTTCAAGCATGTTACACAATGGAGATCTGCCAGTTTTCTTAAGCCTAACATTGAAATCATTCATCCATTACAACCATAAACAAGTAATCAACACATAATTAACATCTAGGTTTCATTAAATCCAAGCAAACACAAGATAGATCTAGCCTAGCATGTTAAAATCAAGACAAGCATAAGATATGTTCAAACAACACATAGACATATTGAATGAATTAAGAGAAGACTTATCTCAATTGAACATGAAAGGATTCAAGGGGTGAAAACCCTTGAAAACACTGTAAAATATGACCTAGGGCTTACAAAGTTCGGCCCTAGTTTTCTCCACACAAGTTCCTCGTTTATGAATGAAAAATAGAAAAATATATATAGATTTTTATAGGTGACGACGTCAAGAACAAATGTCTGACGCCGTCATCTCGCCGCCAAATAGTTTCTCGGACTGCCTAGATCTGGATCTGACGCCATGTATACCCCTTATGCAGGCCGTCACAACATTAACTCTTGACGCCCTTGTTGTGACGCCATCAGGTTTGCACTGGGTCGTCATGGTTTTTACTCTTGACGCCGTCATGTACTTCCTCTTGATGCCGTCAGGTACTGTTCTCAGCATGGAAAATTAAGTCTTTGGCGTTTTCTTCACTTTTATGCTCCAAAAACGTCCGCATTGCTTCCTTTTCTAGAATTCACTCCCAAAGTACCTAAAATCACAAAAGGAACGATTTAGGGCAATATTTGATCAAAAAAAATTCAATTTCGGGCTTAAATGACCCCCTAAAAGTGGTTCATTTTTCGCCTCATCATATACCCTTACACTTGAGATTTGCTTGTCCTCAAGCAAATGCGCTTTTATTCTAAGCAAAATACAAGTTAGGGGTCATTTAACACTAATATAAAAGTAATTACAACAAATAATTGTTCTACTAAAGACCAAAGACAAGCACGGAGGTCATACACTAGCACCTTACAAATAGTGTTTAGATACTCACATCTCTCGGGTGTAATAAAGTAATATCACAATATGGAAATAGAAAATATCTCTCACTACCTGTCATAGCAAAATAGATTACCATAGGCTTGGGAAAGGATCAAACCTCCACCACATGGCGTAAGCACCTAGGATAAACTATCAAAGAGGTCTTTTAAAAGGGTTGTAACGTTAGGTGTAGGGATATAGAATACACGGTTTTGTTGGATATAGGCAGTCTTTACTGGTGGCGAGTTAACAATCTTGGTTAATTACATGTACAATGTGGCGTTGCTAAGCCAAGACTAGACTCGACTTAAGCTAATAAATGAAAAATAACAAAAACATAAAATGAACATAGAATGAAAAGGGATGGTAGTCCGTATGTTTTTCTCTTTTCTTTTTCTATTTTTTTTTTCTTTTTCTTGGTTTTTGGATTTTTTTTTTTTTTTTTTTTTGCATACACTCTTACCCTACCATCCAAAATAATACATCATAGGGAATGATAATTCCCCTTACACTTGAATTTTTACATACTTTACAATAAACTAATCTAATGACTTGAATTAAGAAAATCAAAGCACTTGGAGTACTTTTAAGATTAAAGCACATATGGGGGTATTATATGATGTTCTTCCCCATTACTCCATAAAATAAGTACTTTACCCATGAGTCCCAATCGTCCCAAAACAATATGTACAAGGATATGACTCGACTTAGCAACCATGTAATCAATTAGATAATTAACTTAGGGTTTAACATATAATAATAATGCACTAAAGATGAGTGCATACACGGAAGGCTAAGGCGATTTGGGTGTACATTTAAGTGGGGTGTAACAAATTCTTCCTTTAAGTAAAATGCTTAAAGTTAGAAACGAAAAGATAGGCTCGGAGGGGTGTACTAGGGGTTTCGTGTACTAAAAATGAGTACAACGCTAAGGTATGGGAAAAATTAGTTGACTTAACTAGCCAAGTAATATGACTTAAATGGTCAAGTAATTATGATACGGGTTTAACACAAGGGTGATCCTAATGCCTCTTATCATGTAGTAAATCCTACTACACGAATGTAATCTCACTAGCGGTCTCGGGATGCATCACTAACGCAAGTTCTAGAATCTAAATGCTACCGGTACACTCATAAGCACTAATAATAAATGCTTTTCCTATCAAATCTAAAGGCGAACCTCACATATTTGGGTGGAAAATTTTTATGAATAGTACGGTTTTGTGCTAGTCATACAATCTCCTATCCATGAGACGCTTGCTATGGCTAAAGTTTCACTCCTAAATGTTGTAAAAAATTTTAAATTTGGCGCTAAAATTGCACTAACAAGTATTTCTCATAGTTTTATTACACATCTACCATCAAACAAACAAACTCAAGCGAAAGTGTATCTGTAAGGTATCATCATTTTACCCTCCCCTTACACTTAGGATGAACATTGTCCCCAATGTTCAAGTAAAGAATGTAAAAGTGAAATAAGTAAAACGAATGAAATCAAATACTCCCCTGATTCGCTCGATATGGATTATAAGGTGGCCTGGTTAGATCTTCCTCCAAGAAAATGAACAATCAAAGCTTCCCTTCCAGAATAATAATCATCTTCTTGTCATACATAACCTGTAAAACCTGAGAAAACAAACAAGGCAACCTCGCATAAAATCGGCGGCAATCTACATATGCTAATAAATCCTAGAAAACAAAATAACATATAATGCTTGTGGAATGATGTTTGCAGATTTCCTGGAGATTATAAAACTAATAATTCAACAAAAACTTTAAGACTCCGTTAGAAAAACAAAACTGGTAAAATTTCCAGATTTTTACACGTGACGCCGTCAAGAGTAAACTCGTGACGCCGTCAGAAGTGACCTGCAGAAATTCTTATGTTAAGTTTCCGGAAAATTTCTGGAAAAACTTGGTCCTACTTCCTGGAAAATCCTGCAAAACTTCATTATGACTCGATACAAGCATTTGACTCTAACAAATACGAATATACATGTTCACTTAATATTGTGGAGAATCATGATTGGTTTTGTTTCTTAAAAACATATTTGGGGTTTCCCCTTACACTTATCTTTTGCAAAAATACCTTTGGATAAAGTTAAGACTAAGCCAAACAACAAAATAAAGTATTTTCACCATTTTATTTTTGAAACATGATCTACCAACAATAAAAATAAAGCATGCATATGGAAGCAAATAACAAACAAACAAAATAAAAATCACACAAAACATGGGTTACCTCCCAAGAAGCGCTTTTCTTTATTTACGAGTCTTGTAGCTAGACTCAAGGTCATGGGTTACCGTGTGTCGCTTATGCTCACATAACCAAGCGTGAGTCATCTAATAGTCGCCTCATCTTTCTTATAATCATCTCCTAACTCTAAACATCCGCGATAGTATCTTTTATTCTTTTCACGAGTATATTTAAGCCCTTTTCTCTTATCATTCTCACTTAGCATTTCTATGGGCGGATACCTACTACACTTCTCCATGGAAAAATCCTTGAATCTAGGGTGTGCACGGGGCATTTGGTAGACAAAATCTTCATCCCCATCCAAGAATGTAATTAACCCTTCCATAAGTTTTTCATCGAGGTTGGTCAACCTTTTGAAAGGTTTTCCAAATACAACTTGGGTTAACTTAATATTAATAAATTCTCCTAGATTCTCCAAAACCATGAACTCAACAAGATAGGCAAAGCTTCCTACAAACACATGCAATGATATCGCCCTAGCAATAATATTATCTCCTTTGTATTCTAACTCATCTACCATGATTTTATTATATTCATTACGCGAGATTATGTTCGTTGGGAGAGATGAGTTAAGGTAGGCATTAAAGCTCTTAAATCCGATCTTACAAGGAAATTGCATGTTGAATGAACTATCACTCTCAATCCTCGTTCTAGGGTCGACATACCTAATAGGGTTCGCTTCATCTTCCATCCTATCCTCATTAATCACATCACCATCACCTAGATCCTCATCGGAGTCTGAGTAGTAAAAAGGACTAGCCCTATGGTCAACATCATGGTCAGACTCCTCCATTTCAGAATTATTGTCAAAGTGGTGGTTAGGCGATAGGTTAGGTGGGTTCTCATTTTACACTAAAGGGATTGGGACGGGCATTTGGAAAATCCTACGACAAAAAACACGAATAACAGGAATCAAATGATCATTGTTATTGTTATCCATCGAGTTAGTTTACAAACAAAGGAAACAAAGAAATAAGATAGACTAAAGAGAACCTAAAAATAAAAATAAAATCTTACTAGAAAGGAATCTAGCAAGTAGACCTAGTAAAAAGAGATTCTAACCTAGACAATAACTATTCCCCGGCAGCGGCGCCAAAAACTTGATAGCGTAGGGATTGCACCAGGCTTTACCTCTCGAGGGATCTCGAGAAGCTTACAACCCCCACTAGGCAGTGTACCTGATCGATGTAGTATAGTATAATCACAAGTACCGGGGGATTGATCGTTCAACTAGGAATTGTGTCGCTAGGATTAGAAAACTTAAAGATTAGGTCTAGAGATGAGGGATGATTCTTTTTGTATTTTTTTTATATTTTTTAGAAAGCAAATAAAAATCTCGGGTTTGAAGGAGTTTGGCGGAATTAGTTGCTAATCAACTAACCCAATACTAAGATGCAATCAAAATAAAATGCTAAAAATGAAAATAAACTAAATTAAACTAAAGTTGTGAGCAATATGTGGGAGAATTGTGTTTACTTAGATTTCACTACTCCCTAGATATCTTTTACATGTAAATTACTTGTTATAGTTTCGTGGATGACGGATTGTATTCCTTAATACCATTCATGGGGTGGCGTACTTACTTCCCCAATCCTATGAACGCCTACTTCACTCCTATGTCGAACCGGCTAAGAAGCTCCTAACATAGGATCACTAGAATTTGCTCATGCATTAAATACAACCAATAAAACCTAGTACCCATCGGTTCATGTTTCCTAAGACATTCAAGCATGTTACACAATGGAGATCTGCCAGTTTTCTTAAGCCTAACATTGAAATCATTCATCCATCACAACCATAAACAAGTAATCAACACATAATTAACATCTAGGTTTCATTAGATCCAAGCAAACACAAGATAGATCTAGCCTAGCATGTTAAAATCAAGACAAGCATAAGATATATTCAAACAACACATAGACATATTGAATGAATTAAGAGAAGACTTATCTCAATTGAACATGAAAGGATTCAAGGGGTGAAAACCCTTGAAAACATTGTAAAATATGACCTAGGGTTTACAAAGTTCAGCCCTAGTTTTCTCCACACAAGTTCCTCCTTTATGAATGAAAAATAGAAAACTATATATAGATTTTGATAGGTGACGGCGTCAAGAACAAATGTCTGACACCGTCATCTCGCCGCTAAATAGTTTCTCGGACTGCCTAGATCTGGATCTGATGCCGTCATGTATACCCCTTATGCAGGCCGTTACAATATTAACTCTTGATGCCCTTGTTGTGACGCCGTCAGGTTTGCACTGGGTCGTCATGGTTTTTACTCTTGACGCCGTCATGTACTTCCTCTTGACGCCGTCAGGTACTCTTCTCATCATGGAAAATTAAGTCTTTGGCGTTTTCTTCACTTTTATGCTCCAAAAACATTCGAATTGCTTTCTTTTCCAGAATTCACTCCCAAAGTACCTAAACTCACAAAAGGAACGATTTAGTGCAATATTTGATCAAATAAATTCAATTCCGGGCTTAAATGACCCCCTAAAAGTGGTTCATTTTTCGCCTCATCAAAACCAAAGCAGATTTTGGAGCCGGAGATCTAATCAAAGAATTAACTTCAGTATCACAAACACTGGAGAATAACGAAGAATCTGAGGAAATAACAAAACTTCCCACTGAACTAACGCAGGGTAGCTGGACCCCAGTGCTAACTTCCGCCTGTGTATTAGTATCACGCTCTGGCGTCGCTGACACGGAAGAAGAAACAAAAGGCACAACAGGCAAGGTGGCAACTCCACATTCACAGTCCAAGAAACTAATATTCAAAAAAAATCTTAAAGATAGGACAAAGACTTACCCAAAACAACTGCCCCGGTAGCAATACTGTCATTACCCCTGGACCTCTTCAAAGAGTGAGACGACCGACCAAAAACCAGAGGCAGGCCAGACATTTTCCTTTTCCCTCTGCAGTCTTCGGAATCATCCAATGGTTTGACAACTTCAAGGATGTAAAAATCAGAGTCAATGTTAACATTACTCGGCTCCACACCACCTTCATCAATGACTAGAGAATTCGGTCAAGTCCTACCCTCAGTATCAGTACCAAACATTGCATCAACATCATCAGAAATCTAGTCGCTCGGGACAGCGGGATCAATTAGATGAAGAGGAACTAATCTACTAACAGCAAAATCCAATATCTTGAGCTCACCGCTATAGATGGGCCTTTTATTAACTTCAACCTCGTAGGCAGGCTCTCTTAGCCTAAGTAAAGCCATTGGGTTTACCTCTAAAAATAAAAGAGGAGCGGCAAGAGAAAGGGGTGAATATACATAAAATGCATATAACAAACAAAAAGGGAAAAAAGACCATGCCTACCTTGGTAATTACGGTAATAGACAGGGTAGGAATCCTCATTCAAAGAATAGTTGCGGCTCAATCAAACCCAGCAAAGGAACGGCTCCAGAAGTTTCACAAACGGAGTCCTATTAGCAACCAAAGAAGCAACATCGTCAGCACTGTAATCACCGACCCCCGACGTCCTATCCCTAGGCACAGTCTGTGCGGAATAATAAGGAAAATCAACAAGGCAGTCGAAACTGTCAACCCAAAAGAAGCGACCCTGCCAATTCTTCAACGAATCAGATACTTCCGTATAGCACACCTCGTCGGAACGCTTACCAAAAGATAACCAACCATTTTTCTTGTTCTTTATATAAAAAAATAAAAACAAAGCAACAGACGGTTCGACACCACAAACACGGCAAAGAATCTCAAAATGAGACACCCTAGCCGTACCAAGAGGATGAAGCTGAGAGATATTAATCCTATAATGTGTAAGAATGCTAACGAAAAACTTGGTTAGCGGTAGACGATACTGGGAATAATCAAACAAACGGGTATAAACGCATATCTTCCCCTCCGGAGGAAAACAAATAAGAGCATCCTTATCTGGCCAAACTGGCCGCACTTCTGGCGGAATATGGCAAACTCGTAAGACCTTTTCAAAGGCATCTTGGGAAAGATTGCATTTACAATTCCAAAATTTAACCATAATGACGAAGAAGATGCGGATAAAATCAGAAAAAATTATGGTGGCCGTAGAGTAAAATAAAAAGAAAAATACGAATAGTGAAAAACACTATTTATACACACGGAACATTTAATTACGGCTGAGTTGATCAAGCGACACGTGTCAATAAGCACTCCAACAAACGGCCAAGATCAATGCTAAAAAGATAATGATGACAGGAAGCAAAACAAAGCATCCGCTCCCTCAAGCCTACTGGGCCTGGACTATCCCGAACTGGGCTCCGGCCCTACAAACAAACCGGGCTCTGGCCCTACAAGAAAAACGGGCTCCGGCCCAACGAGCAAACTAGGCCCCGGTCCAGCAAGCCAATAAAGCCAGACATGGCTAAAGCCCATGCCACGAGCATGGCACGATCCAGACAAACAAAGGATGTATATGAGTGGCACTTCCGAAGTACGCTCACGGATTGGCCCCCAGTCTTGAAAACCATCTACGTCTGCAACAATCGACTAAGCTGTGGATCCTTATCGACAAGGGTCCCACCTCGGCCACTATGGTAATATGTAAAATATCAGGAAACCCTAATATTTCCGTTACCTATAAAAGGAAACCTCAATTCACACTTTTGAGGTATGACTTTCTCACTCATCCCTACACACTGCAACACCCCCATTTTTGGCAGATCACAGCAGAATATAGATCTGGGGCATTACCTCATTGAAACAAAGACATGATATAGAAAATGACTCGAAAAGAGACATTTTTGAAGGAGTTATCATTCATTTATTTTATCAGAGTTTTACAGTAAAAGTTATAATTTTACCAAAAGAGGGGTCCCTAAGATACGTGTTTAAGTTATAAGTAGGTGAATGATAACTAGTCTGGACGTCCTCATGTCTAGTGCCACTCCGTGCCATGGGTTCCTAAAAGGATTAAATACCTAGGATAACATGCTTATACTTCAACACTAAGGTTGAGTGAGAGTCATAGGTGATATAGTGAATACAAGCACCACAGGGTTCAACTTAAACCCGATAGTATAAAGAGTTATGAAAGGATTATTGCACTAAGCTCATGAAACTGCACGTTAATAGTCCGGGTCATGGAGTCTGCAGACCAAACCATGAGGGGACAAGAAGGATAACTTGCCAAAGTTAATCCTTAGAGGTTTCAAGTATAGTACTTATTGGTTACCCGGCTGAGGTATACCAACGGGAGTTGTCAAAATCCAATAGATCGATCAACTATACTTGCGTTCACTTGTGTAAAGCTCACAATTGATTATGGTTCATGAATTTTAGTTATGTAATGGTGGCAGAAAGTAACACTCGTGCAATAACCAAAGAAAAATACTTGTATTCGGTTTAAAGCATGTATCCCCCTCACAAGGTTTGTAAAGCATTTAAAAGATAGGCTATGAAAACTCACTTGGGTCTAAGGCAAGTGATATAGGGGTTTAGACAGCTGACTCACGTCTCCTGGGGGTAGTGTAGGTGTATGTATGTCAAGTCCTAGTTTATTGTTTCTAGGTTTTTCAAGTAATTACACTTAGGGTTTCTAGATTTAGTTATAACACAAAACCGTTTGGGCCATTGTAATCCAGAAGTATAACTCCCCACATGAAGCTCCCTAATATTGTATTATGCAACCAACATAATACCGTTCGGGTCATCATAATTCAGAAGTATATAACTCCTCACACAAAGCTCCCTACTATTGAGTTATGTTGTTATTAACATTTAGATATACATAACACCATTCATGCCATCATAATCCAAAGGTCATGTAGTAAACGTTTGAGGAGCCAGGGCACTTTAATTCGTAAACCCAGCAAACTCGTCAAAACGATTACCCAAATGAAACCCCTCACATGAAGCTCCCTAGTACTGCATTATGTTTTGAGTAAAAATAGGTTTTTATTATTTACTAGAATCAAATACTAAGGCTTACTTGGTTGTGGAAGGCTTAACGTGAAACTAGGGTTTTTCGACTAGAAATGGAACTCGACTAGTATCTAGGGCCTTGCTACTCGACTTCTAAGGGTTCTAGGGACTTAGTACTATAGAATACGTGAGTTAGAGAAGAGAGGGGAGGTGTGAAGTGAAATGGAGGAGAGGTGTGGCTATTTATAGGGTGTGTTTAGTGTGTCGAGCAAGAAAGGAAAGAAGGAGGTGGCGAGGAGGGGTTTGACTAATGGCATCTAGAGGGTGATGAGGATGAGCTAGAGGGTGACTAAGGGATGCTATGGGGTAGCTAGGGGGCGCTAGAGGGTGTTTGTTGTGGTGGTTATGCCGCGGCACCAAGGAGGTGACAAGGAGGTGATGCACCTCCTTGGGTTCTATCTTAGAGGTACTAGGGTGTCTACTTAGGTTAGGAAAGGTGCTAGGGTGCTTGGTTGAGAAGATTGAGGTGCTTTGGTTAAGTTTTTACTAGTTTAGGTTTAGTTTAGACCTAGTTTTGTCTAGTGAGAGATTAGGGTCTTGCCTAAGGTTTAGTGCCTAGATTAGGGTCCTATGAGTGTTTAGTGACTAAGATAAAGTCCTAGGAGGCTTATACTAAGTGGTGGTAGCTTGTGGTAAAGTTTTGGAAAGGTTTGACCTAGTTTTGGGACTTATAAACCCTAGTTATGGTTTTGTGCTTAAGGGACTTGTACCTATGTCCTAGGGAGTTTTACTATGGTCTAGGGAGTCTAAGATATCCTAAAGTTTCTATTATAACTTATACCTAAGCCTTGAACACTTTCAAACTAGTTTAGATAAGCAATTAGGGTTCTAAAGATAACCGTAAACACATAGGGTGCAATTAGGGTTTTGTTAGGGTTTCTAATAGATATAGTATCCTAGAGTGATAGATTACTTAGTGTATTAGTGTTTATAACCTAGACTTGACATACCGGGATGTTTAAAGGAGGTAAACATTGTGATGTTGTGGATAGGTAGATACGTGAGCAGGTCTAAGAGTCATATAGGTAATAGAGATGTAATAAAGCAAAATTTTTACTCGGTAAAATGGTATAGGCATTTCTAATCCTAGAGGATGCTTAGTGATGAGACGAAAAGTGTACCGCTTTTAGGGGGTCATTTAAGCCCAAAGTCGAGATTATTTGATCAAATATTACCCTAAATCGTTCCTTTTGTCATTTTAGGTACTTTTGAGAAAAAATTTGGAAAAGGAGCATTTTGGACGTTTTGGAGCGAAAAAGTGAAGAAAACGACAAAGTCTCCAAATCATGCTGAAAACAGTACTTCACGGCGTCAGGATTTGCTTGTGACGCCGTCATTCATTGACCAAGAGGTGGATAATCAAGTTACACATGACGCGCCAGAATGTTTTTGGAGGATTTACACGTGACGGCGTCACCAAGGCCATCACGTACAAAATGCAAGATGACCAAGAGATAGTTTACACATGAAGGCGTTAGAATTGGATCTAGGTAATACGAGTATTTTTATGGTGGCGAGTTGACGGCATCAGAATTTACACTTGACGCCGTCAGACTCAAAACTCTATATATAGTTTTTGATTTTTCATTCATTAAGATATAACTTTGGGAGGAGAACTTTGGAGAAACCCTAGCACAAATTTCACCTTATTTTTAAGGGTTTCAAACCCTTGTTTCATCCATGTTTAATTGAAGATAAGTTTTCCAATAATCATTCAATATGTCTATGTGTTGTTTGATTCCATCTTGTGCTTGTCTTCACTTTAACAAGCTAGGCGAGGTTTTCTTTGTGTTTGTTTAGATGTAATGAAACTTAGTTATTGATTAGTGGTTGGTTGTTTGTTTATAATTGTTGTGGATGAATGATTTCGATGTCAGGCTTAAGAAAACTGGGAGACTTCCAAATGGTAACATGCTTGAACGTCTTAAGAAACATTATCGGATGTGTGCTACGATAAATTGGTTATTGATTGGCTCCAAACGGTCAACTAAATGAGCTCAAATGAGCTTAAGTGGGACCCACTATGGGTGATTCAGGTCTAAATAAGTTATTTGAACTTGAATAAGCTAGAAAAATCACATGGGGTCCACATAATAAGCTATAAGATCAAAATAAGCACTTGGCCAAACCAAATTTAACTCAGAAAAGGGACAAACTAAAGGGGCTGATTCAGGTGGGGTCCACAAGGGTTGAGGTCAAACTAATGGTCAATGTTAGAAGAGTACTAGGAGGGGGGTTGGTAGGAACCAAGTGGGTGGCTTGTGGACCACTGTGGAGGTCAGAAACCACCACCAAAGTGGGTGGTGTGGCTGTGGTGCTGTTGTAGCAGGGGAACCCCCTGCCCGGCAGGTGTGTTTGGACCTAGCTGGGGCCCACAATAAAAATCCCAAAAATACAATGAAGGGGGGGGGGGGGGGTATCAAAGTTGAGCTGGGGGATTATGAGTAGGAACAAGTTTCACCCCCTAAAACTTTATACAAAAATCTAATTAATTCATGCCAGTATTGGAAAAATATGAGAAAGCACATTTGACTTTTTGATAAAAACTTGGAATGTTGACCTTTTTGAACTTTTGACGATTCCTAGATGCTGAAAATGGTATATTATACTAAAGTGACACTAAATGAAGCTACATTAACTACTTATGAATGGGGATGATGTGATTTGGGAACCTAAAACATAACAGATGACAGATAAGGGGATTTAAGAGGTCATTTTGACTTCTGCCTTGAGAATGACCAAGAGAAGGATTAAATGAAGCTAATTAGGGCCTAGGTTGTATGTTTACTCAGTTAGTATCAAATAACAACAACAACAGTCACAGCAAAATCCCTAATCCAAACACCCTCTTAATTGACTGTTTCACTAAGATTTTGATTATGAAGCTTAAGTTGACTAACTAATGATCATAACTTAATCCTAGGATGATACTAAAGCTAAATGAGCAACAAAATGTTACTAATATCCAAAAGATGTCAAGTATGCAGTGTTGACTAAACATGAGTGGTGGTATGCAATATTGAGCTAGAGCACATAAAAGCTAAACCTAAGCACTTAAACAACTCTAACAAGCAGTACTAAACACAAATAAGTTACAAGCTTCAGCTAATAAGCTAAAAATAAAGGGAAATACAGAAATGGCAATAAGGACTTACTTGGAAACTGAAAAATATGATGCTAAGAGAAACTGCTATATGAGCTGATAAGATAAGCTCATATAAGGTAAGAGAGAGCTTAATGAGCTTATCCAGAGGGTATTAGAGCTTATACAAGCTTATATCCCCTCACTTATTTGTATTTCCTATTTATTTTTGATTTTTTGGTATTTTTTTTGTACTTTTTATGAATTCCAATATACTAACTAATCTAAAATCTTTCAAAAGCTTATAGTTAAGCTTCTGTGAGCTTAATAACACCTAAACAACAACTATCTTCAGTAATCAAGACACAATGAGTTTTCTTAATAAAAATTATTCATAGAACTGAAATTGCAATAAAACTTGAGTTTAAAACTTAACAACTGATTAAATTACGTTACAAAGGTTTCATAAAACTTTCTTAGAATAAAAATTACAACTAACAATAGAAATTACAATAAGGACGATTTTTACTAAACTAATAACTAAACTAATTCTACTCTAATAATTTCTTCTGCTCTTTTTCTTTTCTTTTATAGACCTTGGGGCTTGTCTCTGACTTTCCCACTTGTTTCTTGGTCGTTGGATGGCTTATGTTTGATCTTGGCCTTTGAATTGATTTTCACGCCATTTTTATATATAACCATTGGGGCAGTTTTAGTGGGTGTAGGTGAGGTATTAAATGAGGTTTGGTGATGTGGGAGACAAGGGGGAGTGTTGGTGAGGATTTGGTGGAAAAGGAGAGGAGGGGGGAGGTGAGACAGGGAGCGGGAATTGGGGAGGTAGGGGATGGTGAATAGTGGTCCTGGGGTGGGTGTTTGACCAAGGGTGTTGACCGGTTAATATATCAAAAAGGGGTGGGAGTTTTGGGCTTATGGGGGTTTTGGGCCAATGGTTAGTGGATTAGGGGTGTACATGGACCAGATTGTGGATTTGGTTTGGATTTGGAATTATAATAAAAAAGGGTCCATTAGGTTTAGTATTAAAACACAAGGACCATTAGTGTAAATTTTGAAATTCCAAGGGGCTGTTTTGCCAAGCATCCAAAGTATCTTCAAGGGTGTAATTTGCCAATAACCAATAACACAAGGATCATAAATAAAGTTTTCCATTTTAAAACACACGGGGACCAAAACTGTCAAAAGTGAAACTCCAGGGACCAAAAGTGTAAATTCTCAAAACTTTTTAGATTTTTCACCAAAGGACAAAATATGACAACTTTTGATTTAAAAAGGACCTTTGGTGATAATTTTCCATATTTTGAATGGCCAGGGACTAGTTTTGACATTTTATGAAAATTGGGGGACTGAAACTGCCAATTTTGCAAACTTTGATCGTTTTTCATTTGTTTTTGCTTATTTTGCATCTAAAACATATAAAACACAATTTTGAAATATTTTCAGTATTTTGATGCATTTCTGAGTGTTTTTGTATGTTTTGCAGTTCAGATTTGACCAAAAATGATGAGTGTTTGAGCACTCATCAATCCCCCACACTAAACTATTGCTAGTCCCTAGCAATACACTGTTTTGAAAACTTAATGGATTTTAATCTCTTTACCAAAAGCCATCACTTCTGGAGTAGCCAGATGTATCGATTCAAGTAAGAACTATGGTCCACCTGATAACCATGTGATTTTGAGCAAACCACCAGCTGTCAACGGATTTGATTAATCTTTACCAAAAGCCGTTTGCTTCTGGACTAGCCAACTCTTGATGGACAAAGTTGACATCTTGGTGAGCTGATTAACAATTATGGATTTTCCACTGCCTTTACCACAAGCCATAATCTTGCGGGCTAGCCAACTCATTTGCTTTTTAGGATATGGTGAGTTGATTTACCATACAATTTTGGGCAAATTGCAAGCCGTAAACGGATTTGATATATCTTTACCAAGAGCCGTTTGCTCCTGGATTAGCCAATCCTTTTGTCGTTTAGACATAGCGGACTGATAACCACAAAAAATTTTGAAACTTTAGTGAAAAAATTTTAAAATTTTTGAGATTTTTGCTAAAAACGGGGGCACTAGATAGTAAAATGTGATAAAATTCGCTAGAATACCCCCCACACTTAGAATGAATATTGTCCTCAATATTCAAAGTCCCGTCTATTATGTCGACTCTTTGAACGTAAAAGGGCAACATTACAAGCTAAATGTGGAAACACCATTTTGTATTTTCACTTTATTTGTAACCACAGTGGGGGTAACTCCCCCACACTTAGGGTGAAAACCCTATAAGCATGCTACTATTTTTGTTTACCGAGTCGCTAGCTTGACTCGACCCTGAATTCATTTGTCCATGGGGAAGCATGATGTGGAAGAAACAATCTCCATCAGACTTTCATTCAAGATGTTTGGACAAACATTTGAAGCACGTGAAAGTTCCACACCGATGAGAGAAGTATCCGGCTCAAGATAATGATACATGAAAATGCCAGGATCAAAGATGGTATCTTCATTCCCGAAGGAGTGAAGAACAGGAGAAGTCACCTTATAGGTGAAGAAAAGGAAGAAAACCATGATTTAATATTCTTCCTCGAGAGCAGGCTCATTAGCCTGAATTTGGATTTCAAAGGTTAAGCTCAAAAACAACCCGAGAGGGTGGGTGGGAATTTGCAAATTCTCATGATTGAGTGCATCTCCCCCCGGGATATCAAACTCCAGAGGAGTCATGATATGATTAGTGAGTTCACCGGAGAACTCCTCATGAAGAGAATTATTCACAAGATGTGAATCTGTGAATTCATGTTCCGATATAAACTCATCACTATCCTCGTTCTGAGTACCAAAGATTGGGTTATCAGAAATCAAAGTGAATTCAGATTTGAATTCAAAAAGAGGATTGGTGAGAGTAGTTTTGAAAGTTTCGGGAACAAAGAGATTAACATTCTCTATTGGACTGTTGGGATAAGAAGTGAGTAACGGATCATGATATAAGAGACTTTCAATTTCTCCTAGATCAGCTTCAAAGTTGAGGAGACCATCATCACTTTCCAATGAAAGTGGATTGATGTGAGTAAGTTCATCGGCGAACTCCTCAAGAAGAGGATCAACATCAGACTGTGGGAGTGATGCCTCAATATACTCAATGTCTCCATGAGATGTACAATCATCATTAAAATCTGAGAAAGTCTCAAAATGATCGTTTGAACACTCAAGAGGGGAAGGAAAATCACACACATGATCAAAAGTTCCCTGTGACTCTCTCGGGATTGGGACAAGGATCTCAACACTAGACTTTATGAATTCGTCCGATTCCTTATTAGGAATAGTGCTAAGATGCTCATCCCCCATGTTAAGAGAGTGAGTGTGAACTTCGGGTGTGATAATAACAGACTGAGGGAGTGGAGAGGAGCTAGCATTCATGGATTGTACGAGTTCCATTTGATCTTCTGCTAGTAATTTCTCCGTCTCATTATTTTCTCCCTGATTTTCATTGGAAGGAATCACAAATGATGAATCTGACGAACCCTTATAAAATTGAAGGATATCAAGGGTATCTTCATTATCACTATCATAGTCTAGAAGAGCAGCTTTACGAAATTTCGCACATGTTATAGCTGCTTGCTCTAAGACTAGCAATTCTTCCATGCTCAATTCGTTTCTAGCCTCTCGTTCTTTAGCAAGTAATTCTACCATAGATTTCTCACGAGAGTTTTGAAACGATGTAGTAACCAACTCCTCCTTAAGTTCTTTCAATATATCAAGAGCCTTTAGTAAAAGGTCTTGCTCAGTATCATGAGGAGTTGTGTGAATCATATGGTACTGTGGAGGTGGGTCTGAAAACGAATAGTCGTAATTGTTACAAGGAAATGGATTCCTTGTTTGACAATCCGAGCTAGAGTGTGGACCTCCACAGCACTCACAACAGTAAAATTGTTGAGTCTGGACTGGTGAATCATGTGGGTATTGGTCATAGCCAAAGTTCTGATTGTTCCCCAAAAACTATTCATAGACAAACGTGTTTCCGGCTTGACACTCAAATCTTTGGTGAGGACCACCACAAAACTCACACAGATATGTCAGTATCTCATGATGTGGTGGTTGGTAGGATGAATCAGATGTATCATGGTAAGGATAGGGAGCTTGGTTATAGACAGACCCATCTCCTGACTCTACCATGCTACAGCCGGGACAATTCCCGCCATTATGAGGACCACCACACCATTGGCAACCGCAATGGTGTGGATATGACATATGAAAGAATCAAAGGTTTACAGAGGGTAAGGAATGAAGAATCAAAGATGTGAGTGGGTAAAGGAGAATATTTTTAGATTTTTGGATAAACATTTTGTACATATAAGAAAGAAAATGTTTTTGTGTTTTTTTGTGTTCATGGAAAACTGATTTAAAATGTTTTCGGGAACAGTTTTGTTTTTATATGATAATAATAAGATAATATGAACAAGGATGGGAAATTTACAAAGGATTGAATTCCAAAAAGCACTAATTACCAAACCGTTTTTAGAAAAACGCGCACAACCTCCCTGGCAGCGGCGCCAAAATTTGATTAACTCCAACCGGTCAACTAAATTGACCAGGTGAATGGTCAACTAAGTCAAACTGCCTAGAGTCAATGCTCCGTGGAAGTACAGGGTTTCCCCGGGTCGTTATGTCCCGACGAGGTGTGATGGTTATCAAACGGGTTTGTGATCGGGTGAATTTGGACAGGAAAAGGGTTTGTGATTGAATACACTACTGATTTGTACAATGAAATAGCTTAAATAAGCTATATGAATAAGACTGGAAATTTAGAAAAACCAAAAACGTGTAAAACCTAAAAACGTGTACGTTCAATTTAAATTTACGTGAACGTACGAAATAAAAAGTGAAAACTGAAATCCGAAAACCCACAGGGGGTGAAAATGACTTTTTTACAAACCTAAAGTTAAAAGAAAATTTTTAGAAAAAGAAAATTAATTTTTACACTAATTAATTATTTAATATTACTTAAATACTATTTAATTCTAATTATTAATATTTAAATTACTTAAATACAATATAATATTATTTTAACACTAGAAAAATGAAAATAAAATTTCTAAAATTATAAAATAACTAAAAACAAGTTTTAAAATTAAAAATATGTATTTTTGTCTTTTTGTGGTTTTTCTATTAACTAATTACTAATTATATATTAATTACCTAATTAAAATAATTTAAATTATAAAAAATAGAAAATGAACAGAAAAAATTCTAGAAAAATTCCTAAAATTATATTATATTATATAAAAGCTAGGAAAAATATAAAAACTAGGTCTTACTTAATAAAAACTAATTATGCTATTTAAAACTTAATTATTAATTAATTATTAATAAAACTAATATTAAATCTAATAAATACTAAATGACAAAATAAAAATCTGAGAAATTTACTAAAATTACATTAATATAAAAGGTAATTAATAAAAATATAAAAATGCCAAGTACTTAATAAAAATCTAAAAATGGAATTTAAAATTTAAATTACATTAAATAGAAACTATCACTTATTATTAAATTGGTTTTTCTTGATTTTTCTTTTTGAAAACTAATTTACACCTTAAAAAATCAACTTTTGTATAAAAAACTTTTTTACAACTTAAAAATAAGCACCGTGGATGCTTATTAGCACCACAGTTGACTTTAGTTGACCAAAGAAGAAAATGAGCTCAAATGAGCTTAAGTGGGACCCACTATGGGTGATTCAGGTCTAAATAAGTTATTTGAACTTGAATAAGCTAGAAAAACCACATGGGGTCCACAGAATAAGCTATAAGATCAAAATAAGCACTTGGCCAAACCAAATTTAACTCAGAAAAGGGACAAACTAAAGGGGCTGATTCAGGTGGGGTCTATAAGGGTTGAGGTCAAACTAATGGTCAAAGTTAGAAGAGTACTAGGAGGGGGGTTGGGAGGGACCAAGTGGGTGGCTTGTGGACCACTGTGGAGGTCAGAAACCACCACCAAAGTGGGTGGTGTGGCTGTGGTGCTGCTGCAGCAGGGGAACCCCTGCCCTGCAGGTGTGTTTGGACCTAGCTGGGGCCCACAATAAAAATCCCAAAAATACAATGAAGGGGGGGGGGGTATCAAAGTTGAGCTGGGGGATTATGAGTAGGAACAAGTTTCACCCCCTAAAACCTTATACAAAAATCTAATTAATTCATGCAAGTATTGGAAAAATATGAGAAAGCACATTTGACTTTTTGATAAAAACTTGGAATGTTGACCTTTTTGAACTTTTGATGATTCCTAGATGCTGAAAATGGTATATTATACTAAAGTGACACTAAATAAAGCTACATTAACTACTTATGAATGGGGATGATGTGATTTGGGAACCTAAAACATAACAGATGACAAATAAGGGGATTTAAGAGGTCATTTTGACTTCTGCCTTGAGAATGACCAAGAGAAGGATTGACTGAAGCTAATTAAGGCCTGGGTTGTATGTTTACTCAATTAGTATCAAATAACAACAACAGTCACAGCAAAATCCCTAATCCAAACACCCACTTAATTGACTGTTTCACTAAGATTTTGATTATGAAGCTTAAGTTGACTAAACTAATGATCATAACTTAATCCTAGGATGATACTAAAGCAAAATGAGCAACAAAATGTTACTAATATCTACAAGATGTCAAGTATGCAGTGTTGACTAAACATGAGTAGTGGTATGCAATATTGAGCTAGAGCACATAAAAGCTAAACCTAAGCACTTAAACAACTCTAACAAGCAGTACTAAACACAAATAAGCTACAAGCTTCAGCTAATAAGCTAAAAATAAAGGGAAATACAGAAATGGCAATAAGGACTTACTTGGAAACTGAAAATATGATGCTAAGAGAAACTGCTATATAAGATGATAAGATAAGCTCATATAAGCTAAAAGAGAGCTTAATGAGCTTATCTAGAGGGTATTAGAGCTTATACAAGCTTATATCCCCTCACCTATTTGTATTTCATATTTATTTTTGATTTTTTGGTATTTTCTTGTACTTTTTATGAATTCCAATATACTAACTGATCTAAAATCTTTCAAAAGCTTATAGTTAAGCTTCTGTGAGCTTAATAACACCTAAACAACAACTATCTTCAGTAATCAAGACACAATGAGATTTCTTAAAAAAAATTATTCATAGAACTGAAATTGCAATAAAACTTGAGTTTAAAACTTAACAACTGATTAAATTACATTACAAAGGTTTCATAAAACTTTCTTAGAATAAAAATTACAACTAACAATAGACATTACAATAAGGACGATTTTTACTAAACTAATAACTAAACTAATTCTACTCTAATAATTTCTTCTGCTCTTTTTCTTTTCTTTTATAGACCTTGGGGCTTGTCTCTGACTTTCCCACTTGTTTCTTGGTCGTTGGATGGCTTATGTTTGATCTTGGCCTTTGAATTGATTTTCGCGCCATTTTTATATATAACCATTGGGGCAGTTTTAGTGGGTGTAGGTGAGGTATTAAATGAGGTTTGGTGATGTGGGAGACAAGGGGAGTGTTGGTGAGGATTTGGTGGAAAAGGAGAGGAGGGGGGAGGTGAGACAGGGAGCGGGAAATGGGGAGGTAGGGGATGGTGAATAGTGGTCCTGGGGTGGGTGTTTGACCAAGGGTGTTGACCGGTTAATATATCAAAAAGGGGTGGGAGTTTTGGGCTTATGGGGGTTTTGGGCCAATGGTTAGTGGATTAGGGGTGTACATGGACCAGATTGTGGATTTGGTTTGGATTTGGAATTATAATAAAAAAGGGTCCATTAGGTTTAGTATTAAAACACAAGGACCATTAGTGTAAATTCTGAAATTCCAAGGGGCTGTTTTGCCAAGCATCCAAAGTATCTTCAAGGGTGTAATTTGCCAATAACCAATAACACAAGGACCATAAACAAAGTTTTCCATTTTAAAACACCCGGGGACCAAAACTGTGAAAAGTGAAACTTCAGGGACCAAAAGTGTAAATTCTCAAAACTTTTTAGATTTTTCACCAAAGGACAAAATATGACAACTTATGATTTAAAAAGGACCTTTGGTGATAATTTTCCATATTTTGAATTGCCAGGGACTAGTTTTGACATTTTATGAAAGTTGGGGGACTGAAACTGCCAATTTTGCAAACTTTGATCGTTTTTCATTTGTTTTTGCTTATTTTGCATCTAAAACATATAAAACACAATTTTGAAATATTTTCAGTATTTTGATGCATTTCTGAGTGTTTTTGTATGTTTTGCAATTCAGATTTGACTAAAAATGATGAGTGTTTGAGCACTCATCAGTTATATTTAATGCATAAGTAACTACTAAGGAGGCCATGTTAGGATCTAGTAGTCGGCTCGACACAGGAAGAGGTAGAAGCTTATAGAGTTAGGGAAGATCGTACACGGCCCTACGAATGGTATTAAGGAATATAACCCGTCATCCATGCAATTGTAACAAACTAATCAACCAGTAAAAGATAGCTAGGGAGTAGTGAAATCTAAGTAAACACATTTCCTCTTATTATTGTTTTCTCCATATTTACTTTAGTATCATTTTATTTTATTTTATTTGCATTTGTAGTTATTTGGGTTAGTTGACTAGCAACTAATTCCGCCCATTCTTCTAAAACCCGAGATTTTTACTTGCTTTCCACGAAATATAAAAATACAAAAAGAATCATCCCTCACCTCTAGAGCTAGTTTAATTGAGTTTTAATCCTAGCGAACACTATTTTTTGAGTTGAACGATCAATCCCCCGGTACTTGTTACTATACTATAATACAACGGTCAAGTACACTGCCTGGTGGGGATTGCAAGCTTCTCAAGATCCCTTGAGAGGTAAAACCTTTTGCAAGATTGCAAAACCACGCATCAAGTTTTTGGTGCCGTTGCCGGGGAATAGTTATTGTCTAGGTTGAAATTTCTTTTTATTAGGTCTATTTGCTAGATTCCTTTCTAGTATGATTTTTATTTTTATAGGTTTTCTTTAGTCTATCTTTTTCTTTGTTTTCTTTGTTCGTAACCGTTACCATCCGCCATCATGGTAAACGAAGATCTCTCTAATCTTAGAATCACTAGAGTCATAGTTACTTAAGAAATCTTGTTCCGCCCTACGCAGAACCTGAAAAGGAAATGCATAGGCTAAGGCAATCTCTTCCCAAACCCGAACCATCTGGCGCAGCCATCAACTTTGATGAGGCCCTTTCTGAAGAAGATTCAGATCATCACCTTACACCCCCTAGCCCCTAATCCAACCATGATATGGACACTCCTGAAATTCCCACCCCTAAGCACCTTAAGGATTACTCCTCCCGAACCCTCGCGGCTTCTCAAATGCCATTGTTTTTCCAAACGAATGCACCAATGAGGTCTTGCATGCAAACGATGTTTGGCTTGTCCAGAGTGTATGCAAGTTTCACGGGTTGCAAACTAGTGACCCAATTCAACATGTTAGGGATTTCTTGAAGATAGTGGACACCCTCCATGCGGATGGGGCCACTAGAAACACGTCCCGATTACGGTTCTTTCCTTTTACCCTTCAAGAAAAAGCCAAAGATTGGTACGATAAACTTCCCTCTAAGTTCATTTTTACATGGGAGCAACTTATCTCTAAATTTTATGAGAAATTCTTCCCAGCAAGAAAAACCTCAGCATTTCGGAATAGGATCCTTCGTTTCCGTAAAGGAAAAGATGAACCCATCTGTAGATCATATATTAGATTCAAAGATCTAATAAGACAAGTTCCCCATCATGGCATCGAGCTTTGGCTTCTTGTCCAAATCTTCTATGACAACGTCTCCCAAAACGACAAGAACGGAATCAATAATTCGATAAATGGGAAAATAGCCAATCTAAGCGTCGAGGAAGGGTGGAAAAGGATTGAGGAATATGCTCAAGACCAGGACGATACCTGGGATGAACCTAATTCGACTGTGAGTATATCCAAAATCGTACAAACACCCTCGCCTAAGAATCGGCTGAGAAAGCTTCACGAGAAGGTATCATACCTAGCAGGGTCGCGAACAGCTAAACGACTATCAAACCCATACTTGATTTGCGACCACTGTAGGGGCCTGCATAAAGTAGAAGAATGCGGGGGAGAAACCACTACCGAACATGCGTACTTGTCAAGCCATGACATCTTCGATGATCCTTCCCTTTTGACTTTTTACCAAAATGATGATTTTACCCCTTGGGGAAATCTTATAAGAAAAGAGGGGGGAGAGAAAGGTCCTGACTTCAAAATCAGAAGCACTTTTGAGGATAATCTTGGACACTTCACTCATGAAAAAGGCTTACAATTGAAAGGGCTTGACGAGCTCATCACTGAACAACAAAATGACATAGAAAAATGGTTCCTAGAACTTAATGCTACCCTTGATGGCCATAACAAGCCCCAAGTAAGCCAAAAAGACCCCCTGCTCACTATTACTACTCTAGCCGGAACAACAACCAATGATCCTCCTTATCCGAGCCAACACCCCATCGCCGTTGAGCCAAATATTCCTCATAGGGAAGAAGGTAATGTGAGCGATGAGACTCCCGAGCAGCCCCCTCAGATGACTTCCTCTCCACCTACTCCACCCAACCAACCTGTGAAAGTCCCATTTCCGTGCCGCCTCAAGAATCAAAAGATTGAGAATGATAACAAAAGATTCTTGTCATATTTAAAGGATTCAGTGGTCACCATACCCCTCCTTGATGCATGCTACCATATGCCCAAATATAACACATACTTCAAGAGATTACTTGCCAACTAAAAAAGACTTTAGGGTCTTGTGACTCTAGGAGAAGAATGTTCGGTGGTGACCCAACGAGGACTACCGAAAAAGGTAGACGACTCGGGTAGTTTCACCTTGCCCTGTTCCATAGGATCTCTATCAGTGAAGAATGCTCTAGCTGATTTAGGGGCAACCATCAACCTCATGCCCTACTCCATGTTCCTCAAACTAGGGTATTCCAGATTGAAACCAACCCGTATGAACATCCAACTAGCTGATAGATCAGTCAAATACCCCTTGGGGATCTGCGAGAACGTGCTAGTTAAAGTAGGGAAGTTCAAATTTTTGGTTGACTTTGTACTCTTAGAAATGGAGGAGGATGTCCTAGTGCCCATCATCTTAGGGAGACCATTTCTTGCCACCGCTCGTGCCACCATTGATGTTCATGACGGAAAGTTAACCCTACAAATAGGAGCCGACAGCTTAACCTTTGATATTAAGGATACAATGAACCTTTCTCTCGAAGCAGCTAACCGGCTATATTTCATCGGAGAGGTCGATGAATTAACCGATGTCATTGACAAGTGTGTTGATGAACAAATCGAAGAAGGTTGGTTGCTGGATGAGGCTTTCCTAACCGTGATTGAGACGGAGAAAATAGAGGGTGTTAGCGCAGTCTCTTTCTATCCCGGATGAGAAGTCACTGAACCACTCGAGTTACGTAAACCCGAAAACAAACTTAAACCCTTCGTCATCAAACCACCCAAGTTAGAACTCAAGGAACTCCCAAACCATTTAGAATATGCTTTCCTCAAGGGAAAAGATCAACTTCCAGTAATCATAAATTCTTCCCATGAAGATGGACAAAAAGATAAACTCCTTGGAGTTTTAAAGAAATATAAGGGAGTCATTGCATGGAGTTTAGCTGATATTAAGGGGATCAACTCGACCTTCTGCACGCATAAAATCCTTATGGAAGAGGATTATAAACTAGCCGTGCAACCCCAGAAGCGAGTAAATCCCAACATCAAGGAGGTTGTGAAAAAAGAAGTCATCAAACTCTTGGATGCAGGGCTAATCTACCCAATTTCAGATATGTGGAAAACTAGAGGGGGGGTTGAATAGTTTTACGTTAATTTTTATTTCAAAACTTTGTTTTCAAAATCTTCAATATAAGATTTGTTGGAAAAATATACTCAATCTAAATGATCAATTTCACTTGTATATGTGTATGTATATATTGTATCTTTTTAGGTTATTTATAAAAACTTTATTTTGTGAATGAACATTTTGTTTGAACTTTGTGTGAAATCAATTTTAGCACAATATCACAAGCTACAACTAGATGCAAATGTTTATGAGTATGTAAACAATAAAGATGTAAATAAGAGAATGAACAAGAGATGGAAAGATCAAACCAAGACACAGCGGATTTATAGTGGTTTGGCTACAAGGTCTCCTTCCTTGCCCTACTCCACTCCTCGAGTCTCCTACTCGAGAGTTTTCTTCACTAACACAATGAGCTCCCTTTTGGCGGAGAAACCTTACACAACTTTTGCTTACACCGATTAACGACACTAAGCTAGATGTCGAGTTCTAATAGTTGCTAGAACCAATCTCACACCACTAGTCACTACACACCACCTTCACGACTTATACATGCCACTACTACTACACTACTTCTCACACCTTCTCTACTTCTTCTTCACAACACAACTAATTCTTGACTACTTCTATTCACGACTACTAACCCACCTAGACCTATCTATTACACCCCTTCTACACCTTTACAAATAATTTACACAACAACTAACAATATACACAACTCTTCAATACTTCTAAACAAGATGTTGGATAAGTATTCTTCTCTTGCACTTTAAATGAGGATGGATAGTGTTGGGAATTAAATAATCAAAAGAATCAACATAAAGGTTTAAGGAAATACATCAAGTATGTTTCTTCTGATAAAGCACAAAGCACGTTTCCATTGATGGATTCTGCTAAAGAACATTTTCTACTGAAGGTGTTTCTACTGATGGATTCTGTTGATACTACTATGACTCATACAACAGCTGTGTAGATAAGTACGACTTATTCTACTGATACGTATACAAGATAATATCTTTTTTGTAGTCATCAAATTGAACACTCCAAGTGAGTTGTAATCCTAGATACATGTTGTATCTTAATGACTAACATGATAAGTCATCATCTAGCTAGAATGAAGATAAGTCATAAGCTAGTGATTAGATAAGACATATAGATTGTAAAAGATCTTTTCCTTGGACTATAAAAGGAAGATCCTAGATATGTCTTATATATACAAGTGTGATAGCGATATATGTGAGTAGAGATATACATAAAACATTAGAACAAAACATAAGATTCAAGGTCTTTGTAACCCTAGTGATAGTGAAGATCACTCGTATTATTTTGAATAATATTGAATCATTTGGTGAAATACTTTCATTGTTCTTTGTTAAATAAACACAAGCATCACAGTTCCATTTCCAATAAACATTCTAAGTGTGGTTAAGTAGATTCCACATACTTAATCATATTCACTCAAAGTATCATATTTACACATTACAAAGGTCCAACACCTCATAGTGTGTGATCAAATCAAGTGATCCTCTCAGTTGGTATCAGAGCTTCTAGGTTGATATCTTTGATTTAGAAGAAGAAATGGATACAGAATCTATTCAAACAAATGTTGCTGCAAAGTTGCCAGTTCTTAAACAGAATGAGTTTGAATTGTGGAGGTTAAGGATAGAACAGTTTTTCCAGGTGCAAAATTACACTCTCTGGGAAATCATTGAAGATGGAAACTCTTTCAAACCCACAACCACTTCATCAACAGTTAAAGGAAGGGAAATTACAGTTGTTAAAACTATCCCTTCAACTGCTGAAGAAAGAATAAACAAGAAGAATGACCTCAAGGCTAGAAGTATGCTGATGATGACCATTCCAAATGATCAACTTATAAACTTCAGCAAATTCAAAGATGCCAAGTCATTATTTAAAGCAATTATTGCAAGATATGGAGGGAATATAGCCACCAAGAAGACCTAGACAACCCTTCTCAAGCAGCAGTTTGAAAACTACTCATCAACCATTAATGAATCTCTTGACCATGTATTTACAAGGCTACAGAAAATTGTGAGTCAACTTGCTGTTCTTGGGGTTGACATACCTCAAGAAGATTTAAACTCAAAATTTCTGAGAAGCTTACCAGAAGAGTGTGCTATGCATGTTGTTGTCTGGAAGAATAAACCAGACATAGACATTTTGGATCTTATGGATTTGTATAGCAACTTTAAAATTGTGGAACAAGAAGTAAAGAAAACTGGTGTCTCTGGTTCATATACTGGAAACATGGCTTTTATGTCATCTCCTAGTATCTCAAACCCAGTTAAAGATGAAAAGGTTGATAATGGAATTGGTGTTGCTGGTTCATCAAGCAGTACCTTTGGTATATTGAATGAAAAGGCTTGTTGTGCCTTTTTCACAAGTCAGAATGATGGGTCCATGCTCACTCATGAAGATCTTCTAGAAATCAATGATGATGATTTAGAAGAGATGGACCTAAAATGGCAAATTTCTCTTCTTAGCATGAGGGCTAAGAAATTCTATCAAAGGACGGGGAAGAAACTCACCATCAGCAGCAATGATACTGCTAGTTTTGACAAGTCAAAGATAGAATGCTATAACTGTCATATGTTGGGGCACTTCTCAAGAGAATGTAGAAGGCCAAGGCAGCAAGATAGCAAGAATAGAAGTTTTGGAAGCATGTCCAAGATAGGGGAATCAACCAATCCAAAGGCTATGGTAGCTATTGATGGATTAGGATTTGATTGGAGCTTTACAGCTGATGAAGAAGAAGAAGCTTCTCCTCAGACAGCTCTTATGGCTTTCTCTACAGAGGTACAATTTGATAAAATTTGTTCACAAAATTGTTCTGCTCTTAAAAGTTTAGAAACCTTAACCAAACGTTATGAGAATCAAAGGACAGAGTTAATTAATACAGCTCATAGCTTAACTAATCATAAAAGAGGTATAGCTACTCTAGAGGAACAAGTCATACACTTTCGAACAAATGAATCTACCTTTACTGATGTCAAAATTCTTCTTGAAAGAGAAATAATGTTTAAAGATAATGACATTAGTAACTTGAAAGCAGAAGTAGATAGGCTTAGTAAGGCTAAAGAAAACATTCAGATGAGTGTAGAAACACTAGATTATGCATCTAAGGGTGTAACCAACTTAATTGAATGTCAAGTAATTAATAAAGCTAAGTCTGGTGTTTGATACAAATTTGTTCCTCCACCATATAGAGGTATTCCTTCACCCCCAGGAATTGACCTAGAACACACAAGATTACCTGAATTTCAACTACCTGAATTCAAATATGGAGTTCAACCAAAGACTAATGTAGTTGATAATGAACCTTTGAAAGAAAGTGAAAGTTTAAGTAAAACTTCACTTCCTAAGGACAAGGTGTGTTCTTGTAGAAAGTCAGATGGTCCAATCATTGAGGACTCAACATCTAATGATAAAAAGTTTAAACATGTTATGTCTAAACCTGAAGTGGTTAAGAAAGCTAGAACAAGTGTTTCTAAGATAGTCAATCATAGTACTGATAAGCCTAAAAACAATGTTAAACATGTTAGGCAACTAGTAAGATATTGTGAACAATATAGAACCATAAACAAGCCCAGAGGCAACCAAAGGAATTGGTATAGTCTCAAGTCTCTCCAACAAAGAGATGACTTTGTCTTAAATAACAAAGCTTGTTACACATGTGGTAATTTTGACCATCTTGCAGCTTTCTGTAATCAATGGGTATATGGGTATACAAACAATAGGGTGAATCTAAAAAGGCAAACACCTAAAAGTCACTCTAATTTTACTAGAACAAAACCCAAAATAGTTTCAGTTCCTACTGATAGGAAAATGGTTTCTGCTGATAGACCATATCTGACTGTTTACCCAAAAACAACAGTTAAAAGTGCTAAAACAACTTTCAAATATGCATTAAATGTTGTTAAAAGACCCATTCTAACTAAGGCAGTAGTCCAAAAACAAGTTTGGAAACCAAAGGATACAACTGCAAAGCCATCAGTTTCTGCTGATAGCCAAACAGTTCATATCACTGCTAAGGGAAACAGGGCAAATGTTGTTAAGGCCTCAGCATGTTGGATTCTTAAATCCAATGTTGCATCAACAAATCTCAAAAGATTACATTTCATTGATGCAAGAGGCGGATCCAAGTCAGAAATGGTTTGGATCCCAAAACAAAACTAATTCCTTTATTTTTGTGCAGGGACATTCATCAGCAGATACTGAAGATCAAGGATTCTCAGATAGTGGATGTTCAAGGCACATGACAGGCAACAAGTCTTATATCTCAAATTTTCAATCAGTAGATGGAGGCTATGTTACCTTTAGAGGAGGAATTGGAGGAAAAATTACTGGTAAAGGTACTATTAAAACCGGTAAACTAGATTTTGAAGATGTGTACTATGTGCAAGAGCTTAAGTATAATCTTTTTAGTGTCTCACAAATGTGCGACAAAAAGAACAAAGTTCTCTTTACTGACACTGGATGTCTTGTATTTTCTTCTGATTTTAAGATGCCTGATGAAAGTCAAGCACTTCTTAGAATTCCAAGAAAAGGCAACATGTACAGTGTTGATATGAAGAAAATTGTTCCAAAAGATTCTCTTACTTGTCTTATTGCTAAGGCCACATTGGATGAATCTATGAAATGGCATAGGAGGCTTGGTCATATTAACTTCAAAACCATAAATAAGATTGTCAAAGATGGTTTGGTAAGAGGTTTACCTCAAAAACGATTTGAAAATGATCAAACATGCATTGCTTTTCTTAAAGGCAAACAACATAAAGCCACTTGTAAGCCCAAAATTTTTAACTCTATCAATCAATCATTGTTTATGCTGCATATGGACTTATTTGGTCCTACAAATGTTAGAAGTTTGTTGCATAAGAGATATTGTCTAGTTATTACTGATGACTTTAGTAGATTTACATGGGTATTCTTTTTAGGAACTAAGGATGAGACTTCTAGCATCCTTAAGACTTTCATTACAGAGATAGAAAACCTAGTAAGCAAAAGAGTAAAAGTCATTAGATGTGATAATGGGACAGAATTTAAAAATAGAGTTATGGATGATTTCTGCAAAGAAAAAGGTATTAAAAGAGAATTTAGTGTTGCAAGCACTCCACAACAGAATGGAGTTGCTGAAAGGAAAAATAGAACACTAATAGAAGCTGCTAGAACTATGTTAGCTGACTCTAAGTTGCCTATAACTTTTTGGGCAGAAGCAGTCAACACTGCTTGCTATGTGCAGAATAGAGTTTTAGTTGTAAAACCTCACAATAAGACATCATATGAACTTTTTAGAGGAAGAACTCCTGAAATAGGATTTCTTAGACCTTTTGGATGTCATGTGTCAATTCTTAATACCTTAGACTATCTTGGAAAGTTTGATGGTAAAGCAGATGAAGGATTCTTAGTTGGATACTCTATCAATAGCAAAGCATTCAGAGTATATAACATGAGAACTAGAAGAGTAGAGGAAAATCTACATGTGAAGTTTTTGGAAAATAAAACCAATGTAGAAGGTCAAGGTCCCAAATGGCTATTTGATCTTGAAACTCTATCCAAATCAATGAATTATGTGCCTTTTGTTGCAGAAACTAATGAATTTTCAGGCTCACAAACTGCTGATGCAACAAATGGAGAAGGATTAGAGAAGGAGACAGATCAAGATTATGTGATGATGCCAATATGGACAAATTCAAGTGTGGATTCAACTTCAATAAATGGTGAATCTTCTTCTGGAAAATCTAAAGAAGATGTTGAAGATGAATGCAAGAAAGATAGAACAAAGGAACAAGAGTTTCAAGTCAGAAGTAACACTGTTGTTTCTGCTGATAAGCAAATCGTTCCCGCTGATGAGCAAAATGTTTCTGCTGATGATCCATCAGAAGAAACACAAGCAAATCTCACAGAAAATGAGGTGGATTTCAACAACCTTCCACCTATTTATCAAGTTCTTTCTACTCCACACTCAAGGATTCACAAAGTTCACTCCCTGGACAATGTGATTGGAGATGTACAATCAGGAGTGAAGACAAGACAACAATTGATGTCTTCAGATCAACAAGGGCTTCTTGATGCCCTTTATACTTCAAAACAGCATGAGTTTTCAAACTCTTGCTTATTTGTATGTTTTCTCTCACAAGATGAACCAAAGAATATTCATAAAGCCCTAGAGAATTCAAGCTGGTTGGAGGCTATACAAGAGGAGCTTCTTCAGTTTAAGATTCAAAAGGTATGGGTGCTAGTTGATTTACCAAGTGGTGTAAGAGTAATTGGCACTAGATGGGTTTATAGGAATAAAAGGGATGAAAGGGGCTTAGTGATAAGAAATAAAGCTAGATTAGTAGCTCAAGGGTACACACAAGAAGAAGGGATAGACTATGAAGAAGTTTTTGCTCCAGTAGCAAGGATTGAAGCCATTAGACTCTTTTTGGCTTATGCTTCATTTATGGGATTCACAGTTTATCAAATGGATGTCAAGAGTGCTTTCTTATATGGTACTATTGAAGAGGAGGTATATGTCTCACAACCTCCTGGTTTTGTTGATCCTGACCATCCAGATAAAGTGTACAAGGTTGTTAAAGCTCTATATGGCCTACATCAGGCACCAAGAGCTTGGTATGAAAACTGGCTTCCTACTTAATTTCAAATGGATTTCAAAGAGGCAAGATTGATCAGACACTTTTCACCAAGAAGCATAAGAAGGATCTTTTGCTAGTTCAAGTATATGTAGATGATATCATCTTTGGATCTACAAGGAAGGAGATGTGTCTGGAGTTTGAGAAGCTTATGTACAATAAGTTTCAGATGAGTTCCATGGGGGAACTTACATTCTTTTTGGGTCTGCAGGTTAAACAATCAAGAGAAGGAATCTTTATCAGTCAAGACAAATATGTTGCAGAGATTCTTAGAAAGTTTCAATTTGCTGATTCCAAAACAGCAAGCACTCCAATGGACCCTGAGAAGCCACTTCTTAAAGATGTAGAAGGAACTAATGTGGATGTACACACATACAGATCTATGATAGGTTCTTTGATGTATCTCACATCATTAAGACCTGATATCATGTTTTCTGTTTGTGCTTGTGCAAGATATCAAGTAACTCCTAAGGTTTCTCATTTAATAGCAGTCAAGAGAATTTTTAGATATCTCAAGGGTCAACCTAGGTTGGGTCTGTGGTATTCTAAGGAGTCATATTTTGACTTGGTAGCATACTCAGATAGTGATTATGCTGGTGCTAGCTTGGACAGAAAGTCAACAATTGGAGGATGTCAATTCCTTGGGTGTAGACTTATCTCATGGCAGTGTAAGAAGCAGACAATGGTGGCTACTTCAACAACTGAAGCTGAATATGTAGCTGCTGCAAATTGTTGTGGTCAATTCCTATGGCTTCAAAACCAACTTCTTGACTATGGGTACAATTTCTTACATACCATTATTTATATTGATAATAGTAGTACAATTTGCATTATTAAAAATCCAGTGCAACATTCTAAAACAAAACACATTGAAATAAGACATCATTTTATTAGAGACTGCAATGAAAAGAGGTTAATTCAAGTAATGAAAGTTGCTTCAGAACAAAACTTTGTAGATCTTCTTACAAAAGCTTTTGATGTTGGAAGATTTCAGTACTTGGTAGCAGGTATTGGAATGCTTAATCTTTAAATTTTTAAATATAATGCATTCTTGTATATAGATTTTGTTAATGCATCTAACTTTGTCATCTAAAACTACTATTACCAATTTAAAAGTTATTCATATAGTTAGTTCTATGATTATTCTAATTCAAGACAAGTACTTTGTACTTAGTTCTTTTGGTTTTAGACTAACAATTTCAGGTATGAATGTTTGAGCTCAAAGGCTATTTCAAGTGAAATCTATGATCATTGCTGCTGAATGCTGATCATTGCTGCTGATATAATAGGTTCATGATAGAAAGAGTTTGGGATTTCAAAACTCCTTAAAACTTCTTTCTTGGAACCTGATTATGATGTTTCACATTGAATTGATAAATTAGTTGATCAGTTGATAACTAATACAACTCACTTTCTATCATTTTATACTCTCAAGTATAATGTGACTAATCTACGGATATCTGATAGAAAGAACAGCGAGCAAAAGTGAATCTAACACATGTGTTAGAGGTAACAAATGCCACGAGCTGGAAACCCTGTAAAGAAAGCCTTTTGAATAGGTTTATCTGTACACAGGCAGTTATTTATAACTGAAAATATTGGTTCTCACACAACCAGAGGTTGCTTTAAACTAAAATTTTGATTAAGTATTAGTTACCACACATAATCCCTTCAAAATGGTTGAAAGCAGTATGATTTTTATTCAGAAAATCATGTTCATACTGCTAAGTCAAATATTTCTTAAAAAGGATTTTCAAAGAGACTCAGAAAATCATCTAATGATGGATTATGAGTCAATGCTCAGTGATTCACCACTCATAGGAGGTTACACACCTAGAAGTGATGAGGGCAGCATTTAAACTCTTAAGGAATTGATGGCTTCATGTACAAATTGTCTGAAAACATGGAAATTGCTAGATCAGATGATGGTTATATGATATGATTGTGAGAGATCTTCCAAACAGGGGAGGAAATTACTCAAGAGAGAAGTAAATCTCAGGGGAGGTTACAAAAAGCCCTTTAAAAGGAAGATTATCCAAAGAAAAAGAAGGAAAAGATAAGAGTGTCACAACTCGTAATTTCATGTTCTGTTTCAAACGTCGAAATTCCAATTTTTATCTCGGAAAGTTACTATTCACTTTTACTATTCACAAAACACTATTCATGTCTGAAATTTTTATTTCATATTCTCGTAAGTTAAACTATTTTAACGGTAATCCGAGAGTTTGGCGCTCGTCGGATCATTTCTGCAAAAATCACGAAGCCGTGTCCGAAATTTACATTCAGGTTTAAACGTCCTTCCGGCATCCCGATATGTCCATAAAACAATATAAACGATAGAAATATGATTTTCTCTCATTCTACGACAATTCTAAAAGTTTTGAAATTTTACGTTTTTCAGTTCAGCGTTTTACGCAAATTACGCGTTTTTAACCCGCGTTTCCAGTTTTAACAGCGTTTAAGCAACCCGATGGAACTTACCATTCATTTTATATTTTCTTATGGAGTATTTTGATAAGTTTAGTCATTCTTTCAAGTTTCATATTTTTACGATACCCGAATTTACGTTTCGCGATTTAAAACTTTACGGTTTGCGATTAACGGAACCAAAACCGACTCCGTGAACCAGATATCACCAAGCTTCCTACATACTCATCCATGCATGTGCAGCCCCCCTCCCCATGTTACTTGAACTTCACCACTTATTTACCATAATGCCATTGAAATTAGATATTTTGTACAAAAACACCTAAAACTACACATTTAACTTATTTTACAAATCAAAACACAAGAAAATTTTGTTTTCTCTTCTTCCTCCCACAAACTCACGACCCAAATACCATCACCATGATCCATCCATGATTTTCCAAAGTACAAAGCATCAAAGTTGTTCATTTCATCATCCTAATCAAGAATCATAACACAAAAACACAAGTAATCCAAGGTTTCTCATCATCTCACCACCTATTATTTCAAAGTGAGTTATCAAATTTATTTTCATGTTTTCATCTAATTAACATATGTATCTCATGGTGTTCATGCTTAATTTCATGCACAAACTAGTTATACCACTTTATTTTTGTATACTTTTTGAACATACAAACCCTAAATTGTGATTTAGGTGTTCCTTTGTTAAATTAACTTGATTACTAGTGATTAGGAACCCATGGCACCCTAAGAAGGTGTATGGTAAGATTAGACTAGCTTTGTGGCGTTTGCAAGAGATTTGGTGATGTTAGAAACTAGTTTAGAACCTTGGAAATGGTTTTGGAACATATAATTATACCTACTGTCCCAAAAATGAAAATACAGAAAACTCAGTAACTCAGGGGAACTTTTCAACCAAAGATTTAGAAAATACTTTCAAAAACGAATCCGTAGGCGAAAGAACGGATTAAAAAGAGTTTATAACGAAGAAGTTATGATTTTTGCAAGTTTATTGACGAAAACTATTTTCCGGAAAAATACATGCTGATGGACGTTTTTCGTCGGATAAAAAGAGGCTTTAGACGTAACCCGGAGGAGTCTAGCTTTCCAAAATATATTACTACATACTAAGACGTAACCGTGGATATAAAGAACAAGTAAAACGGGCTTATAACGACAAAGATATTCACGTTTGAATATCGGCAAAACTCATTTCATTTTGACAGCTTTTACTAATATTGACGCTAAAACTACGTAGTAACTCTAGATTTATAAAAATAATGCCAAGTACCCAATTTTATAACTAATGAAGTATTAGTTATTACAAGTATATTTTTATCACTACGAGGCGTTATTTCAAGGATTACAACCCGAGGATTTCAACACGAACATTGATACATACGATATATATATAAGTATATATATTGCAACTAGCTTTATTTTTCTAATAGCCATATTTTTCCTAAGTCTTGGAATGTATATTTTTGACAACAACAAGTATTTTTCAAAGAGTAGAGTGGTATAGGTAACATGTGCATGGACATTTTCAACATCATTTCATGATCTAAAGTAGATCGTTCATCATTCATATTAGGTTGCGGTTAGAGATCGAACCTCATTTCTGTGTATACACTTTTGTCATCGTAGCTGTTGCATCAGGTGAGTCATAGCCCCTACTCTTTTAATTGTTCTATCAACTCTTTGGGGGAGATACATGCTACTACTTGCTTACTTGTACAAATTCACATAACATTTATACTTGATAACATTATACTTGATTACATTATACATACGTGATTGTGCTATACTTAACTGTGTTATACTAAACTATGATTGTGTATTCTTGAGCAACTGATACTTTGGGAAATGGCACCCAGTAATCATACATACATACATACTTCCAATGGCCCCAGATTAAGTTGCTGGACACAACCATTGAGACTTCCAATGGCCCCAGATTAAGTTGCTGGACACAACCATTGAGACATACATACAAACGTGAGGTCTTCGGAGATGAAGTGTAGACTCACTACTAATTGCTTAACTGTTGTTATGAACTTATACATGCTTTACTCATACTATATATTGTAGCAGTGGGTTGTAAACACACAGGTTACAAGGCTCTTATGGCGGGACTTGTAAGTGAGTAGATTTACGATGCCTTTGCTGGGAAACCTACATACATATACATTACATTCTTTTTCAACAAACTCTATGAACTCACCAACCATTGTGTTGACACTTTAGCATGTATTTTCAGGTTTTAACCAATGGCACGCTACAGGAGGTTTTGGCAGGGCATGGCATGGTCATAGAAGACTCTGATTATTCATTTGGGGACCGTTTTAAACTATTTTAAGGGCCTACTTCCGCATTACTTTTAACGATGTAAATTTAACAATTTGATTTAACTATTTTATTTTAAATGATTCAAGTGCAAACCATTTTTGTACTAGTGTTGTGATATCAATTGAGTTACACCCCAGCTACATGTATGCTTCCGCTGGACCCGATTTTGGGGGTGTGACAGATAAGAGCATACAAGATGATGACATGGTTTCTACTTATAAAGAACAAGAACATAGCTGATAGGAGAAAGTTCTATCTAGATCAAAATATGAAAGGTTTCAATTTCAGTTCACTACGTTTGTTCATCACTTCCAAAGACATGTTGAAAGATGATTTCTATTTCTTGGAACAAGCATCCAAGATACATAGCATCATTGTCTCTTATAATACTTCAAGTTGAATATTGCACCATCTTTTAGTCCAAGATTGGAGGAAAGAAAAGAAAGCAGATGAGTTACAGAGAAAGACATTCAATCACTCAAAAGAGAAGAAAGTTCAGATCACAGTCTGACAATGAAGTGTTTGAAAGATCTTCACAAAGTCCTCATTTAATTCAGAAAAACATGTTTGAATGTAATTCACATGTTTAGGGGAGGATTGTTGGGAATTAAATAATCAGAAGAATCAGCATAAAGGTTTAAGGAAATATATCAAGTATGTTTCTGCTGATAAAGCACAAAGCACGTTTCCACTGATGGATTCTGCTGAAGAACGTTTTCTACTGAAGGTGTTTCTACTGATAGATTCTGCTGATACTACTATGACTCATACAACAGCTGTGTAGATAAGTACGACTTCTTCTACTGATACGTATACAAGATAATATCTTTTATGTAGTCATCAAATTGAACACTCCAAGTGAGTTGTAATCCTAGATACATGTTGTATCTTAATGACTAACATGATAAGTCATCATCTAGCTAGAATGAAGATAAGTCATAAGCTAGTGATTAGATAAGACATATAGATTGTAAAAGATCTTTTCCTTGGACTATAAAAGGAAGATCCTAGATATGTCTTATATATACAAGTGTGATAGCGATATATGTGAGTAGAGATATACATAAAACATTAGAACAAAACACAAGATTCAAGGTCTTTGTAACCCTAGTGATAGTGAAGATCACTCGTATTATTTTTAATAATATTGAATCGTTTGGTGAAATACTTTCATTGTTCTTTGTTAAATAAACACAAGCATCACAGTTCCATTTCCAATAAACATTCTAAGTGTGGTTAAGTAGATTCCGCATACTTAATCATATTCACTCAAAGTATCATATTTACACATTACAAAGGTCCAACACCTCATAGTGTGTGATCAAATCAAGTGATCCTCTCAGATAGTATCACTTGAAAACAAGAACTGATATGTTTATGATCAAAGGTTTTAGTAAGATGATTTGAAAGAATTTGGACAGAAAGTTATAGTGCAAAAGGTGAGGAAAAATTACAGATTTGAACCAGTATTTATAGGCAAAAGATTCTGACAGAGGAGCGTATGCCGGCCCCCTTAAATCATGGCCGGCCCCCTTAAAATTATGGGGGCCGCCCCTTATAATTAAGGGGGCCGCCCACTGTAACGGCCTGAATTTTTGTCTTTTCTGGGGAAAGTTTATTTGGTGTAGATTTAACTGATTTTGGTTAAAAATTTGAATTCACATATTTCTTATGAAATAAACATTTTCCTTTAATTACCAAAAATGTTTTTCTTAAATATATAAAATGTTTATACCATTTTATATAATTTGTAATTAGTAAATAAACCTTCCTTTGATCATAAAATGTATTAGGCACTTGGTTATTCATACCTTAAGTGAATTAGTTGGATATAATGATATTTTGTCACTAAATTCTTATTTACGTAATGATTTTACGTTTAATGATTTTACATTTTGTGATCGTCAAAACATAGTGATATCGAGAAATATTAATAAAGTTTATACACATTATTTATATCAACAATCTCCCCCTTTTTGATGATTACAAAATCTAAACTCATTAAATCAAAAAATTATTATATATGCAAGTATTTAGTGAGTTTATATCACTTCTCCCCCTTTTGTGAACATAAAAAAGGTTGTCCCGAAGTCGGATAAGCTCCCCCTTAATGTGTACTCCCCCTCGTTTTAAGGTTACAAGACAAGTCGAGATATGGAATGCTTGCAAAAATATTTATATAACACAATATATATGGAGCATGCAACAAATATATACATATAAATAAAACAATCACTAAAAGGATGAAAGGAAATACTTCAATTAATAGTTGAAAATAACAAACAACATACATCCAAGATGCATGAACAATACAAACCAATAAACTAAAGCCCTATGGGCTTACAATCAACCAAAACTCTAATAGAAATGTTTTTCCTAGAGCTTGTCATCAAAATGGTTTAAAAAATTTTATTTTCCAACCATGAGCCATGCTTAGTTTGGGAGGAGCAATGTTGTAGGTGGAGATGATGGAGTTGATGGAGGTGTGTTTGATGTTGATGGAGGTGGTGGTGTGGTTGATGTTGGTGGTGGAGGAGTGGATGTTGTTGGTGGAGGTTGAGGAAACAAGCTTTCAATGTATGAAAACATGTAATGTATTTCATCTCTCAAGCCAAAGATGATGGTACGGTTATGGATGCAATAAAGGCAAGTATCACCATGAGCTTCAAGTAAGCTCCATGGGATGGGATTGAAGTTTGGTGGGTTGAGTGGTGATGGTGAAAATTGTGCATCAAGAGGTGTGATGGGTGATAATAAAAGAGTGATGTCTAAGGATGCATTTTCAAGAGGTGGTGGTGGTGGTATTCTTGGTGGAGGTGATAGGTGAGTGTTGATGTAGTCATTAATGGATGATGATGATGATGGTATGGAGGAGGTAGAGGTTCCATGAGTTGATGATGTTTCGGATGGTGCATTTGGAGCACTAGGAGATGAGCATTGAGGTGGTGGTGATGGAGTGGTATTATCATCATTTGTGAGATCAATGAAGAGTTGTTTTGGTGGTATGATAACAAGCTTTTGTTTCTTGGCTTTGTTGGAGGTGGTGGTTTTTGGTGATGACATGATGAATTGGTTGAGGTTGATGAATGTGATGATGATGGAGTGTGGATGAAAGGTGTATAAGGGTTTTATAGCATGGAATCATGTTTAGAAGTAGAATTAATTTGAAATTGCATTGTTAGATTCCAAAATCAGTTTAGTTTTTAAGGGAAATGGTAGCTGGGACTAGCAAAAGGAGTCACAAGTTGCAAAAGAAAACAGTGTAAAAACTGTTCTAGGTGGCCGGTCCCTTCAATTCATGGCCGGCCCCCTTAAAATTAAAGGGGCCGCCCATCTGGTGAAATTCCAGACGACCAAATTTCAAAAAATTTCCAAAAATGGTTTATATTTGTTTTGTGTTTGTAGCAAGCTCTATTGGAACATTTCATTTTAGTTTTGGTCTATTAGAGAAGTAAATATATAATCATAAACTAATCATGCAAACATAGATCAAAAACAAGGAGAAAAGCATGCATAAAAACCAAGCAAATAATATTAATAGAACATAAGTCACATTTATTGATTATTAAAGTAGATTATGTTAAAAACATAATCATTAGTACAAAGGCATACATATATGTGTATACATATATGCTTTTCTAGCAAATTACATTAGATATAAATAAGTTGCCGACTTGAGGTCTCTTGAACTTGCATGGGGTACAAAGATTTGTGGTGAATTTATTAGGAGATGGAAACATGGTGATTGGATTTAGTGGTATGACGGTGAGGGATGTGGAATGGAAGGAGTGGATCTAGGTATGTTGTACCTAATTAGTGGAGGTATTGGATGTGGACGAGTGAGGAGATATTCGATCCATGAAATATCTTCGCTTAGGTCAAGGATTTGTTTTTGGAAAAAGTAGCAACAAGGACAATAGTGGGTGTGGTTGATGACTTGATCCAAGTTAAGGGAGTGAGGTAGGAAATTTGAGTTAGGAGAGGATGGAGTTTTGTGCAAGTTGCGTTGTGCAAGATGCATAGCATTCAGATCACTAAGATAACGGATTTGGTTGATTTCTTCATGGAACTTTTGCTTTTCCGTGGTAATGTGGAGTAAATCATTTGGTGGAGGTGGATGAATTGGTGTTGTGTAGTTGGGGTTGTAGTTTGATGATTGACCAAAGTGATATGGATCATTGTAGTTGGATGGAAATGAGGATGTATGATTTGGGATGAAATGGGATGATTGGCCAATGTGGTAAGGTTTGTAGAGTGGTTCAAAGGAGTGTCCTTGCGATTTTGGAGTGTAGTTGGGAAAGTAGGTGTTTGGAGGTGTTGATTGATTACGAAATCCACTTGTTGTGACGGATTTGTTTCGAGGGCTTTGTTTCTTTCTCCATGTGGGTTTTTCAGTCATCCTTGCTAGCTTAGAGGATTTTGATTTTGGTTTGTTGGGAGAGGTCATGATGGGATGGTTGATCAAGGATATGTTATGAGGAGAGGTATTTATAGTGTGCTGATTTTGTGTTTATAGAAGGATAAATTAGTAGAGGATTTACTAGACAAAATGTGTTTGTGAATTTAGGGAAGTGAGGAATCAAAATAGGGTGAAATGAGCTAAAAAGTGGAAAGAAAACAGGGAACCTCGACCATCAGGTGGCCGGCCCCCTTAATTAATGGCTGGCCCCCTTAAAATTAAAGGGGCCTCCCTTGATAATTATGGGGGCCGCCCAGAGCCTGGTTCTCAGATTGCCAGAAATGGTTTTTGACAAAAATTTTTCCAGAAAGATCTTTGTTTGGAGGTTTGGTTTTGGGCAAGTACATCTCTTTAGGAAACTTAATAAAGTATTATCTTAATTGAGTATGCAAGAGAAGTATGCATGTAGGCAACTAAACATATAATATAATTTCATGCAAAGAAAATCATGTAAAGGGACAATTAAGCAAGTCATATATCCTAAGGTAACTAACTTAATAAAAGAGGCCAAGGCAACTAGTGAGTGAGAAGCTAGTGATGGAACAAATGTGACAAAATGAATATGTGTCTAGATTCAACATATGTGAAGATGCGATTTCTTCAACTCCTAATGCAAAAATAAAGATATCCTAAGAAGCAATCCAAAATCTCCCTGATTTTATTTGTTAAACCCACGGTTGAATATATATATATATATATATATATATATATATATATATATATATATATATATATATATATATAATATGACAATTACATGTGTAGTATCAAGCATGATTTACAAGAAAACGTTTTTAGCATTATTCAAAAATGTGTTTAAGAAAAGTTTTTGAAATGTAGTGTATGAACAAAGAGAAATTTCATTAAGAGGATTTGTAATTAAAGGGTTTTAATGTTAAATAAGCATTTTAATCTTGTGAAACGCATTTAGTTATGAAAATTCTAGACTCGATTTGAAAGAGCCAAAATGATGTTAAAGAAATTGAAGTAAAATACTTAATGATGATTATGAGCAAAATTTGATGAAATGTGTTATGAATGACTTACAATATTTGTTGCTAAAAATGAGAATAGTTTAGATAGATTGAGTTTTTAAAAATCATCAATTTTTGTGTGAAGTAGATACCTAGACTCAAGGACGAAGAAGAGAAAATAAAACAATTTTATGCAATAATTGATTTATGAAAAAGCAACAGAATTTTGTCAATTTGCTCCATCATCCCTAATCCTAAACGCTAGTGATCAAGTAGTACATGCATAAAGAGTTTAGTGAATATATCTGTAGTGTAAATATTACAATAAACAAAATTATCACACGAACGTACAATTAACAATCTTGGAAGTTTGAGTTAAAAAAAAAAAAAAAAAAAAAAAAAAAAAAAAAAACGTACCTTGCGTCTTAAAATGAATTAATTCAATAAGACTAATGAAAAAGTGAAAAGAGGAAGCAACGAGTTCCCAAGAAGACCGTAGAGAGAAAGCAATGCAATAGAGCACTCATAACAAGACTGCACCATAGTATCGCAGGCAAGTTCTTGAAGCATAGTCACATGAAGGTTTAAAAGCATGTCTCAATTGTTTGCCAGACTTCACATATATGCAAGTGTGCCAATCCACATGATTATGACACCTAACATGTAAAACAACTTGGTACCCAAAATCTTATGGGTCCTAGATGGTTAGTCACAACATCCATTGCATTTAAAATGCATATGGTATAGATGTTGTTAACAAGTGCAAGAATTTCTTATCAATATGTTTTCACACAATGATAATGGCTTTCTTGTCTCAAGAGATAAACAGTTGTTATGACTAGAGTAATTTGCTAAATTTCTCCACTAGGTTTTACAAACTCTATTTGCTTTGATTTATTTGTCAAAGTATCATTAGCATTAAATCCTAATCCGGTTTTGTCATCAAAAGCCTTTTGAATATTAAGTAAGTATATTAGTGATTTTGAGCTATTTTCAAATTTAGCAAGTATTTTTCCTTTTTCAAAATTTTCTTCAGTAGATGTTGAAGATTCATTTTTAAATGTTATATTTGAGTCTATGTTGAAAAAACATTTGAAGTTGCTTTCTAATTTTGAAAACTCTAATATGAATTGATCATAGCAAAAATGTTTGGTTTCGGATTGTACCTCATTTGGGGCTTTATATGCTTCACAATATTCGCATGCTATATAACGATCCTCTTCACCTTCCATGTCGCTCCATGTTTCATTTATAATCTTTCTTCGGATTTGGCTCATGTAATCTTCGTTGTTGATACCTTCAATGACCATATTTGAACTAGTAGCACTTGTATTTACATCAACTAAATGTTTGTTTATTAAATTTTCTAGAACAATTAATTCTTGTGCAATATCAAGTTTATCATCTTTGGCTCGACATTTCCATTGGTGAAAGTTTAAAAAATATTTCCAAATATCATTTGCCGTTTTACAAAAGAATACCCTTTCATATTCAATTCCAGGTAGGGTTTTATAAATCATTAGTTTGGCTTTAGTATTTTTATCAATCTTTGTTTGGGGGTAATTGTATTGATTTTCAAAATCCGTTTTTGTTTGAATATCACCAATTGAAATGATGTGCCAAAGATCTTGATCTATTGATTTCACATAATTTTCAAATTTATTTTTCCATTCACTAAAATTCTCATTTTCAAAATATGGTGGTTTAAATGTCATTTTTCCGATTCCATAGATCGATTTCAAGTTTTACAATACAATTTATTTTAAAAATTTTGTATAACGTAGCTCTGATGCCAATTGTGGAAAACTAGAAGGGGGGGGGGGGTTGAATAGTTTTACGTCAATTTTTATTTCAAAACTTTATTTTCAAAATCTTCAATACAAGATTTGTTGTAAAAATATACTCAATCTAAATGATCAATTTCACTTGTATATGTGTATGTATATATTGTATCTTTTTAGGTTATTTATAAAAACTTTATTTTGTGAATGAACCTTTTGTTTGAACTTTGTGTGAAATCAATTTTAGCACAATATCACAAGCTACAACTAGATGCAAATGTTTATGAGTGTGTAAACAATAAAGATGTAAATAAGATAATGAACAAGAGATGGGAAGATCAAACCAAGACACTACGGATTTATAGTGGTTCGGCTACAAGGTCTCCTTCCTTGCCCTACTCCACTCCTCGAGTCTCCTACTCGAGAGTTTTCTTCACTAACACAACGAGCTCCCTTTTGGCGGAGAAACCTTACACAACTTTTGCTTACACCGATTAACGACACTAAGCTAGATGTCAAGTTCTAATAGTAGCTAGAACCAATCTCACACCACTAGTCACTACACACTTTCTTCACGACTTATACACGCCACTACTACTACACTACTTCTTACACCTTCACTACTTCTTCTTCACAACACAACTATTTCTTTACTACTTCTATTCACGACTACTAACCCACCTAGACCTATCTAATACACACCTTCTATACCTTTACAAATAATTTACACAACAACTAACAATATACACAACTCTTCAATACTTCTAAACAAGATGTTGGAGAAGTATTCTTCTCTTGCACTTTGAATGAGGATGGATAGTATCACTTGAAAACAAGAACTAATATGTTTATGATCAAAGGTTTTAGTAAGATGATTTGAAAGAATTTGGACAGAAAGTTATAGTGCAAAAGGTGAGGAAAAATTACAGATTTGAACCAGTATTTATAGGCAAAGATTCTCACAGAGGAGCGTATGCCGGCCCCCTTAAAATTATAGAGGCCGCCCCTTATAATTAAGGGGGCCGCCCACTGTAACGGCCTGAATTTTTGTTTTTTCTGGGAAAAGTTTATTTGGTGTAGATTTAACTGATTTTGGTTAAAAATTTGAATTCATATATTTCTTATGAAATAAACATTTTCCTTTAATTATCAAAAGTGTTTTTCTTAAATATATAAAATGTTTATACCATTTTATATAATTTGTAATTAGTAAATAAACCTTCCTTTGATCATAAAATGTATTAGGCACTTGTTTATTCATACCTTAAGTGAATTAGTTGGATATAATGATATTTTGTCACTAAATACTTATTTACGTAATGATTTTACGTTTAATGATTTTACATTTTGTGATCTTCAAAACATAGGGATATCGATAAATATTAATAACGTTTTTACGCATTATTTATATCAACAAGATAGTCCGTGGGTTAGTCCTGTACATGTTGTACCAAAGAAAGGAGGGATGACTGTGGTGAAAAATGACAATGGTGAATTGGTGCCCCAAAGGACAGTCACTGGTTGGCGTGTGTGCATCGATTATAGACAGCATGGATGTTTTCATGGATGATTTCTCAGTCTTTGGACACTCTTTCGATCGCTGTCTTGCTAACCTCAAAAAAATGCTCAAACGTTGCGAGGAGTCCAACTTGGTTCTAAACTGGGAAAAATGCCATTTTATGGTAAAAGAAGGGATTGTGCTAGGGCACAAAGTCTCATGAAATGGAATTGAGGTGGACCGAGCAAAAATTGAAGCTATATCTAAGCTACCCTTTCCAACTACAGTCAAGGCAATACGTAGCTTCTTGGGTCATGCCGGTTTCTATAGGAGGTTCATTAAAGACTTCTCTAAAATAGCTCGGCCAATGAGTCAGTTACTTGTAAAGGATGCCCCTTTCGATTTCTCTCAAGAATGCAAGGATGCGTTCGATCAGTTGAAGTAGGAACTCACGCAAGCCCCGATCATGGTTACACCTAATTGGGAATTGCCCTTCGAAATCATGTGCGACGCCAGCGATTCTGTTGTTGGAGCGGTATTAGGCCAAAGGCTTAACAAACACTTCCAGCCAATATACTTTGCTAGCAAAACTATGAATCCTTCTCAAGAGAACTACTCCACAACTGAAAAGGAGCTATTGGCCGTGGTGTTCGCTTTTTATAAATTTTGCCAATATCTTGTCCTTTCAAAAACGGTCGTTTTTACAGATCATTCGGCTCTTCCATACCTTTTTGGTAAGCAGGACGCTAAACCATGACTAATTCGTTGGATCTTGTTGTTACAAGAGTTTGATGTTGAAATTCGTGATAAGAAGGGGGCAGAGAATCTTGCAGCTAATCACCTCTCTTGTATCGAAAATCCCAGCCTTAGCGAATTTGACAAGAGTGAGATTCGGGATTCATTTCCTGAAGAGCAGCTCATGTCAATATCTGATTCTGAGCCATGGTACGCGGATTATGCTAACTATCTGGCAAGCATAATTATTCCGGAACACATGAACAGACACGAAAGAAAAAGGTTCTTCGCCCAATTAAAATACTACTTTTGGGAGGAACCTTTCTTGTTTCGAAGATGTCCTGATCAAGTAATCAGGTGCTGTGTTTCGGAAAAAGAGGCAATGAAGATCATGAAAGAATGTCATTCTGGCCCCTCTGGGGGGCATCATGGAATGAACACCACTCCACGAAAAATTTTCGATGCAGGATTCTATTGGCCTACAATATTTCGTAATGTAAAGGGAATGATATAAGCATGCGACACATGTCAACGAGCTGGAAATACCTCAAGGAGGGATGAAGCACCTCAGAATTTTATACAAGTTTGTGAGGTTTTTGACGTTTGGGGAATAGATTTTATAGGCCCCTTCCCATCTTCAGGGGGGAACGAATATATCTTAGTGGCCATTGATTATGTTTCAAAATGGGTAGAGGCACAAGCACTTAGGACCAACGATGCTAGAGTAGTTATTCATTTCTTAAAGAAACTGTTTGCTAGGTTCGGCATTCCTAAAGCTCTCATTAGTGATAGGGGGAACCCATTTTTGCAACGCACAAATGGAAAAGGTCATGAAAAGATATGGAGTCTCCCACCGATTCTCCACCGTTTATCATCCTCAAACCAACGGTCAAGTAGAAAACACCAATAGAGCAATTAAGAGAATATTAGAAAAAACGGTCAATCAGAACAGAAAGGATTGGTCATTTAAACTTGATGAAGCTTTATGGGCATTCTGAACTGCCAATAAAACACCAATTGGAACGACCCCGTTCTGCATGGTTTATGGCAAGACATGTCACCTTCCCGTAGTACTGGAGCACAAGGCATATTGGGCACTTAAGACGTGTAATTTGGATTATACGGTCGCAGGAACAAATAGGTTCTTACAACTCCAGGAGCTTGATGAATTAAGACTGGAAGCGTACGAATCCTCCGTTATGTATAAAGAAAGGGCGAAAAGATGGCATAACCAACGAATTAAGAGACCTAAGGAGTTCTCAGAAGGAGACAAAGTTCTACTATATAACCCTCGTTTAAGGTTGTTTCCTGGGAAACTTAAATCTAGATGGTATGGATCGTTTACCGTGAAAAGATCCTCTAAAACTGGAGCTATTATGTTAATGGACGATGAGCGTAGAGAATTCACCGTGAATATACAACGTGTTAAGCATTATCAGGAAAATGGTAATGAAATGATCAATTAGGAGGACACAACCTTTGATGACGAGATCACGTAATAGCCTGTGACCTTGAGTCTAGCTACAAGACTCGTAAATAAAGAAAAGCGCTTCTTGGGAGGCAACCTAAGTTTTATTTGTTTATTTGTTTGATTGCTTGTTTGCTTGATTTTATTTATTTCCGTATGCATATTTTTATTTTTATTGTTTGTGGCTCATGCTTCAAAATAAATTGTGAAAATGCTTTACCTTGTTTGAGTCAAATGTTTGTATCGAGTTATAATGATGTTTTGCAGGAATTCCAAGAATTAAGGCATGAGTTTTTCCAGAAATTTTCCGGAAACTTAACATAAGATTTTTGTCAGAACACTCTGACGGCGTCAGGATTATAACCTGACGGCGTCAGGTGTAAAAATTTGAAAAATTTTGCAAGTTTTGTGTTTCTACCGGAGTCTTAAAGTTTTTGTTAATACTTTAGTTTTATAAACTCTAGGAAATCTGCAAACATTCATTCCACAAGCATTATATCTTTATATATAGAGATTTCTGCTGATTTTACACGAGGTTTGCCATGATTGTTTTCTCAGGTTTAACAGGTTATATTGGACAAGAAGATGATTTATATTTCTAGAGGGAAGCTTTCAACGTTCATTTTCTTAGATGAGGATCTAACCTTGTTCCCACATTATCCACACCGAACGAATCAGGGGAGTATTTGTTTCATTCTTTTACCTTCATTACTTTTACATCCTTTTTATTAAACATTGGGGACAATGTTTAGCCTAAGTGTAAGAGGAGGGTAAATGATGATACCTTAGAGAATGCAATTGCACTTGAGTTTGTTTGTTCAATAGTATGTGTGTAATAAAACTAAGAGAAATACTTGTTAGGGCAATTTTAGCACCAAATTTAAAAAATTTCACAACATTTAGGAGTGAAGATTTACCCTTAATGAGCGTCCCATGGATAGGAGTTGTATGACTAGCACGAAAAACCGTACCAATCAAAATTTTCCACCCCAAATATGTGAGGTTCGCCCTAGATTTTTTAGGAAAAGATGCTTATGAGTGTACCGGTAGTACTTAGATTTTAGAACTTGCGTTAGTGATGCATCCCGAGACCGCTAGTGAGAGTACATTCGTGTAGTTAGGATTTACTACATGATAAGAGGCATTAGGATCACCCTTGTGTTAAACCCGTATCACAATTACTTGACCAATGAAGTCATAATTACTTTGTGGAAAACTAGAAGGGGGCTTGAATAGTTTACCATTTAAAAAACTTTAAACTTGTTGTATCAAATGTCCATTTTTAGCTTGTTCTAATATGAAAGATGTTACTTGTAGTTTATGACTTAAAACATGTTATCACACAAGTACAATCAACAAGTCACAACACAAACAATCACATAATGCAAACCTTAAAGTAAAGCAATAAGTAAAAGGAAAGTGCAAACCGAACACGAGGATTTATAGTGGTTCGATCATGGATCTCCTTTCCGCCCTACTTCACTCCCCGAGTACCCAAATCGAGAGTTACTTCACTAGATCAACAACCTCCCTTCTCGGCGGAGAAAACCTTACAATCGTCGCTTACACTTTATTCGGTACAAAGCTAAATACCAAGTTCTTTTACAAGGTACAACCACTCCTATCATCGCTTACACAATATTTCCGATAGTAAGCTAGATGTCGAGTTCTTTACCAAGGGTACAACCACTCCCTCTATGTTTTGTGGCCCAACATAAAAACCTTGTGTTTTATGGCACAAACACATAAACCATCTAAACTATATTGTGATGATACAATGATGATACAAGACATAAAAGTCTAATGGATATGAATGACTAATCTACATGAACTTCTTGAATAAGAAGTCTTCAATCATTGAGGATGTCAAGTGCCCTTGAATCTTCATATGTTGGAATGCTTTAATGAATGATGACTTCAAGATCTTGTAACCTTCTTGGTGGATCATGAAGTATGATATGCTTACAACAAAGATGAATGTTAGAAGCATTATGATCATTATTGAAAGGGTGACTCATGTGTGTTTCTACATTGTTTGCTACTGATCTAGATATATATTTTATGATAGAGAGAATGTATGTTCAGAGTCATCAACCTAATGAGAAGACCATGGGCTACTATTTATAGAAAAACAATTTTGCCATCCCGCGAAGACGGAGGAAGCCTCAGAAGGGTTCCTTCCGTTATGCCCGAGGGTTCCTTGGGGACCTGACAGCAAACTTACAAACACTACTCAAAATCTTTCCATATCTTTCACAATGTCACATCAAGTTATTTCTAGTCAAACACACAATAGAGAAATCCAAAATGTGTAATAGGTCTTATTGAAAGTCAAACACTCAACCTTTCCATAAATGCACATGATGTGATGTATATATATTTCTATTTTAAGATTAAAATATATATGAAAGTAAACTTGTATATATTACCTAAGTAATGTTGTTATAGTAAGTTAATGAGTTACTAAAAATGTTTGATTCCTAATGTCATCACATTTTTATCATTTGTAAAACTTACTAATATTACTTTAACATATAAAGTGGCACTTATTCTATTTGACACCTAAAGTGCACTTTGACACCTAAAATACTTAAAGACCCTAAAAGTATTTTAGTCATTCTAAATTGTTGGTCAAGGGGTTTGATCATAATGCCACATAACAAACATGTACGAACCTGTGTTGTAGCATACGATGACTCGAGACGTTGAGAGGTGTTGAATGTTTGTTGAGACAAAGTATGATTACAAGTAACTTGTACATTTTACGTTATGTATCAAGTTATACGTTTGTCATCAATCAAAACAAACGAGACTGTATAGATTAAATATCGTAATATTTGCACTAACATACTTGACTAGTAAAGTCAATTAATTTTTCCCACACCTTTGCGTTGTACTCATTTTTAGTACACGATACCCCTAGTACACCCCTCCGAGCCTATCTTTTCATTTCTAACTTTAAGCATCTTACTTAAAGGAAGAATTTGTTTACAATCCACCCCAAATGTACAACCAAATCACCTTAGCCTTCCTTGTATGCAATCATCTTTAGTGCATTATTATTATATGTTTAAACCTTTAGTTAATTGTCTAATTGGTTACATAGTTGCTAAGTCGAGTCATATCTTGTACATATTGTTTTGGGACGATTGGGACTCACGGGTAAAGTACTAATGTTATGGAGTATTGGGGAAGAACATCATTTATTACCCCCATATGTGCGATAATATTTAAAAAGTACTCCAAGTGTTTTGATTATCTTGATTCGAGTCATTAGAATAATTGATTGTAAAGTATGTAAAAGTTCAAGTGTAATGGGAATGCGAATTCCCTACGATGTATTATTTTGGATAGTAGGGTAAGAGCGTATGTGGAAAAAAAATCGAAAAGTCAAGAAAAGAAAAATAAATAAATAAATAAAAAATCGAAAAAAGTCAAGAAAAAGAAAAAAAATAGAAAATGAAAAACATACGGACTACCATTCTGTTTCCTTTTATATTTTTGATTAGTTTTTCATTAGCTTAAGTCGAGTCGAGTCTTGGCTTAGCAACGCCACATTGTACATGTAATTAACCAAGATGATTAACTCGCCACCACTAAAAATTTCCTTTATCCAACAAAACCGTGTTTATCATATCCCTACACCTCACGTTGTAACCATTTAAAAGACCTCTTTGATAGTTTATCCTAGGTGCTTACGCCAAGTGGTGGAAGTTTGATCCTTTCCCAAGCCTATGGTAATCTATTTGCTATAACAGGTAGTGAGAGATATCTTCCATTTTCATATTGTGATATATACTTTTGTTACACCCGAGAGATGTGAGTATCTAAACACTATTTGTGATGTGCTAGTGTATAATTACCGTGTTTGTTTTGGTTGAAGTGGAACAATTATTTGTTGTAATTACTTTTATATTAGTGTTAAATGACCCCTAGCTTGTATTTTGATTAGAATAAAAGTGCATTTGCTTGACGACAAGCAAATCTCGAGTGTAAGGGTATTTGATGAAACGAAAAGTGTACCGCTTTTAGCGGGTCATTTAAGCCCAAAGTCGAGATTATTTGATCAAATATTGCCCTAAATCGTTCCTTTTGTCATTTTAGGTACTTTTGAGAAGAAATTTGTAAAAGGAAGCATTTTGGAGTTTTTTGGAGCGAAAAAGTGAAGAAAACGACAAAGTCTCCAAATCATGCTGGAAACAGTACCTGACGGCGTCATGATTTGCTTGTGACGCCGTCATTCATTGACCAAGAGGTGGATAATCAAGTTACACGTGACGTGCCAGAATGATTTTGGATGATTTACACGTGACGGCATCACCAAGGCCGTCACGTACAAAATGCAAGAGACGGCCAAGAGATAGTTTACACATGATGATGTCAGAATTGGATCTAGGCAATACGAGTATTTTTATGGCGGCGAGTTGACGGCATCAGAATTTACACTTGATGCCATCAAACTCAAAACTCTATATATAATTTTTGATTTTTCATTCATTAAGATATAACTTTGGGAGGAAAACTTTCGAGAAACCCTGGCACGAATTTCACCTTATTTTTAAGGGTTCCAAACCCTTGTTTCATCCATGTTTCAACTTCGGCCCAGTAGATAGGGGATCTGCACTTACGTCCATAAAGTGCTTCAAACGGTGCTGCTTTAATACTAGCATGATAACTATTATTATACGAGAATTCGATTAACGGTAAGTGTCTCTCCCATCCTTTTCCGAAGTCTATCACACATGCCTGAAGCATATCCTCGAGTGTTTGGATAGTCCTTTCACTTTGACCATCAGTCTAAGGATGATATGTCGTACTCATGTGTCATGTCTATCTGAGTACCTAGGGCACTTTGCATAGACTGCCAAAATCTAAATGTGAAATGAGAATCACGATCCGATATGATAGATATTGGTACTCCATGGCGGGAAACTATTTCCTTTAGGTACAACCTGGCAAGGGTTTCCATATCATCTGTTTCTCGCATAAGGATGAAATGAGATGATTTCGTAAGACGATCCACTATAACCCAAATAGTATCATGTCCGTTGGATGTTCTTGGGAGTTTTGTGATAAAATCCATCGTAATCCTTTCCCACTTCCAAATGGGAATTTTAGGCTGCACCAATAAGCCGGATGGCTTTTGACATTTAACCTTTACTCTAGAACATGTTAAACACTTGCCCACATATCTAGCAATGGATGCCTTCATGTCGGGCCAACAATAGTGTTTCTTCAGATCCTGATACATCTTATCAGAACTTGGATGGATGGAGTACTTGGATTTATGGGACTCGTGCATTATCAAATTCCTTAAGTTACCATAATATGATAACCATCTTCGATTCTTAATACAACGAGTTCCATCTGAACGTATCTCAAAAGCCTTGTCCATCCCTCGTAAGTTCTCAACGTTTAGATTTTCCTCTTTGAGGGCTTCGTTTTAGGCTTTGAGTATCCTAGAAGGTAGATTCGATTGAGGAGTCATAACTAACGACCTAACGAGCTAACGTCGTTGTCTCATGTTCAACTCCTTTTGATTAAGAATATGTTGTAGGCTTTTATGATCGGTGAAAACCGTATACTTTGTGCCGTACAAATAATGTCTCCATATTCTTAGGGCGAACACTACTGCTCCTAATTCTATATCATGTGTGATGTTATTCTCTTCATGCGGTTTGAGTTGTCGTGATGCATAGGCAATAACCTTGTCCCTTTGCTTCAATACAGCTCCAAGACCTCGACGCAAAGCATCACAGTAAACAACAAAATCATTGTTTCCCTCTGGTAATGCTAAGATCGGAGCTTCACACAACTTTCTCTTCAAAAGTTGGAAAGCTGTCTCTTGGTGTTTTCCCCAGACAAACTTCCTGTTCTGGGTTAACTCAGTCAAAGGTTTTGCGATCTTTGAAAATCCCTCAATAAACCTTCGATAATAGCCTGCTAGTCCTAAGAATTGGCGTATTTTGGTATGATTCATCGGATACGGCCAATTTTTTACGGCTATAATTTTTGTAGGATCGACACGAAGTCCTTGTTTATCTATCAAGTGTCCAAGAAATTGCACAACACTAATCCATAATTCGCACTTAGAGAACTTTGCATAAAGCTTCTCTGTCTTAATTAATTCCAGGATTATTCTCAAGTGTTGAGCATGCTCTTCCTTGTTACGAGAATAGATAAGGATATCATCTATGAACACTATAACAAACTTATCCAAATATGGTTTACACACTCGGTTCATGAGATCCATGAAAACAGCAGGTGCGTTTGTTAAACCAAATAGCATCACTTGAAATTCATAGTGCCCATATCTTATTCTGAAAGCGGTCTTAGGGATATCCTCTTCCCTCACTCTCAGTTGATGATAACCAGATTGTAAGTCGATTTTTGAATAAATGCTCGAACCTTGAGGTTGATCAAATAAGTCATCAATCTTGGGTAATGGGTATCGATTCTTGATAAGAAGTTTGTTCAATCCACGATAATCGATACACATCCTAAAAGATCCATCTTTCTTTTTAACAAACCGAACAGGAGCTCCCCAAGGTGACGTACTTGGTCGTATGAAACCTCGATCAGCTAATTCCTGGAGTTGTTTAGAGAGTTCCTTTATCTCTGAAGGGGCTAACCTATAGGGTGCTTGGGCTATAGGTGCCGCTCAGGGAATCAAATCGATTTGAAATTCTAGTTGACGCACGGGAGGTAAGCCAGGTAAATCCTTAGGAAAAATTTCTGGGTAATCCCTGATTACAGGGATCTCATCTAGTCGTTTTTCATCTGGCTTAGTCTCTGTTACTTTAATAACGAAGACTTGACAACCTCGTGATATGTATCGTTCCGTTTTGATACATGAGATGAGGTTAAGACGGGTTTTACTTTGATCTCCTCGGACAATTAGAGTTTCACTGTTGATAGGAATATGGATGATTTTCTCATCATAAAGAATCTTAGCTTGATTCTTGGATAACCAATCCATTCCCACAACAACATCAAAACTACCGAGTTGAATTGGTATGAGATCAATCTCAAAAGGGTGGTTAAGTAGGGTTAGGGTACAACCTTGGACGATGGTGTTAGTACTAACTAGGTTTCCATCGGCTAGTTTTATGTCGTAAAAACTATCTAAGGATAGAGGTTTGATCCTAAGTCTAGAGGCAATAGGTATAGATACGAAACTTTTATCTGCTCCCGAATCAAATAGTACTCTAACTAGATGATGGTTTAAGAAAAACTTACTCGTGACTACGCTTGGATCCTGTTGGCCATTCCTATCCCTCAGAATGTAGGCTCTTCCCTGGGCACCATTAGTAGTTTTCTTCTGACATCTATTTGCATAGTGTCATTTCTTTCCACAAGCATGACAAATGACCATTACTGGTGGTGGATTTTCCCCAGTAATTGGTCCTTTAGGCTTGCAATCCTTTAAATGATGGCCCACCTTGTTGCATATATTACACTTAATGAAACAAGACCCTGTGTGGTGCAAAGCACACTTCCAACACAGAGGGGCTTTCCCAGCATAACCACTTCCCTCATTTGGAGTGGCGGTATAAGCTCTAGTGGCTTCTGGCCTTGGGTTTGGCTGAGGATATGGGTTGGTACGATAATTACCAATAGTATTACGGGTATTACCGGAAGCTCTCCCATCGTGTAACTTTTGTTTATTATCGTTGGGCGCTGGCACAATGTTGTGCTTTGTTACTTGATCCATTAAACTCAAAGTAATGTTAATGGCTTCCTCTAAAGTTTGTGGCTTTGAGGCAGTAACATTACCTTCGACACTCCGGGGTAAACCTCCAATGAAAACTTCTATCATCTTTTTAGTAGTTGACACCATTGTAGAACATAAAGTTGCCAATTCCTGAAATCTCCTAATATAAGTTTTAACATCTTTCCCCTTCACAATCAAGTTATAAAATTCATCTTCCATTTTCTTGACTTCCGTTCGAGGGCAGTATTTCTTAATCATAAGATTCTTAAATTCAGTCTAGGTGATCTTGTATGCCTCCTCAATATCTATTGGTTGAGCATACGAGTTCCACCAGGACAAAGCTTCTTCGGTAAGAGTACCGGTAGCAAATTTAACTCTACAATCCTCAGTACAGTTACTACGAGAGAACACTGATTCACACCTTTCAAACCAGTGAATCAAACCTCTGGCCCCTTCTGTCCCTTTGAAATTGAAAGGCTGACAGCTCATAAATTCCTTTTAGTTACTCTTCTTCACTACAGGAATTTCGGGGTTTTAGCCATGTTAGCATCCCTAGCTTCTAGTGCCGCAATTACACTGTCAGCAACTAGTTTCCGGATGGCTTCCTGAGTCATGGCGGGAGTAGTAGGTGTAGTCGATCTCGTACGTGCCATTCTATAGATGGTTTTAAGATGAGATGAGATAAGAATAATGTCGTAGTCGAATATAATGAGGATTAAGATTCGACATAGACATTCTTGCAAGTTCTAACTAATAGAATCTTGCGTAAAGACGGAAGATATAAGTTTCAACTGATACCAAGGGTTGGGAATACTAAACTAAAAGGGCAGATTTCCTAATAAGATTTGCTAAATTCCTCGGAAGTTCGTTTCCCCCATCTAAAGGTATAGTGATGCTAATCTTAAAAGTTCTAATTGTTATAAGTTTTTAGTGTTCCTAGGTATAATTTTAAGTTTCCTATAATCTCGAGTTCTTAATACTTAGGGTAAGCCTATAGTGGTTCCTAATATGAGATACTTAACTTAAGAAGACTAAGTATGAACAAACTATTTCTTTTATTCCTATATCTTACAGGGTGAAAACTTAACAACTACTTGCCTAACTAAGTTATATTTTTAAAACTAAGTGTATAACCTTACTAGTTTGATCCTTTGCTATTCTTAAGTTCCTGGATTGCTTCTAAAAGATCTCTTATATCTTATTTGTAACTTAGAAATTTGATTACGGGTTTTCCTAAGTTGTTTCTAACCTATCATAGTCTTTTTGAATTATAATCCTACCTTTTCCTAGATCACTAATCTTATTTTCTACTTCCTCGATACGTACTAAGGACAACTTATCTAGGTGATTAAGTATATCCTCAATTTGTTCCTCATATCTCTCTAAAGGTGTTTTATAAGAACTATTTCCTATTTCATACCTAGGGGAGGTGTAGGTGGTATAATACGCAATTTCTTACGGGGAGGGGAAACTACTTTGGGAACATAGCAATCTTAGGTTTTAAAGTGAGGTATAGATGGAGTAGGGGTTAGAGTAGGCACTATAGGAATATCACCACCATATGCGTGCATATAGTTATTATATGTTTGCAAATAGGGATCATTCGGGGAGGGTTCTATAGCTAAGCCAACTAAGACATTCTGAGCTAATTCTTCCGGAGAGTTAGAATCAGAGAATGAATGACTAGAAGTAGCCGGGGCATACTCATAACTATCAAGTGAATTATCCTCATCATCGGTTTCTGACACGATGATAGGATAATTAAAGGAAGACATGGCTAACTGTAATACCCAGGAAAAGTATCTTAGCATTCTTCTATCTTATGCTATATCCTAAAGGCAAGTTAGGGAACGCAATAGGCAATCTATCTTAAAGGTAATAGGGAATCTGTCATAGTGGCATTAGGGAATCCATCCTAAAGGCATTAGGGAATATATCCTAGAGGCAATAGGGAGTCTATCCTAGAGGCAGCTCGGGGATTCTAGTGGCACGGAGGACCTTTTTAGAAACCCCTCACATGAAGCTCCCTAGTATTGTGTTATGTTTTAAGTAAAAATAGGTTTTTATTATTTATATGAAAATAGTCCATTTATACCCTTCAAGTTTCACATATTTACAATCTCTACCCTAAACTTACACACACACACACACACACACACATACACACACACACACACACATATATATATATATATATATATATATATATATATATATATATATATATATATATATATATATATATATATATATATATATATATATATTTATATTAAACATTTAACTTTCTATATTTCACACATTCAGTCCCTATACTTATATATTTTATAGAAATGACAGAAATAGTCCCTAAACTATATTAACTTTCAACATTTACTATTTATACCCTTAACTTTATAATATTTGCAAATTTAGTCCTTATAAGTTTATAACTTGTTTTACTTTATATCCTAAGGTTCTAGAACTTTGCAAAAAGGGTCCTTGTACTTTATACTTCTAAGATATGTAAAAAATAGTCCTTAGACTTAATATTTCTAGAAAGTTACCACATATACCCCTATGCATGAAAACTATTGCAAAACTAGTCCTAATTTCATGTAAATTATATTTTTATGAAGCAAAAGAGTTTCCTACCTTATGTTTAGCTAATATATGCTCATATAAGTTACTTAAACTATCATATAGCACATGATAAGGCAATTTAGCATAGAAACATGAATTTAGCAAAAACTAGCATTTCAAAATGAAAACTTATAAAAGAAAATGATCAAGGCTCTAGCTTAGGTTTCTAAAGGTTCTAAGGCATATCTTAAGGGTCCTAGGTCAATACTATAGCTACTAGAATCAAAGATTAAGGCTTACTTGGTTGTGGGAGGCTTAACGTGGGAAACTAGGGTTTTTCGACTAGAAATGGAACTTGACTAGTATCTAGGGCCTTGCTACTTGACTTCTAAGGGTTCTAGGGAATTAGTACTACAGAATAGGTAAGGTAGAGAAGAGAGGGGAGGTGTGAAGTGAAAGGGAGGGGAGGTGTGGCGATTTATAGGGTACGTTTGGTGTGTCGAGCAAGAAAGGAAAGAAATAGGTGGCGAAGAGGGGGTGACTAATGGCAGCTAGGGGGTGATGAGGATGAGCTAGTAGGTGACTAGGGGCTGCTATGGGGTGGCTAGGGGGCGCTAGAGGGTGTTTGTGGTGGTGGTTATGACGTGGCACCAAGGAGGTGACAAAGAGGTGATGCACCTCCTTAGGTGCTAGCTTAGAGGTGCTAGAGTGTCTAATTAGGTTAGGCAAGGTGCTACGGTGCTTGGTTGAGAAGCTTGAGGTGCTTTGGTTAAGTTTTTACTAGTTTAGGTTTAGTTTAGACCTAGTTTTGTCTAGTGAGAGATTAGGGTCTAGCCTAAGATTTAGTGCCTAGATTAGGGTCCTATGAGTGTTTAGTGACTAATATTAAGTCCTAGGAGGCTTATACTAAATGGTGGTAGCTTGTGGTAGAGTTTTGGGAAGGTTTTACCTAGTTTTGGGACTTATAAACCCTAGTTATGGTTTTGTGCTTAAGAGACTTGTACCTAAGTTCTAGGGAGTTGTACTATGCTCTAAGGAGTCTAAGATATCCTAAAGTTGTTATTATAACTTATACCTAAGCCTTGAACACTTTTAAAATAGTTTAGATAAGCAATTAGGGTTTTAAAGATAACCGTAAACACATAGGGTGCAATTAGGATTTTGTTAGGGTTTCTAATAGATATAGTATCCTAGAGTGATAGATTACTTAGTGTATTAGTGTTTATAACCTAGATTGACATACCAGGACGTTTACATGAGGTAAACACAGTGATGTTGTGGATAGGTGGATAAATGAGAAGGTCTAAGAGTCATATAGGTAATAGAGATGTAATAAAGCAAAAATTTTACTCGGGAAAATGATATAGGCATTTATAATCCTAGAGGATGCTTAGTGAGGGTCTAAGTTAAGTTAGTAAGGCATAGCTTACCTAGGAGAGGCTTAGTGGGGAAGTTAGTTGGTTACCATACACACGAATATTTCTCTCACAACATGAATACTTATTCTCACGCCGAAGCTTAATCGTAGGGTCCGTCCCCACGATAAGGCTAACGGTGTGCTTTTATTATGCAGGGAATGCAATTCATTACTTGGATTAGTGCAAGAATCATACATCGGACGATCCACCAAGGACGACCCGCATTGAACTAAGCCCAACTCTAACCCATTCACACTTTTTGAACTAACACCGTATGTTTGTAGATGGAGGATCGGCTTCCGAAGTATTGTAGGAACACTTCTTCAACAGGCTCCGGCCTAAAATTAGATGCCTGATGGTCCCGGCCACGGCCCCTCTTATTGGATTCAGTGGCGAAGTCATATGGCCAATGGGGCGGATCACACTCCAGCTAATAATAGGAGACGAGGAGCATGCTACTTCCGCTTGGATGGAATTCCTTATAGTAAGGTCACAGTCACCTTATAACGGAATCATAGGACTACCTGGGGTATGAAAAATACAAGCGGTGACATCAACAGCATACGGTATGCTGAAATTCCCAGTTGAAGGGGGAGTACTCACACTGCGGAGCAGTAAGATCATCCCGATTGAATACACAATGATTTCCGAACCAGCAGAAGAAACCCCTATGGTCTATCCACCAGCAAAAGAACAAATCAAAGTCGCAATTCACCTGGAGCATCCAGAGCAGACAGTGGCAATAAGCTTTACCCTCACTGAGGAAGGCCAAAAGAAATTATGTGACTTGCTCCGAAGAAACCTGGATGTGTTCGCCTGGTGCCCAGCAGACATGATAGGAGTCTCGCAGGATATAGCGGAGCACCGTCTAAATATCCGTGAAGGGTACACCCAGGTGAGACAAAAGAAATGAAGCCAGGCTCCGGAAAGAAGCAGAGCAATACGTGAAGAAGTCGAAAAGCTGGTCAAAGCCGGTATCATGAAAGAAGTACATTACCACATCTGGTTGGCCAACCCGGTAAGGGTAAAAAAAAGCACGATGACAACTGGAAGATGTGCATTGATTTTAAGGACATAAACAAAGCCTGCCTGTAAGACTGCTACCCACTTCCAGAAATAGACTGGAAGGTGGAATCTCTTTGTGGATATTGCTTCAAGTGTTTCCTGGATGCATACAAAGGCTACCATCAAATATAAATGGCAAAGGATGACGAAGAAAAAACAGCGTTGATAACTAACGAGGGAATATTTTGTTATTCCAAAATGTCATTCGGACTCAAGAATGCCAGAGCAACATACCAACGGCTGGTGGACAAAGCTTTCTACAAACATATTGGCATGAACTTGGAAGTCTATGTCGATGACTTAGTAGTAAAAATTCGCACAGAAGATGACATTATGGGGGATGTGGAGGAAACGTTTCCAATGTTAACTAAACCCTAAGAAATGCACCTTCGGAATGAAAGAGGGGATGTTCTTGGGTTACAATATCAGCACCAAGGGCATAAAAGTTTGCCCAGATAAAGAAGAAGCTGTAATAAACCTCCCATCCCCCAAATGTCTAAAGGAAGTGCAAAACCTAAATGGAAAGCTAGCCAGCCTAAACAAGTTCCTTGCGAAATCGGCAGAAAAGTCACTACCTTTCTTCAAAACACTCAAAAAATGCACAAAAAAGAGTGCCTTCAATTGGACCAAGGAGGCGGAAGAAGCTTTCTAGAAAATGAAAAAAGTAATAGCAAACCTCCAACGTTAACAACACCGATTGAAGGAGAAGAGCTGATTATCTACCTCGCGGCTGCAAGAGAAGCTGTCAGTAGAGGGAGGCTAAACAAGTGCTCATTTAATTTGTTAGCCGCGCCCTAAGAGGCCCGAAAATTAACTACACACCTATGGAGAAGCTAGTATTAGCTCTGGTACACGCCACAAAGCGTTCGAAAAGATACTTCCAGGCGCACACTATGGTAGTAATCACAGACCAGCCAATAAAGCAGATCTTATCAAAACAAGAAGTAGGAAGACTGCAAAAGTGGAGCATTAAACTGGGAGAATATGACATACATTATCGACCATGAATCTCCATCAAAGGACAGATTTTGGCAGACTTCATAGTGGAACGACCAGAAGATGACTCCGCAAATGAACCAATGGAGATAGAGGAAGAGTTGCCGAAACCTTGGACATTGTTCAAGGATGGATCATCATGTGCAGACGGTTCTAGGGCGGGGTTGGTTCTCACTAGCCCAGATGGAACATAATTCACCTACACTATAAGGTTTACCTTTACCGCAAGTAACAATGAATCGAAACAAATGGGCGTCAAGAATCTACAAGCAAACGTCGATTCATGCCTAGTTGCAAACCAAGTCAACGGGTCGTATGCAGCAAAAGAAACCAAAATGATTCAATACTTGGAAAAGGCGAAGGAACTCATAAGCAGCTTCAAAATGTTTTGAATCCAACAGGTACCACGGAGCGAAAACAAAAAAGCTGATGCCCTAAGCAAAATGGCATCTACCACCTTCGTGCATTTAAACAAGCAAGTACTAGTGGAAGAGCTGAACAAAAAATCAATAGAAGAAGCACAAGTGTTATCCATAGTCGAATAAGAAGGAGACACTTAGATGACTCCGATCTACGAATATCTAATAAAAGACTTATTACCGGCCGAGCCGAAGAAAGATATCACAGTCAAAAGAAAGTCACAACGCTTCGCTATCATAAATGGGATCCTCTATGATGAGGCGAGAAGTGTACCACTTTTAAGGGGTCATTTAAGATCGAATTCGTGATTATTTGATCAAATATTGCCCTAAATCGTTCCTTTTGTCATTTTAGGTACTTTTGAGGAGAAATCTGGAAAAGGAAGCGTTTTGGATGTTTTTGGAGCATAAAAGTGAAGAAAACAGCAAAGTCTCAAATTCCTTGTTGGAATAGGACCTGACGATGTCAATACATTACATATGACGGCGTCAAGAGTGACAAAAGAGGTGGATGTGGAACTTATAACGTGACGGCCCAGAACATTTTCTTTGTTAATGGCCTGACGGCGTCACTAAGGCCGTCAGGGTCCAAATATACGTGACGGCCCAAAGTAAATTTGTACGTGAAGGCGTCAGAAGTGGATCTAGGCAATACGAATTTCACTTTGGCGGCGAGTTGACGGCGTCAGAGGCTAACACATGACGCCGTCAGGATGCTATGTCTATATATATTTTTCCAATTTTTCATTGTAAAGTGTGGAACAAGTTGTGCACAAACCCTAGGTCGAATTTCCTGCATATTGAAGGGATTTCAAACCCTTCTTTCTTCCATGTTTTAATAAAGATAAGTTCTCCAATAATCATTCAATATGTCTATGTATTGTTTAATTCTATCTTATGTTTATCTTTCTTTTAACATGTTAGGCTAGGCTTTTATTGTGTTTGCTTAGATGTAGTGAAACCTAGATGTTGATTATGGGTTAATTGTTTGTTTATAATTGTTATGGATGATTGTATTCGATGTTAGGCTTAAGAAAACTAGAAGACTTCCATTGGTAACCTGCTTGGACGTCTTAAGAAACATGATCGGAGGTGTACTACGATTTTTGGTTGTATTTAATGCGTAAGAGAATTCTAATGATCCCATGTTAGGAGCTTCTAATCGGCTCTACATAAGAGTTAAGTAGGATCTTATAGAGTTAGGGAATATAGTACACGGCCGTACGACTAGTATTAAGGAATATAACCCGTCATCCATGCAATTGTAACAAGCTAATCAACCGATAAAAGATATCTAGGGAGTAATGAAATCTAAGTAAACACAACTTTTCTCATTATTGTTTCCACCACATTAGTATATTAGTTTTATTTTCATTTCTTTTATTTTATTTTGATTGCATCTTTAGTTAATTGGGTTAGTTGACTAGCAACTAATTCCGCCCACTCCTTCAAAACCCGAGATTTTACTTGCTTTCCATAAAATATAAAAATACAAAAAGAATCATCCCTCACCTCTAGACCTAGTTTAGTAGGCTTTCTAATCCTAGCGACACTATTCCTGAGTTGAACTATCAATCCCCCGGTACTTGTCACTATACTATACTACAACGATCAGGTACACTGCCTGGTGGGGGTTGTAAGCTTCTCAAGATCCCTTGAGAGGTAAAACCTGTTGCGAGGGCGTAATTCCCATGTATCAAGTTTTTGGCGCCGCAGCCCGGGGAATAGTTATTGTCTAGGTTTGAATTTCTTTTTATTAGGTCTACTTGCTAGATTCCTTTCTAGTAAGATTTTTATTTTTATTTTTAGGTTTTCTTTAGTCTATCTCATTTCTTCGTTTCTTTGTTCGTAACCATTACCATCCGACATCTTGGAAGGTGGTAATATCTTTGAACCCATCAACCCATCACAACAAAACCACCCACAAAACCCACCACTAGCAAACCAACCTCCAAGACCCCAAACTTTAGGAGAATATTCCCGTCCTAGCCACCAAGGCTATCGAAACACTATTGAGCTCACTCAAGGAGCCAATGTGTCCCCCTTGCGATCCGACACCATCCGGTTGGTGCAAAGCGGTTGTGCATTCCATGGACTTCGTTCCGAAGATCCTAATCAACATCTCAAGGATTTCCTAAAAATCATAGATTCCATAGACCTTGATGTTGCAACTAGAGAGTCGACCCGTTTACGTCTATTCCAATTCTCTCTATGTGATCAAGCTAGTCAATGGCTTGAACGTTTACCTACGGGATCCATCACTTCATGGGATGATCTCACTTCTCGTTTCCTTGCTCAATTTTTCCCACCAGGAAGAACTACCAAGCTTAGAAATGATATCTTGATGTTCCAACAACGTCAAGGTGAAATTCTATATGAAGCATGGACTCGTTTCAAGGACTTACTCCAAAAAGTCCCTCATCATGGCATAGATCTTTGGCTCCAAGTCCAAATCTTCTATAACCATATCGATCTCTCCACAAGGCGAACCATTGACCAATCGGCCGATGGCAAGCTGCGTGATCTAAGTGCGGAAGAGTCATGGGAACTCATAGAAGATCTTGCTCTCTATGAAAACGAAAGTTGGAATGATACTCGTGATTTGAACAAAATGGTCAAGGCAATATCTTTGCCTTCGAACAATTCTAGCACTCCCGACTGTAGGATCATGGAACTTGAAGACTAAGTAATGTTTCTCATGAAATCCTATGAAGCTCCTAAGCCTTCAAGCCAAGTGAACAAAATCACTTCTTCATGCGATTTATGTAGTGGTCCCCATGACACTTGTGATTGTGTGGAACTCCCCGGACAAGCTTTTGCGGATTACGCATCCTCATGTACCGACGATGTGGGAGACAAGTGGTACACTTTCAAACCCGAGCCAAACCCTTATGGTGATTCCTACAACCCTTCTTGGAAAAATCACCCGAACCTTAAGTGGAAACAAAACCAAAACATGCCCCAAAACAATTCTTCCAATCCACCTAATCGTTACCAACCAAACGGACCACCCTCTAACCGTACTTTCAACAACAATCATTCCAATAACTATGGTAGTACCAGTAATCTTGAAGGATTGATGTCCAAGTTTATGGCATCTCAAGAAGCTCGCATATCTAAGTTTCAAACCGAATTCAATCAACAACAAACGGAGATGACCAATAAAATTGACAACTTGTTGAAAGCCCTCAACAACCAAGTGCTAACTACACCTAGAAAGGACACTAGGGACACTAGTAGCGGAATCCAAATTAAGGACCCCTCATCATCCAAACATGTCCACTTTGTCAATGTTGTCACCATTAAGCCAATAGATAAGAATATAGAAGAAAGTGACAAGAATGAAGTTGGAATAGAAACCGGGACTAAGGATGAGATTAAGGAAGTTGAGGATATTAAGGACGAAAAGTTAGAGGAAGTAGAAAACGTAGAGGAATACTTTGATAAGTTACCCACCAAGGAAGAATGGGAATATCATAAGGATCTATTCGATGACCCCGAGACACCATACGTCCTTGGTTCACCACTTATCAAAGCGGGTGATCCCTCTAACATCAACATACCATGTAACATTGGGCATATGCATGTGAGGAAAGCTTACATCGATCTTAGGTCTCATATAAACATTATGACTAGAACCTATTATAATTGGATAATGAAGAAGCAACTTGAATATAGGATGATGCCCAACACGAATTGGATGAGCAACTTTGTAGGAAGAGTGAAAGGGTTACATGTCTTTGTAGGAAACTTCACTTATGTTACCGACTTTGTTATTGTAGAGGATATTCGTCCGGTAATAGATGGTTGCCTAAGTCAAGTAGTATTCAGAGAACCATTTGTCGAAGCTTCTAAGATGAATTATGACCGGTCCCTAGGGATAGTTAGATTCAACGATGAAATTGCTTACCATTTACCCTATAAGATTGAACAATTTCGTCTTCTTTCAAACCTTGAAAAGGAACACAAGCAAGCGATTTACTATAGGAATGATGAGGATAGACGTAGTGGAGTAGATTATGTCATGAGTAGAATACTCGGTTTCTACAAAGAATGTTTGCAACTAGGTCCGGAATACAAAACTAAGATTGAAGATGACCTAGAGAATGACACTAATGACGAGGTCACGTAATTGCCCATGACCTTGAGTCTAGCTACAAGACTCGTAAATAAAGAAAAGCTCTTCTTGGGAGGCAACCCATGCTTTGTGTGTTTTTATTTGTTGATTTTATTTGCATCTGTATGCATGTTTTATTTTTATTGTTGATAGATCATGTTTCAAACTAAATTGTGAAAATGTTTTATTTTGTTTTTAACTTCGTCTTAATTACATATAAAGGTATTTTGTAAAAGCTAAGTGTAAGGGGAAACCCAAATTTGTTTATAAGAACGAAAATGATCTTGATTCACCACAATATTAAATGAGCGATATTAGTGTTTGTTAGAGTCAAATGCTTGTATCGAGTCATAATGATGTTTTACAGGATTTTCCAGGAAATAAGGCATAAGTTTTTCCAGAAATTTTTCGGAAACTTAACATAAGATTTTTCCAGGAACATTCTGATGGCGTCAGGAGTTTTAACCTGACGACGTCAGGTGCCAAAATTCTGAAAAATTTTGCAAGTTTTGTTTATACCGGAGTATTAAAGTTTTTGTTGATTCTTTAGTTTTGTAAACTCCAGGAAATCTGCAAACATTCATTCCACAAGCATTATATCTTAAATTGTTTTCTAGGATTTGTTAGTATATATAGATTGCCGCCGATTTTACGCGAGGTTTGCCTTGATTGTTTTCTCAAGTTTAACATGTTATATATGACAAGAAGATGATTTATATTTCTGGAGGGAAGCTTTCAACGTTCATTTTCTTGGAGGAAGATCTAACCTTGTTGACACACTATCCACACCGAACGAATCAGGGGAGTATTTGTTTTCATTCTTTTACCTATTTTACTTTTACATTCTTTAATTGAACATTGGGGACAATGTTCATCCTAAGTGTAAGAGGAGGGTAAATGATGATACCTTATCGGATACAATTGCACTTGAGTTTGTTTGTTTGATGGTAGGTGTGTAATAAAACTAAGAGAAATACTTGTTAGTGTAATTTTAGCGCCAAATTTAAATTTTTTTACAACATTTAGGAGTGAAACTTTAGCCTTAACAAGCGTCTCATGGATAGGAGTTGTATGACTAGCACAAAACCGTACCATTCAGAAAATTTTTCACCCAAATATGTGAGGTTCGCCTTTAGATTTGATAGGAAAAGCATTCATTATTAGTGCTTATGAGTGTACCGGTAGCATTTAGATTCTAGAACTTACGTTAGTGATGCATCCCGAGACCGCTAGTGAGACTACATTCGTGTAGTAGGATTTACTACATGATAAGAGGCATTAGGATCACCCTTGTGTTTAAACCCGTATCATAATTACTTGACCATTTAAGTCATATTACTTGACTAGTAAAGTCAATTAATCTTCCCACACCTTTGCATTGTACTTATTTTTAGTACACGATACCCCTAGTACACCCCTCCGAGCCTATCCTTTCATTTCTAACTTTAAGCATCTTACTTAAAGGAAGAATGTTAGCATTAAAAATTATATTAGAAAGTGATGGTCATTCTCATTATTAGAATGTTGTGTCGTTGGTTATGAAATGTAATAGTTTAGTCATTGGGCTTTGGACTTGGCAAGCTAATATGTTATGTGCTATGTTTCATAAGCCTTGTTATCTAATCATGTAACCAAGTCCAAGCCCAAGCCCATAGAAAGCCTATGTATGGAGCTATAAAAGGCACCTTACCTCTCATTTGTAAGGTGTGCTTGTGTGTGTATTGTGTGTGTTTTATTAATAAAAGCTCTCTTCATCTTATTCTCTCTTTCAAGTTTAACGCCACACATATATCATATCAAGTCACCATCTTTCCTTCTTCTAGTGCTTATATTTGTGATAAAGTTGATAGATTTTAGGTCCTACAAGTGGTATCAGAGCTTAACAATGGTTTAGGAGTGTGTGAAAATCGTTTTTATCAAACTTTTCCTCTAAAAGTTGCGTTTTTCATTTAAAAACATGTGCTTTTCTTTAAAAGTTTTGATTTTTACGTATCTTTAGTGTTAAAGTCGTGAACTTTATTGAAGGTTTATTGATTCTAAGTGTTTTGGGAAAGATTTGATAAAAAGAAACAAGTGAAAAAGTGGTTTTGGTTGAAAAAAATCGGATTTTTCACGTTTTCTGGTCATCTTACGCGTAACTTGGGTGAATAGTATGATTTCTTAGCTGTCTACAGTACTGTTTACGCATAAGATTAAGTCAAAACCCCTTTCCTACGCTTAAGTTTAGTCAAAACCCTCTTCTTACGCATAAGTTCACTTTCCTACGCATAAGATTGATTTTCTACGCAAAAGGTTGGAAGTCTATGCATAAGATTGAGATCCTACGCTTAAGTCTGTTCCTACGCATAAGGCTACATTCTACGCTTAAGTTGGATTCTACGCATAAGTTTTCTACCCAAAAGATCCTACTCATAAGTTTTCTACGCAAAAGATCCTACTCATAAGTTTTCTTCAACGATCAGAGATTACTCAGTACTTCCCTGACTTGGATAAGTTTGTGGAATACTTCGACACGGGATATCTTTCAAGCTTGGACAAGTTTGAGAGATCAATTTGTTTACGCATAAACTCTAAGTTTACACATAAAATCAAAGTCTACGCATAAACAATATTGTTTACGCATAACTTTAGATCTTACGCATAACTTAAAGGTTACGCATAACATCTTACGCGTAAGATTATTCAAGGTTTACGCATAAAATCAAGCTTTACGCGTAAGAATTTGACTTTTTGACAACCAAACTTCAAATGGCCATAACTTTTGAACCGTAACTCCGTTTTCGACGAATCAGCTGTCAAAACGACCGTAAGACCGAGAAGAAGGACACGTTGAATCATCTAAAAATCATTCAAGCCAAGCTTCGAGGCCCAAATCCACTCCGAATGGAAGTTATTGAGGTTTTAAGGTTTCAAATCAATTTTTTCACCATAAAAACTTGCATCAACTTACACTAATCACAACTCCTATTTCGTTGGAACGATCCAAGAATCAACTTTATCAATCTACACTTCATCAATGGCTACTCAGCAAGATATTCATGCAGCCGGTGCGGAAAACCGACCTCCAATGCTTGAAAAAGGTGGATATCTCCCATGGACAAGCCGAATGCTTCGTTACATCAAAACAAAGCATGATGGTAAATTAATGATCAACTCCATTACAAATGGTCCATTCAAGCCACGACAAGTTCAAATTGAAGGTAATCCAAATGCAACACCTCCTACTCAACCATTCGTGCATGAACAAACAGAAGCAGATTACACAGAGGAAGACAAGAAGCAGATCACCGCTGATGATATGGCAATGCATTTAATCCAACTTGGATTACCACGGGAGATATTTGCTGCGGTCGACAGTTGTGAAACTGCTTATGCTATGTGGGAACGTGTTAGAAGGATATGTCATGGAACAGAGATTGGACAACAAGACGTTGAGAACAAACTTCTTACTGAATGGGAAAACTTTACACCTCAAACAATTGCAACAAACATCAAATTCATCAATAACCTTCCAGAAGAATGGGGTCGTTATGTTACAATTGTCAATCAAACAAAGGATCTACATAAGGTGAATTATGATCAACTCTATGACTTTTTGAAGCAAAACCAAGCTGAGGCTAATGAAGTAAGGAAAGAAAGATTGGCAAAGAATCATGATCTTCTTGCATTAATTGCTACTACACCAACACCGCTACCAGTGAACACACAACAATCATCATCATCTTCCACTCACAACTACATGCAACCATCATACATTCAACAACCAACACCGGTCTACCAACAACAGTTCTACCTACAGCAACAACAACATGTTATTCCACAACAGCAATACCCACAATTCGAAGAACCAGAATTCATTGAAAATGATGAAGCTTCTGCAGCATTAACCCAAGCGTTTGCTTTTCTGTCAAAGGCATTCCAAGGACGCTATTCTACACCAACTAAAAACAACCAAAGGATTTCATCGAACACTCGTAACAAGCAGATTGCTCAACCGAGTTTCAATATGGGTAATGGAGGCCAAATGGTTAGAGTTTATGGGAATCAGTAAGGATATGCTACTGGATTTCACATGGGTAATCAGAATATGCAGAATGCAGGTCAGTATGCAGGGAATCAACATGGTCAATATGCAGGGAATCAGATGGGTCAGTTTGTTGGAAATCAGAGGGGTCAGAATGTTGGTAATCAGGCAATAGGTAATCAGAATAGAAATGTTGCAGATGTGAATTAGGGTAATCCGGTAAAGTGTTTCAACTGTTAGGGTGTAGGTCATATGGCAAGAAACTGTCCTACTAAGCCGAACAAGAAAGACAAAGCGTATTTGCAGAAAGCATTACTGTTGGCACAAAAGAATGAGGCAGGATTTCAGTTGAACGCAGAGGAGAATGATTTTATGGCTCTTATGGATGACATGGAAGATAGAGAGGATATCGATGCAAACTGCATATTCATGGCGAATCTTCAGGAAGCTAAGTATGACACGAATTCTGACACACTTCCTGTTTATGACACCACTGCACCATCTGAGGTATCAAACTTCAACACATGTCACAATAATGATATATTTGATATGTCTCCTCATGAGGAACAACATTCTGAGAAGCTAGCACCCACTTATGATACATACCTGGACACGCCAAGTAGTAGCAATACTCCTTCAGCAACTCCAGATGTGAATCATAATGGAGGCTTCGTTTCACATCATGCTGAGAATGATGAGGAAACACGTGCTTTATTTGAATCATTATTGAATAATTGTCGTATTGAAATTGAGAATGTGAAAAAGGTCAATCGCGATGTTAAGGCCGCGAATGTTAAATTGATGGCTGAGCTTGAGAGTTACAAGGAAAACGTTAAAGCTTTTGAATTTCATAACAAAAGATTGTCTGAATAAGAAACTGGTTATCAAAATTCCGTTTCAAGGGAAAAACAATTGCAACTCAAGTTTGATACACTTGATGTTAATTCTTTCAAGAAGATAAAAGCTTTAAACGCGAAAATTTCTGATTTGCAAAACCAACTTTCTAAACAAAAATCAGCTTATAGCAATCTTGAAAAAGAAAGGGACGAGTTGAAAAAAGAATTTGCAAAGAAAGAAGACAAACTTTTAGCTGAAATTGTAGAGTCAGAACACATGATTGCACATCTAGAAGAATTAGTGGTTAAGTCGGGTCAGTCAAGTCAAACAATGAAAATGATTTCAAATCAAACTAATCCGATTTACCATACGAAACATAAAATGGCTCTTGGAAATAACAAAACTCCTTGTAATCTCAAGAAAGCTCAGCAAGAACAGAATGTTTTGTATAATGGTAATGTGATTTACACCAAACATGATCCTCCCGTCGTTCGGGATTCTGTGCAAATGATAGAACATGTCGAAGAGAGCATAAATAAAATGAAACAAAAGGATTTGAAACCCATTGATTACAACAAATTGAACAAACTTTCGGGAATTACTTTTGTTCCACAAAAAGAACCATCTGTGTTTTCCATAAAACGACCATTCTCAAAAATGTTTTCTAAGAAAGTAATTGCTTCCAAATCTCTTTCAAAATTAGAAAAAATGTCTTCTAACAACACTTTTAATACAAGTGAGGCTAGAGACATTCTGGATGACGTTAAAAAGAGAATTCAAGAACTTCAAAATATTGTTGCTTCTAAAACTACAATCAATATTAACAACTGGCATTCCAGTTTTCATATTGAGCAGAAAAAAGTTTTTGAAAATGAAATTATTATCCCACTGAATAACATCAATGCGAGGGTAATCCATTTTGAACAAGCTTTCTTAAAAGAAACGGCCGACTTTGTTAAGGACCACAAATCCCTGGTAAACGAAGCTAATGATACTCGTGAAAACATGAATGTCTTGGAAAACCTAAATGATTCTCTCTTCGAAGCTGTTATGACCACTGACATTATGTCTATCATTTTACAAACATATTCTGTTCAAGATGATGAACGACTAAGAGCTGAGACCTCCGCAATTGTTTCAAAATATTAAAATGCTCTTATAAAGCTTGAAAAAGAAAATGTGTCATATTTTAAACAACTTGATCAAAAAAAGGAAGAATGCAGGTATGACAAATTGTCGTATGAGCGTGCCTTAAAGAAAATGAAAGAGCAAAATGATCTTTTGAGGGCTCAGCTTGAAAGTCAAAAAGGAAAGGGTGAGGAAACCAAGTTTGCAAAACCATTGACTTCGGAGAAACCAAATGTTTCAAACACGGTTCAAAAACCAAAAATGCCAATTTCAAGGTTTGCTCTAAACTTCGATGACAAAAAGGATTTGACAAAACCAGTCACTCCAACACCCTTGCCCAAGAAAAGTGAAAATGATAAGATTGTTGATAAAGGAAAAGCGGTTGTCGAAACTCCTAAAGCGTTAGCACCTGGCCTTTTTAGGATTAGTCCCACTAGTGCGTCTGCCTCAACATCTAAGACAAATGACAAGTGCATAAAGGCTAATTCTAAAGAATCTAGGGATGCTAAAAAGGACAACAATATAAATCCTAATGTGTGTGCCTTACCTTCTACAGGATTAGAAAGCACCTCTAGGAGCAGCAGACTAAAGCCTAGGAGCAATACAAGGAACAATAGAGTCTTGCCTGTCTCTACGAGTAGTAGCAAGAATAAAGTTGAAGAAGTAGAAGAACACCCTAGGAATTTATCGCTTTGTAATAAGAGACATGATTCATCTGAATGTAATGTCGAAAGTACTGGTTCTAATGCATGTAATGACTCTGTTTGTTTAATATGCAATAAATGTTTAATTAATGATGTTCATGATGAATGTGTTTCTAAGAATGTGAATGTTACGCCTGAACAGAAGAATGTTCCAAAAAGACCTAGTGCTAGATCTAGATCTATAGAAAGATTAGTTGCACGATTTAGGTCTACCACTATTAGTCGAATGCCTAGGAACTACCTTAAGTTTTGTATGTGGATTCCAACGAGTAGAGAGTTCACTCTTCAGAACGGCAAATTAGAAATAGCTCAAGCTAAACAAGTAGCAACTGTCTATGAGTGTGATTTAGATTTTACTCCTAACCCCATGGAACCAAATTCAAAACGGTTTCCAAATACAAACTCTTCTGTTCTTGGCAGGTTATCGAAATATGTCTTTGGATCGTCGACTCGGGTTGCTCCAAGCACATGACCGGGAATTTAAAGCTGCTAATCAATTTCGTCTGTAAATTCATGGGAACTGTACGCTTTGGAAATGATCATGTAGCAGCTATTCAGGGTTATGGAGATCTTCAATTTTGGAATTTTTTGATCACTCGGGTTTACTACGTCGAAGGGTTGTGATGAGGCGAAAAATGAATCACTTTTAGGGGGTCATTTAAGCCCGAAATTGAATTTATTTGTTCAAATATTGCCCTAAATCGTTCCTTTTGTGATTTTAGGTACTTTGGGAGTGAAATCTGGAAAAGAAGGCATTTTAGACGTTTTTGGAGAATAAAAGTGAAGAAAACGGCAAAGTCTCAATTTTCCTTGCTGGGAACAGTAGGTGACGGCGTCAAAAACAACATTTTGATGGCGTCAAGAGTAATTTTCATGATGGCCCAGTACTGAAATGACGGCGTCACAAGGAAGAGCGTCAAGAGTAAAATACGTGACGGCCTGGAAACACCTAACACATGACGGTGTCAGAAGTAGATCAAGGCAGTCCGAGAAGTATTTTGGCGGCGAGATGACGGCGTCACCTATTTGGTCTTGACACCGTCAGCCTCTATTTCCTATATATAGTTTTCTAATTTTCACACATAAGAGGAGGAAGTTTTGGAGAAACCCTAAGGCCGAACCTTATACGATTTTTACAGGTTTTTCAAGGGTTTTCAGCCCTTGAAACCTTACAAGTGTAATTGAGATAAGTGTTCTTTTAATTCAATCAATATGTCTATGTGTTGGTTGTCTATATCTTGTTCTTGTCTTAATTCCACTATGCTAGGCTAGATCTATCTTGTGTTTGCTTGGATCTAATGAAACCTAGATGTTAATTATGTGTTGATTACTTGTTTATGGTTGTATTGGATGAATGATTTCAATGTTAGGCTTAAGAAAACTGGCAGATCTCCAAATGGTAACATGCTTGAACGTCTTAGGAAACATGAACCGATGGGCACTAGGTTTTATTGGTTGTATTTAATGCATGAGTAAATTCTAATGATCCCATGTTAGGAGCTTCTTAGCCGGCTAGACATAGGAGTGAAGTAGGCACTCATAGGATTGGGGAGTTAAGTGCGCTACCCCATGAATGGTATTAAGGAATACAATCCGTCATCCATGCAACTATAACAAGTAATTAACGTGTAAAAGATATCTAGGGAGTAGTGAAATCTAAGTAAACACAACTTCTCCACTTATTGCTCATAACCTTAGTTTAATTTAGATTTATTTTCATTTCTAGTATTTTATTTTAATTGCATCTTTAGTATTGGGTTAGTTGACTAGCAACTAATTCCGCCCAAATCTTTCAAACCCGAGATTTTACTTTGCTTTCTAAAAAATATAAAAATACAAAAATAATCATCTCTCACCTTTAGCACTAGTAATTAGGTTTTCTAATCCTAGCGACACTATTCCTAGCTGAACGATCAATCCCCCGGTACTTGTCACTATACTATACTACAACGATCAGGTACACTGCCTGGTGGGGGTTGTAAGCTTCTCGAGATCCCTTGAGAGGTAAAGCCTGGTGCGATCCCCACGTATCAAGTTTTTGGCGTCGCAGCCCGGGGAATAGTTATTGTCTAGGTTAGAACTTCTTTTTATTAGGTCTACTTGCTAGATTCCTTTCTAGTAAGATTTTATTTTTTTTTATTTTTAGGTTTTCTTTAGTCTATCTTAATTCTTTGTGTCTTTGTTCGTAACTCTTCACCACCCGACATCATGGACAACGGGAACATCTTTGAACTCGTCATCCCACCACAACAAAACCCACCACTAGAACCCCTTAGGCCTCGAACCTTAGGAGAGTATTCCCGACCTAGCCACCAAGGCTACCGAAACACCATTGAGCTCACCGAAGCCAATGTGACCCCCTTGCGATCCGACACCATCCGGTTGGTGCAAAGCGGTTGTGCATTCCATGGACTTCGTTCCGAAGATCCAAATCAACATCTTAAGGACTTCCTTAAAATCGTAGATTCCATAGACCTAAGTGTTGAAACTAGAGAGAAAACCCGATTACGCCTATTCCAATTCTCTCTACGGGATCAAGCTAGTCAATGGCTTGAGTGTTTACCCGCGGGATCCATCACCACATGGGATGATCTCACCACTCGTTTCCTTGCTCAATTTTTCCCACCGGGGAGAACTACTAAGCTTAGAAATGACATCTTGATGTTCCAACAACGTCAAGGTGAAACTCTTTATGAAGCATGGACTCGTTTCAAGGACTTACTCCAAAAAGTCCCTCATCATGGCATAGATCTTTGGCTCCAAGTCCAAATCTTTTATGACCATATCGATCTCTCCACGAGGCGAGCCATTGACCAATCAGCCGGTGGTAAGCTACGTGATCTAAGTGTGGAACAATCATGGGAACTCATAGAAGATCTTGCTCTCTATGACAACGAAAGTGGGAATGATCCCCGTGATTTGAACAAAATGGTCAAGGCAATATCTTTGCCTTCGAACAACTCTAGCACTCCCGACCGTAGGATCATGGAACTTGAAGACCATGTCAAGTTTCTCATGAAATCTTACGAAGCTCCTAAGCCTTCAAGCCAAGTGAACAAAATCACTTCTTCATGCGAATTATGTAGTGGTCCCCATGACACTCGTGATTGTTTGGAACTCCCCGGAACAGCTTTTACGGACTACGCATCCTCGCGTACCGACGAAGCGGGAGATAAGTGGTACACTTTCAAGCCCGAGCCAAACCCTTACGGTGATTCATACAACCCCTCTTGGAGAAATCACCCAAACCTTAGGTGGAAACAAAATCAAGCCAATTCCTCCAATCCGCCTAATCGTTACCAACCAAACGGTCCATCCTCCAACCGTACTTTCAACAACAATCCTTCTAACAACTATGGTAGTACCAACAATCTTGAAGGATTGATGTCAAAGTTTATGGCATCTCAAGAAGCTCGCATAGCTAGGTTTGAAACCGAATTCAACCAACAACAAGCGGAGATGACCAACAAGATAGACAACTTGTTGAAAGCCCTCAACAACCAAGCATTAACTACACCAAGGAAGGACAATAGGGACACCAATAATGGAATCCAAATTAAGGACCCCTCATCATCCAAACATGTCCACTTTGTCAATGTTGTCACCATTAAGCCAATAGATAAGGAGATAGAAGAGAGTGACAAGGATGAAGTTGGAATAGAAACCGAGACTAGGGATGAAAGTAGGGAAGTTGAGGTTAATAGGGGAGAGGAATTAGAGGAAGTAGAGCCTAAAGAAAAGTACTTTGATAAGATGCCCACCAAGGAAGAACAGGAATACCATAAGGATTTATTCGATAGTCCCGAGAGACCATATATCCTTAGCACACCCCTTATCAACATGGGAGACCCCTCTAACATTAACATACCATGCAATATCGGGCACATGCATATATGGAAAGCTTACATCGATCCTAGATCTCCCGTAAACATCATGACTAGGACTTATTACAATTGGGTAATGAAGAAGCAACTTAATTTTAGGATGATGCCCAATAAGAATCTGATAAGCAATTTTGCAGGAAGAGTGAAGGGATTGCATGTGATTATAGGCAATCTCACTTATGAGATAGATTTTATGATAGTAGAAGATACTCGTCCGGTGATAGATGCTTGCCTAAGCCAAATAATATTTGGAAAACCATTTGTTGAGGCCACTAGGATGAGTTATGATCCGACACTAGGGATAGTTAGATTCAAAGAGGAGAATGATGAGGTTGCCTACCAAATGCCTTACAAAATTGAGCAATACCGCCTTCTCTCTAATTTCGAAAAGGAACACAAACAAGCGGCTTATTATAGGAATGATGAGGATAGACGTAGAGGAGTAGAGTATGTGAAAAATAGGATGCTTGGTTTCTACAAAGAATGCTTGCAACTAGGTTCGGAATACAAAACTGGTTTAGAAGACGACCTAGAGAGTGAAACCAATGATGAGGTCACGTAGTAACCCATGGCCTTGAGTCTAGCTACAAGAATCGTAAATAAAGAAAAGCGCTTCTTGGGAGGCAACCCATGCTTTGTGTGATTTTATTTTTGTTTGTTTGTTATTTGCTTCCGTATACATGTTTTATTTTTATTGTTGGTAGATCATGTTTCTAAACTAAAATGTGGAAATACTTTACTTTGTTGTTTTGGCCTAGTCTTAACTCCACCTAAAGGTATTTTTGCAAAAGATAAGTGTAAGGGGAAACCCCAAATATGTTTTTAAGAAACAAACCGATCATGATTCTCCACAATATTAAATGAACATGTATATTCGTATTTGTTAGAGTCAAATGCTTGTATTGAGTCATAATGAAGTTTTGCAGGATTTTCCAGGAAGTAGGACCAAGTTTTTCCAGAAATTTTCTGGAAACTTAACATAAGAATTTCTGCAGGTCAATCCTGACGGCGTCACGAGCTTGCTCTTGACGGCGTCACGTGTAAAAACCTGGAAATTTTACCGGTTTTGTTTTTCTAACGGAATCTTAAAGTTTTTGTTGAATTATTAAGTTTTATAATCTCCAGGAAATCTGCAAACTTCATTCCACAAGCATTATATCTTATCTTGTTTTCTAGGATTTAGTAACTTATGTAGGATGCCGCCGATTTTATGCGAGGTTGTCTTGTTTGTTTTCTCAGGATTTACAGGTTATGTATGAAAAGAAGATCATTTATATTCTGGAAGGGAAGCTTTGATTGTTCATTTTCTTGGAGGAAGATTTAACCTGGCCACCTAATTATCCATACCGAGCGAATCAAGGGAGTATTTGATTTCATTTGTTTTACTTTTTTCACTTTTACATTCTTTACTTGAACATTGGGGACAATGTTCATCTTAAGTGTAAGGGGAGGGTAAAATGATGATACCTTACAAATACACTTTCGCTTGAGTTTGCTTTGTTTGATGGTAGATGTGTAATAAAACTATGAGAAATACTTGTTAGTGCAATTTTAGCGCCAAATTTAAAATTTTTTACAACATTTAGGAGTGAAACTTTAGCCATAGCAAGCGTCTCATGGATAGGAGATTGTATGACTAGCACATAACCGTATATTCAGAAAAATTTTCCACCCAAATATGTGAGGTTCGCCTTTAGATTTGATAGGAAAAGCATTTACTATTTGTGCTTATGAGTGTACCGGTAGCATTTAGATTCTAGAACTTGCGTTAGTGATGCATCCCGAGACCGCTAGTGAGACTACATTCGTGTAGTAGGATTTACTACATGATAAGAGCCATTAGGATCACCCTTGTGTTAAACCCGTATTATAATTACTTGACCATGTAATTCATATTACTTGGCTACTTAAGTCAACTAATTTTTCCCACACCCTTAGCGTTGTACTCATTTTTAGTACACGAAACCCCTACTACACCCCTCCGAGCCTATCTTTTCGTTTCTAACTTTAAGCATTTTACTTAAAGGAAGAATTTGTTACACCCCACTTAAATGTACACCCAAATCGCCTTAGCCTTCCGTGTATGCGCTCATTTTTAGTGCATTATTGTTATTTGTTAAACCCTAAGTTAACTATCTAATTGATTACATGGTTGCTAAGTCGAGTCATATCCTTGTACATATTGTTTTGGGACGATTGTGATTCATGGGTAAAGTACTTATTTTATGGAGTAATGGGGAAGAACATCATTTATTACCCCCATATGTACGTTAATCTTAAAAGTGCTCCAAGTGTTTTGATTATCTTAATTCGAGTCATTAGATTAGTTTATTGTAAAGTATGTAAAAATTCAAGTGTAAGGGGAATGTTCATCCCCTATGATGTATTATTTTGGATGGTAGGGTAAGAGTGTATGCAAAAAAAAAAAAAAAAAAAAAAAAAAAAAAAAAAAAGAAAAAAAAAAAAAAAAAAAACGGACTACCATCCCTTTTTTATTCTATGTTCATTTTATATTTTTGTTATTTTTCATTTATTAGCTTAAGTCGAGTCTAGTCTTGGCTTAGCAACGCTATGTTGTACATGTAATTAACCAAGATTGTTAACTCGCCACCAGTAAAGACTGCCTTTATCCAACAAAACCGTGTATTTCATATCCCTACACCTAACGTTACAACCCTTTAAAAGACCTCTTTGATAGTGTATCCTAGGTGCTTACGCCATGTGGTGGAGGTTTGATCCTTTCCCAAGCCTATGGTAATCTATTTTTCTATGACAGGTAGTGAGAGATATCTTCCGTTTCCATATAGTAATTTATACTTTATTACACCCGAGAGATGTGAGTATCTAAACACTATTTGTGAGGTCCTAGTGTATGACCTCCGTGCTTGTCTTTGGTCTTTAGTGGAACGATTATTTGTTGTAATTACTTTTATATTAGTGTTAAATGACCCCTAACTTGTATTTTGAGTAGAATAAAAGCGCATTTGCTTGAGGACAAGCAAATCTCAAGTGTAAGGGTATATGATGAGGCGAAAAATGAACCACTTTTAGGGGGTCATTTAAGCCCGGAATTGAATTTATTTGATCAAATATTGCCCTAAATCGTTCCTTTTGTGATTTTAGGTACTTTGGGAGTGAAATCTGGAAAAGAAGGCATTTTAGACGTTTTTAGAGCATAAAAGTGAAGAAAACGGCAAAGTCTCAATTTTCCTTGCTGGGAACAGTAGGTGACGGCTTCAAGAGCAACATTTTGACGGCGTCAAGAGTAATTTTCATGACGGCCCAGTACTGAAATGACGGCGTCACAAGGAAGAGCGTCAAGAGTAAAATACGTGACGGCCTGGAAACACCTAACACATGACGGCGTCAGAAGTAGATCAAGGCAGTCCGAGAAGTATTTTGGCGGCGAGATGACGGCGTCACCTATTTGGTCTTGACGCCGTCAGCCTCTATTTCCTATATATAGTTTTCTAATTTTCACACATAAGAGGAGGAAGTTTTGGAGAAACCCTAAGGCCGAACCTAATACGATTTTTACAGGTTTTTCAAGGGTTTTCAGCCCTTGAAACCTTACAAGTGTAATTGAGATAAGTGTTCTTTTAATTCAATCAATATGTCTATGTGTTGGTTGTCTATATCTTGTTCTTGTCTTAATTCCACTATGCTAGGCTAGATCTATCTTGTGTTTGCTTGGATCTAATGAAACCTAGATGTTAATTATGTGTTGATTACTTGTTTATGGTTGTATTGGATGAATGATTTCAATGTTAGGCTTAAGAAAACTGGCAGATCTCCAAATGGTAACATGCTTGAACGTCTTAGGAAACATGAACCGATGGGCACTAGGTTTTATTGGTTGTATTTAATGCATGAGTAAATTCTAATGATCTCATATTAGGAGCTTCTTAGCCGGCTCGACATAGGAGTGAAGTAGGCACTCATAGGATTGGGGAGTTAAGTGCGATACCCCATGAATGGTATTAAGGAATACAATCCGTCATCCACGCAACTATAACAAGTAATTAACTTGTAAAAGATATCTAGGGAGTAGTGAAATCTAAGTAAACACAACTTCTCCACTTATTGCTCACAACCTTAGTTTAATTTAGATTTATTTTCATTTCTAGTATTTTATTTTAATTGCATCTTTAGTATTGGGTTAGTTGACTAGCAACTAATTCCGCCCAAATCTTTCAAACCCGAGATTTTACTTTGCTTTCTAAAAAATATAAAAATACAAAAATAATCATCTCTCACCTTTAGCACTAGTAATTAGGTTTTCTAATCCTAGCGACATTATTCCTAGCTGAACGATCAATCCCCCGGTACTTGTCACTATACTATACTACAACGATCAGGTACACTGCCTGGTGGGGGTTGTAAGCTTCTAGAGATCCCTTGAGAGGTAAAGCCTGGTGCGATCCCCACGTATCAGGTTGGAACACAAGTTGTTTTCAGTCGGGCAGTTTTGTGATGCTGATTTAGAAGTTGCATTCAGAAGAAACACGGTTTTTATTAGAAATTTGGTTGGTGATGACCTCTTAACTGGTAATCGTGGAACAAACTTGTATGCAATCGACATCAACCAAATGGCTTCTACATCACCAATTTGTCTTATGACAAGGGCAACCGAAACTACGTCCTGGCTGTGGCATAGAAGATTATCCCATCTCAATTTCGACACCATCAACAAGTTAGCCAAAGACAACATCGTCACCGGACTTCCTAAGTTCAAATACACCAAGGAACACCTATGTCCATCATGCGAACAAGGAAAAAGTAAAAGAGCATCATATAAACCCAAAACCGTACCTAGTTCGGAAGCAAGGTTACATATGTTGCACATGGACTTATGTGGCCCAATGAGAGTTGAAAGCATTAATGGGAAGAAGTATATTCTCGTTATTGTTGATGATTATTCACGATATACTTGGGTAAAGTTTTTGAGATCAAAAGACGAAGCACCAGGCATCACCATCACCTTTCTGAAGCGTATTCAAGTTCTACTTCAAGCTCCAGCAAGGATTGTAAGAATAGACAATGGCATAGAATTTACAAACCAGGAGTTAAGAACTTACCTTGAAGATGTTGGAATCACACATCAAACATCAGTTGTTAGAACTCCACAGCAAAATGGGGAAGTTAAAAGAAGAAATAGAACTCTTGTGGAAGCTGCTCGCACAATGCTGATTTTCTCTAGTGCACCTCTATTCTTATGGGCTGATGTTGTAGCCACTGCTTGTTTTACTCAAAACCGATCCCTAGTACATCCAAGATTTAATAAAACCCCATATGAGCTAGTGAACAACCGTAAACCTGACATCTCTTACCTTCACGTGTTTGGCGCTTTGCGCTATCCGACGAATGACAGAGAAGATCTAGGGAAGTTAAAAGCTAAGGGTGATATTGGTATCTTCATTGGATATTCAGAAAACTCGAGGGCATTCAGGGTGTATAATAGAAGAACAAAAAGGATAATGGAGACGATGAATGTGAAGTTTGACGAGATTTCACAAATGGCTTCTGAGAGATACGCTCTAGAACCTGCGCTTAATCCAATGGCTTCTAATCAAAATGGATTAGGACCCGCACCAAACCAGCAGACTTCTGGACACATCAGTTCAGGACTCGTGCCTCAAGGAGCTCAGTCAACAAAAATGGATAAACCTTCAGAACAAGAACTGGAAAATTTCTTCGAGTTAATGTTTGATGAATACTATGGTGGAACTTCAACAAATGCATCTCCACAACATTCCGCTGTACCCGCTCAAAACCATCAACCACCACCACCATCACAAGATGCATCTACTACAATCGAAGCTGAAGCACCAACTACCTCAACATCATCTACATCTACTCAAGCAACTCCAGTACTTGACACTGTTCTACCAAGAGTTGATGAGCAAAACCAAAACACAAATTTTCAAGAAGAACCAACAAATAATTCAAATAATGATGCGTTAGAAGAAGAAGAAATATTTGAAAACCCATTTGCAACAGACTCTGCTGAATCTTCTTCAAGGTTACAAGAACCATCTAACACACATATGTTTTACCCAAGGTACCCTTCTACGTTTCAATGGACAAAAGACCATCCAATAGAACACGTTATTGGTGAACCTTCAAAGCCAGTTCAGACAAGGAAACAACTTGCCACTGATCTAGAATTGTGCATTTACATTTGCTCAATCAGCCTCAAAGAACCAAAGAACATTCGATAAGCAATGGCAGAATACCCTTGGATAGAAGCGATGCAGGATGAAATTCTTCAATACGATTTACATGACAGTTGGGAACTTGTTGAACGACCACTTGATATACGTGTTCTTGATCTCAAGTGGTTGTGGAAGAACAAACTGGATGAGGAAATGACTGTTATTCGCAACAAAGCTCGTCTCGTGGCTAAAGATTATCCACAAGTAGAAGGGATAGATTTTGAGGAATCATTTGCGCCTGTAGCTAGACTTGAAGCAGTCCGGATTTTCTTAGCCTATGCCGCTCACAAAAACATCACAGTCTATCAGATGGACATTAAGACAGCTTTCTTGAATGGAACTCCGAAAGAAGAAGTGTATGTGAGTCAGCCAGAGGGATTCATCGACAAAGATCATCCAGACTACGTCTACAAGCTTAAGAAAGCAATTTATGGTTTAAAACAAGCTCTAAGAGCGTGGTATGACGAACTATCATCTTTCTTGCTTAAAAACAATTTCACAAAAGGAACAGTTGATGACACCTTGTTTATCAAAAAATTCAAAGATGACATTTTGATCGTTCAAATTTACGTGGACGACATTATTTTTGGATCAACCAATCCTAACCATTCAAAACATTTTAAAAATCTCATGAAAAGTAAATTTGAAATGTCCATGATGGGGGAACTAAAATTCTTTCTTGGTTTACAAATCCATCAATCCCCTCGTGGTATTTTTATCAATCAAGCTAAATATACAATAGAGATTTTGAAAAAACATGGAATGGAAAATTGTGATTCTGTTGGAACACCAATGGTCACTTCACCAAAAATAGGGGCTGATTTGTTTGGAAAACCCATCGATCCGAAAAAATATCGGAGCATGATCGGTTCTCTTATGTACTTAACCGCTAGTCGACCCGATATTCAATTTGCTGTTTGTTTGTTAGCACGATTTCAGGCAAAGCCTACCGAACTTCACCTCAAAGAGGTTAAACAGATCTTTCGGTACCTACGAAGCACCATTAACATGGGACTTTAGTATCTGAAGGATTCGGGGTTTAATCTAACAGCATTTTCAGATGCAGACCATGCTGGTGATCAAGTTACAGCAAAGAGTACATCAGGCGGAGCACAATTTTTGGGTGAAAAGCTAGTAAGCTGGTCGTCAAAGAAACAGGATTGTACTGCACTATCAACCGCTGAAGCCGAGTATGTGTCTCTATCTACGTGTTGTGCCCAAGTTCTTTGGATGCAGACACAGCTCACAGATTATGGCTTTACTTTTGACAGAATACCTATGTATTGTGACTCAAAAAGTGCCATAGCCATCTCGTGCAATCCCGTACATCACTCTAAGACGAAGCATATCAAAGTCCGCTACCATTTCATCAAAGAACATGTAGAAGAGGGTATTGTTGAATTATTTTTCGTTAAGACAGATTACCAACTCGCCGATCTATTTACTAAAGCCCTTCCAAAAGAACGGTTTGACTATTTAGTTCGACGAATTGGCATGCGAAGCCTAACTCCTAAGGAGCTAGAACGTCTTCTCGAATCTTCTTGAAAAATGTTTTCAAAATCGCTTCGCTGTAAATATTTTTGAAAAAACAAAATACAAAATTTGAAAAACGAACAAAAACAAAATACAAAAATATAAAATTTTCAAAAAATACAAAAACAATATAAAATCAAAAAAAATCCAAAAATATTCTTCTCGCGACATGTCTCTCGTATAAATCAATATTTTGTACGTGTCTAAAAATTTCTTTCAAAAATGATACGGACATGTACAGATGCTTGAACGGGAGTTCTTTAAATGTTTTTCTAAAAACATGTCGTTTCTCAAAAGTTTCTTCACTATGGCTTTCGTATACTTCAATACGAAACCCGGACTAAAATGATGACTTCTGATTATGTTCAAATCAAGGAATCGTATTTTCAAGGACAAAATCTTTTTCAAAAAGTTCGAGTCTAAACAAACGAAAAAGATTTCAAACAAAAACTCGTTTTCAAACAAAATTCTTGAGCACTTTTTCAAGATTGTTCAAAAGATTTCTCAAAATCTCTCAAAGTGAGTGCTCAAGATAACTCCCTCAAAACCCTTAATTGATTTTAAATGTGCTATCATTAAGTGGGAGTACAAAAACAAAAATGTTCCTAATTCATGCAAAATGAAATCTGTCTTTCTCTCCAAAAAGCTTTTTCTTAAACAGTTGATATCAAAAATATCACGATATGCTATTTTTGAGGGGGAGAAGACATGACTAAAATGTGATCAATGTTTAAAGATTGTGACTGAATCTCGAAAGAGCTTGACTCAGAATGTACCTATGAATTGACGAAGCTTAAAATGTCAGTAATCGAAAAGACTTGTCCTGGACGGGTAATAATTTCAAGCTAGTCTAACTAGTGATGTAAGCGTGTCTCGAATAGGACTTGTCTGAGTAGAATGTACCATATCGAGAGACTTTCTTTGGACTTGACCAGGACGGGTAATAATTTCAAGCTAGTCTAACTAGTGATGTAAGCGTGTCTCGAATCGGTCATGTTCACTGAAAGTGGATCAATTCAAAAGTGCTTACTCCTCCCGCATGTGCAAATTTCTTAAATAATTACATGAGCACATGTGAAGGGGGAGTCCTTCAAAAATTGCAAAAATCTCAAAGTGGTAACAACAATGTGTTTTATTATCATAAACACTTTGAGAGATTTTTCATAAATGGTTTCATGGCAATTATAGGATAGTCATGGAGTTATAAGGTGACTAAGGTTAGGAAAAACCGTCCTATGATCCGCCAGAGCCGGAGGGATCTACCCAAGGACAAATCCAATAGATTAGAATTAGAAGTCCTTAGGTATGATTGAAAAAAGGAGAAAATGAGAAAGGAGAAAGAAGGGGTTGAAGAATTAAAAAGAAAAGTTATGAAAAAGGGTGAAAAGAAATAGCCCTCCAAATATTCAACCTTAGGGCAGACACCGGGTACAATTCGTATGCTATTGGTTGTTACTAAGGTGACACTGGTATTGAAGACAAAGACGTCATGGACCCAGTGACGCACTGCACTAAACCTTCTTAACCACTCAAGTTCTCTTAAAAGAGCTTGTTTCATTCTCACGGGGAACCGATGTAATCTATCGACCTGTCTCTTAGAGATGGTTGATATTGAAGCAGGAGACCTCCCCCTAATCTCCGCATAGGAAACCTAATGTGCACTTATCGAGTCTAGAGCCCCGAGATTCATCAAAAGATCTCATAGGAACACATGATATCTCTACACTGGTTGTTCAACAATAAGGATGCCAGATGTAAACTTAAGAGTCCTACGCAGATCTTAGCAATCTGCCAGAACATTTATGAGATAATTTACAAATGTATTTCTCAATTATTGAATGGAAACTCCTGTCAGGGTCAACTTTAACCAGCCCTGATAGCAGGTCACTTCAGTAATTCTTTGTGGGTTACGCTTAGTGTTCGCGGTGGTTTCAAACGGTCTATAGTCGTGGAGTGATCCCCAACGACTCACCTAGTCATTGAGCTACTAAGTAGGTCTTGTAATCTCCCTCGGGAGTATCTGATATGGGAACGGCCTTGGTAAGGATTAGAAGGAGTCTTCACACTATGATGTTGACGATATCTAATTCCTTATTTGTAAGTACCGGTTGATTTATTGCTAACTATTTTCATGCAGCTACACATCACCTCCATGGCGAAAGATTCCGCATGCTCATACATACATCTAGAAGTTAAAGAAAGCTCCCTCAAAGATCTATACAACACAAAGTTCAAACAAAGATTCTACGCCAAAAAGAAGAATCTACAAAGTATAAAGGCTAAAGATCAAAGTTAAAGAAAGGGAACTACGTGCATATGAATATCAAAGTCCAAAGATGTATGAGCATGTTGGAATGGCGAACAACCACCACAGACGCAAAAGTGACGAAAGGAAGATTTCTCCATATCACAAAGGAACTAAGAACGACGAAAAGTCAGTCATCAAAGATCACAAAGCATGAAGGAACAAAGACTAAAGACTATTCCACTATGACACACAATGGTCAACAACAAAGAACAAAGAAGACCTAATCACGTGGAGCATCATTCGAATGACCACCCCTTAGGGGGAGATTGTTAGCATTAAAAATTATATTAGAAAGTGATGGTCATTCTCATTATTAGAATGTTGTGTCGTTGGTTATGAAATGTAATAGTTTAGTCATTGGGCTTTGGACTTGGCAAGCTAATATGTTATGTGCTATGTTTCATAAGCCTTGTTATCTAATCATGTAACCAAGTCCAAGCCCAAGCCCATAGAAAGCCTATGTATGGAACTATAAAAGGCACCTTACCTCTCATTTGTAAGGTGTGCTTGTGTGTGTATTGTGTATGTTTTATTAATAAAAGCTCTCTTCATCTTATTCTCTCTTTCAAGTCACACATATATCATATCAAGTCACCATATTTCCTTCTTCTAGTGCTTATATTTGTGATAAAGTTGATAGATTTAAGGTCCTACAAAGAATTTGTTACAACCCACCCAAATGTGCAACCAAATCGCCTTAGCCTTCCGTGTATGCACTCATCTTTAGTGCATTGTTGTTATTTGTTTAAACCCTTAGTTAATTATCTAATTGATAACGTAGTTGCTAAGTCGAGTCATATCTTGTACATATTGTTTTGGGATGATTGGAACTCATGGGTAAAGTACTAGTGTTTTGGAGTAATGGGGAAGAACATTAAATTATTACCCCCATATGTGCGTTAATCTTAAAAAGTACTCCAATTGTTTTGATTATCTTGATTCGAGTCATTAGAGTAGTTTATTGTAAAGTATGTAAAAATTCAAGTGTAAGGGGAATGTACATTCCCTATGATGTATTATTTTGGATGGTAGGGTAAAAGTATATGCAAAAAAAAAAAAAAAAAAAAAAAAAAAAAAAAATACGGACTACCATCCCGTTTCATTCTATGGTTGTTTTATGTTTTTGTTGTTTTTTATTTATTAGCTTAAGGCGAGTCGAGTCTTGGCTTAGCAATGCCATATTGTACATGTAATTAACCAGGATGATTAACTCGCCACCAGTAAATATTGCCTTTATCCAACAAAACCGTGTTTTCCATATCCCTACACCTAACGTTATAACCCTTCAAAAGACCTCTTTGATAGTTTATCCTAGGTGCTTACGCCAAGTGGTGGAGGTTTGATCCTTTCCCAAGCCTATGGTAATCTATTTGCTATGACAGGTAGTGAGATATGTTTTCCATTTCCTTATTGTGATCTATACTTTATTACACCCGAGAGATGTGAGTATCTAAACACTATTTGTGAGGTGCTAGTGTATGACCTCCGTGCTTGTTTTTGGTTTTTAGTGGAATGATTAATTGTTCTAATTACTTTTATATTAGTGTTAAATGACCCCTAACTTGTATTTTGATTAAAATAAAAGCGCATTTGCTTGAGGACAAGCAAATCTCAAGTGTAAGGGTGTTTGATGAGGCTAAAAGTGTACCGCTTTTAAGGGGTCATTTAAGCCCGAATTCATGATTATTTGATCAAATATTGCCCTAAATCGTTCCTTTTGTCATTTTAGGTACTTTTGAGGAGAAATCTGGAAAAGGAAGCGTTTTGGACGTTTTTGGAGCATAAAAGTGAAGAAAACGGCAAAGTCTCAAATTTCTTGCTGGGAACAGTACCTGACGACGTCAAGACATTACACATGACGGCGTCAAGAGTGACAAAAGAGGTGGATGTGGAAGTTATAACGTGACGGCCCAGAATATTTTTTTTGTTAATGGCCTGACGGCGTTACCAAGGCCGTCAGGGTCCCAATATACGTGACGGCCCAGAGTATATTTGTACGTGAAGGCGTAAGAAGTGGATCTAGGCAATACGAATTTCACTTTGGCAGCGAGTTGACGGCGTCAGAGGCTAACACATGACGCCGTCAGGATGCTATGTCTATATATATTTTTCCAATTTTCCATTGTAAAGTGTGGAACAAGTTGTGCACAAACCCTAGGTCGAATTTCCTGCATATTGAAGGGGTTTCAAACCCTTCTTTCTTCCATGTTTTAATAAAGATAAGTTCTCCAATAATCATTCAATATGTCCATGTATTGTTTAATTCTATCTTACGCTTGTCTTCAATTTAACATGCTAGGCTAGATTTCCTTTGTGTTTGCTTAGATGTAGTGAAACCTAGATGTTGATTATGGGTTGATTGTTTGTTTATAATTGTTACGGATTATTGTATTCGATATTAGGCTTAAGAAAACTGGCAGACTTCCATTGGTAACTTGCTTGAACGTCTTAAGAAACATGATCGGAGGTGTACTACAATTTTTGGTTGTATTTAATGCGTAAGAGAATTCTAATGATCCCATGTTAGGAGCTTCTAATCGGCTCGACATAGGAGTGAAGTAGGATCTTATAGAGTTAGGGAATATTGTACACGACCCTACGACTAGTATTAAGGAATATAACCCGTCATCCATGCAATTGTAACAAGCTAATCAGCCGGTAAAATATATCTAGGGAGTAATGAAATCTAAGTAAACACAACTTTTCTCATTATTGTTTCCACCACATTAGTATATTAGTTTTATTTCCATTTCTTTTATTTTATTTTGATTGCATCTTTAGTTAATTGGGTTAGTTGACTAGCAACTAATTCCGTCCACTCCTTCAAAACCCGAGATTTTACTTGCTTTCCGTAAAATATAAAAATACAAAAAGAAGCATCCCTCACCTCTAGACCTAGTTTAGTAGGCTTTCTAATCCTAGCGACACTATTCCTGAGTTGAACTATCAATCCCCCGGTACTTTTCACTATACTATACTACAATGATCAGGTACACTGCTTGGTGGGGGTTATAAGCTTCTCAAGATCCCTTGAGAGGTAAAACCTGTTGCGATGGCGCAATTCCCACATATCAGTCTACAAAAAAAATAATTAAAAAAAAAATAAAAAAAAAATAAAAAAAACCTTCCTTGGACCATGGCTGCGTTGTGTTGGGCCACTCCAAGCAGACTACATGCTAAGAGAAATCTATGAAGGATCATGCGGCATGCATACTGGCACGAGATCCGTGGTTGCAAGAGCTTTGCGTACAAGGTATTACTGACGTACCATGCACAAAGATGCTAGACGGGTAATATTGGCATACCATGACTGCCAGGTACACAAGCATGTACCAAGAAACCCCCACCACAAATTAAATCCTATCACCTCTCCCTGGCCATTCTACAAGTGGGGAATTGACTTAGCTGGACCCTTTCCGGAAGGACCCAGCAAAGTCAAATTTCTAATCATAGCCATCGATTACTTCACTAAATGGATAGATGCAAAGTCAGTAGCAACCATTACGGGCCAACATATAAAGAAATTTGTATGGGAAAACATACTGTGCAGATTCGGACTCCTAGGAGAAATCATATCCGACAACAGTGTGGAAAACTAGAAGTGGGGTTGAATAGTTTTACGTCCTTTTAAATTTATAAACACAAGTTTGTTTTAAAAACTTCGATTCTAGTTTATGTGAACTCAATACTTGCACTATATGAACAATTGTATGGTAACTAACTAACAAAGCTAATATAGTAAAGGTAAATGAATAAGTAATGAGAAGAGTTGGAAAGATCAAACCACAACACAAGGTTTTATAGTGATTCGGCTACAAGGACACCTTCCTTGTTCCTACTCCACTCTCCGAGTCACCTACTCGAGAGTTTTCTTCACTATGTCAACAAGCTCCCTTTTGGCGGAGAAAACCTTACACACCAATTTACACACCACAACAACTTCACAACTTGATCACAACTTCTTCACTACACACCAATCTTCTACACACCGATCTTCTACTTCACACCAATCTTCACAACTAACCTACTTCACTACTAATCAACTTCTACTTCCTACACAACTTCTATATCTTCTAAACAATATATAACAAGTACAACACAATATTCACAAATGAATGTATATATACACTATGCACAACTACTCTTCAACACTTCTTGAACTTGGTTATTGAAAGAGTGTTCTTCTTTTTCACTTTGGATGAGAATGGAAGATGAGGGATTGAATCACTTGAAACAAGGATTAATATACAAATGATCAAAGGGTTTTAGAGGATCTTTAGAGAGTTATAGATCTGAAAATTTCGTGCACAAGGTGAGACAAAAATCCAGGTTTAAGGTGGTATTTATAGGCAAAAGATTCTGACAGAGGAGCGTGGCCGGTCCCCTTAAATCAAGGCCGGTCCCCTTAAAATTAAGGGGGCCGCCCAGCTGAAACGGCCAGAATCCTTGTCTTTTAGTGGGGAAAGTTTATTTGGTGAAAAACTAACTGATTTTGGTTAAAAATTTGAATTCATATATTTAGTATGAATAAAACATTTTTCTTAATTACCAATAGTGTTTTTCAAAAATATATAATATGTTTATATAATTAAATAAACTTTGTGTTAGTTAATTAAATATCCCTTTGATCATGAGATGTATTAAGCACTTGTTTATCCATACCTTAAGTGATTAAGTTGGATATAGTGATATAAACTAGCTTAATACTTGTTTACGTAGTAATTATACGATTTACGATTTTACATTTTGTGATCGTCAAAATATAGAGGTATCGAAAGATATGAATAACGTTTTCACACATTATTTATGTCAACAATCTCCCCCTTTTTGATGATTACAAAATTTAAACTCATTAATCGAAAATTAGTATATATTCAAGTATTATTGTGAGTTTATATCACTTCTCCCCCTTTTTGTTAGCATCAAAAAGGTTATCCCATGTTAATGTAAGCTCCCCCTTGAAGTATACTCCCCCTCGTTTTGATGCCAAAAGGAATCGAGATATGGATATCTTGCAAAAATATTTAGTGGCAAGCAACATATATATGTATATAGCATGCAAGAGTAGAGACTAAACATAACCATAACATTAATAATATGAAAAAGATACATCAAGCATTACATTAACAACCATAACAAGTAATGCAACTAACAAAAGCCTTAAAGGCTTAGAATCATCACTAAAATAAAAAGAAAACCAAGGCTCAAACATGAGAGTCCTCTCTAGAGCTTGCCATCCAAAAGGTTTAACGCAATTTTATTTGTAAAACACCAAGCATGTTTAATTGGGAGGAATGGATGGTGAACATGGAGATGGTGATGGTGGAGGTGTGTTTGTTGATGGTGGTGGAGGTGTTGTGTTTGTTGTTGGTGGTTGATGCAACAAGTTTTCAATATGAGAAAACATGTATTGGATCTCATCTCTTAATCCGAACACAATTGTTCGGTTGTGAATGCAACAAAGGCAAGTATCTCCATGAGCTTCAAGTAAGCTCCATGGGACGGGGTTATAGGTTGGTGGATTGATAGGAGATGATGAGAAATGTGCATCAAGAGGTGTTAATGGTGATAATGAGAGAGTGAGTGCAAGAGTTGTGTTTTCATTGGTAGGTTGTGATGGTTGATCAATTGTTGGAGGAGATAAGTGGGTGTTGATGTAGTCATTTATGGATGAAGTGGATGGTATGGAGGAAGTGGAGTTTCTGTAACACCTAAAATCTGAGAACATGTGAAATGACCAAAATGCCCCTACAATCTAAAATTTTAAATTAATAAGTCCTTGAAGCTCCAAATTAATCCCAAATCCTTGTAAACAAATAATCTATGAAACAATACAACACTAAAGCACCTAAATAATATTGTGACACATTAAAAATGTTATTCTGGCACCTTAAAAGTTACTAGAGCCGAATTATATATTAAAAATACAATTTAAATTAGGTAATTATTTAAAAAGGGTGTTATACATGGTAAATTTAAATCAAATCAATCCAAATTGATTGAGTCTTCCATTGAACCAAAAATCTTGCCCATTCCCTCCCCTAAACTCGGCATTATCCTTTTATTTAGCCAAATCCTTTTATTTTTGAAACCGAGTAAACCCTAAACACAAAATAATTCGACTTTCATTCATACAAATTTCTGGAGGTCCAAGACTAATTTTCCTGAGTTCATTGTCGTGCTAGGAAGTCAAGAAAAATAGCCACTCGATTTATAAAAGCCTGAATCTTTCATTGTCGAGTTTTGTTCTCAAGTGAGGTAAAAATTTATTCTGATCCCTGCGACCCTTGTAAAATTCGTTTTCTATTTTTCCTGAGTTTCTTACATCATATATGATCTGGGAAAATTGATTCCAAGGGTTGTTGGTCGCGTTTGTGGTCGTGGGAATTTTGGTGTTGTTTTATTCATTCCGAGAGAAGTATTTTCGCCCAGCCTATTCTACTCGTCCCAGATCTGGTCTGGTATTTTTCTCACGTCTCTTACATCATATAAGACCCATATAAAATGCTAAAACCGAACCATGCATGCTCTATGAATTATTTGCGAATTAAACATTAAAAACGTGATAAAATACTAAATAATCATGTACGAATTTTCTGGGTGCAAGACTAAATTTTTCTGAGCTCTATATAATCCATATAACCTGGTAAAAATGCCCATTCAAATTTACATGGCCTGTAAAAGTCGTGGTGGAATTATTTGTAAAACCGGATTTACGAAAAATAAAGAAAAGAAAGAAAATAAAATAAAAACCCTAGTGTAATTCGATTAGGGTTAGGGTTTGTTTTAATATTCTGGTCCTTAATGATGAGTTTAAGGTTGTTGGAAATGATGGTGTAATGATTGGGATATATGTTAGGGTTTTGGTTTATTTTATAAATTAACGATTGAAAAATAATAGTTAAGGGTGTGTTTCGTAATTATTAAAACTTGTGGGATATTTTTGTAATGTTTTATAGATCAGGGGAAAGATATAAAAAAATATAACATGAGGGTCTTATATGTAAATTTGGCGAGAAATGGGTTTAAATTGTAATTTATGTGGCGAATTGAAAACAAATATAAATTGAGGGACTGAAAATGTAAAATCTAGAAACTCAAGGGTTCTCGGTGTAAATAATAATATAAAGGGTGAAATGTGTGAATTTGAGTATTTATGGGCTTAATATGTAATTATGGCAAATTATGTAAATCGAATTGAATTTTAAATAAGTAAAAGGACCAAATGTGTAATTACCGAAAGTTGAGGGCTGTTTGTAACTTAATTATATTGAAGGTAAATTTCTGTAAATTGAAGAAATAAAAGGGACTGGAGGTGTAACATGAATATTGTAAAGGTTAAATTGTAATTATGTAAGTATAAGGTTAATTTGTAAACTAATAAAGTAAAGGGGTATAAATTGTAAATATTGGAAACTTGGAGGCTAAAAGTGTAATTCTGGAAAATAAAGTATTCGAATGGTAAATTATGAGATTTCTATTTTTAAAACTTGAATCTTACTAAATATGTTAACTTGCTAATTCGGGAAACTTGCTAAAAGTGGAAAGTCACTTTAAATGGAAAGTTCCTAAAACTGGAAAGCCGACTAAAATAAGAAATCTAAATTGAATAAGTTATTAACAATAAGCCGATCGTTAATTCGTGTAGATTCGTCGAAGAAGGAGTGTCTCCTTATGCTTACGTATGTTATAATTTTCGATGGCGATTAAGGTACAGATATTCTAACCTTTCAGTAAGGTTTCTCATGACTTGTGATCCGTTTCTTTTGCCGCTACGATGACTTCTGACCTTTGTATATATCAGATATCTCTGGTTCATCTTTTATGATATGAAAAACCTTTTTGAAAATATAACTTGATGTTATGAAAGGAAACTGTTTTGAAATGACACTCTATGATTTTGCTACGAGACCATTTTAAATGAAGGATTAACTGGCTTTTATGAAGAATGTTTAAAAAGGGATATCTTTGTGATAAAATGGATAAATGATTTTTTTTTTTTTAAGTTTTTAAATTTGTTTTATCTTAACCCTTTTCACATTTTATGAACTTATGAAACTTAATAATGAACCTTTTGTAATGAACCTTGGATATTCTGAACCATTGTTATGACTTCTGATATTATGACTTTGAGATGCACTCTTGATATATGACTTCAGTTAAGATTCCCCAAGCCATTGCTATGTTCCCTTTTGATTGAACCCTGATATGATTTTGAGATGACTTTGAGATAAACCTTTGCTATATGACCTTTTGCATGACTTTGAGACCTGACTCTTAGTTTGATACCCGAGCCATTTCTGTTTCCCTACCTATGGAGGTACCATAGGCATGTCTGTGATGCACCACTGGCATGACTCATGTATGGGTGAGTGATTTCTCACGCCGTCCCTTTTTATGATTACTATTATGGCCATTATGACTTTGAGTATATGACTTTGAGATTGACTTTGAGTAAGGGGCGTATGGGTTGCAATCCTAGATCTGTTCTGTTTAATGGATTTAACTATGACTTTGAGTATGACTTTGAGGTGATTGGTACTGTGTGCTATACATGCCCTTCACATTTCTGGGAGCTAGCTACTCCACCCTTATGATACATGAGGACACCCCTCATATTATCTGGTTGCCTGAGAGGTATCCCCTCTGATTGTGAGATTATGACTTTGAGAATTATGACTTTGAGATTTATGACTTTGAGTTTCTGGGCTCGTGGTAGATGACTATCCTATTCTTTTCTTTCTATTATTCTCTTTTGTTTAATTCCTTATGATATTCCCAATGCACTATACTTCTGTTCTGTTTCATTATCATTACTTTGTTTATATATCTGTTCACTGAGCTTTTTAAGCTCAGCCGCATTTCCTTTTCCTGCGGCAGGTTTTAGTAGGAAGCTGGGTTATGGGAAGAGAGTGTGACTGGACTTAGAAGACTATGCTTTGGACTAGAGACGATTAGTTGAAGTTTCACTTTATTAGACATAGTATTTATTGTTTTGTAACCTTGTAGTTTCAGATTTTCATTTGTAACCCTGAATTTCGTTGTATGTATGAATCATATGCTTGTGTTTGTTCTGATATGTCACTGTAATGTAATACTTCTGCCCTTATCGGGTTGGGGTGTTACAGTTTCCATTTGTTGAAGGTGTTTTGGAGGGTGCATTTGGTGCACTAGGAGATGAACATTGAGGTGGTGGAGATGGGGTGGTGTTGTCTTCATATGTAAGATCAATGAAGAGTTGTTTGGGTGGAATGATGACAAGTTTTTGTTTCTTGGCATTGTTTGAATAGGTGGTTCTTGGTGATGACATGATGATGTTTGATGAATGTTTGAGGATGATGGAATGTGAATTAAACATGCATGGAGATTATATAGTGGGAAAACATGTTTAGAAGTGGAATTAATTTGAAATTGTAATGTTATATTCCAAAATCAGTTTAGTTTTTAAGGGAAATGGCAGCTGGGACTAGCAAAAGGGATCACAAGATGCAAAAGAGAACAGTGTAAAAACTGTTTCAGATGGCTGGTCCCCTTAAATGGAGGCCGGTCTCCTTAATTTTAAGGGGGCCGCCCATCTGACGACCCAGAAACCAAAATTTTTCAAAAATTTTCGGGAAAAACGTTGTGTTCTGTTTTGTATTTGCAGCAAGCACCATTTGGACATTTCACATTTGTTTTGGTCTATTATAAAGCAAACATGATATATATATATATATATATATATATATATATATATATATATATATATATATATATATATATATATATATATATATATATATATATATAAGCTAATCATGCAAGTATATATATAATTTAAGAGTCAAAGCATGCATTCATAAGCATATATTAAACATAATAAACAAGTTAACATACTAATCATTTATCCAAACAATTATTCCAAGAAAGTTTCAAGTACTTCCGAATGTATTTCGGACAAATAGCACACAAGACATAAAAATTAAATATTGTTTAACAAACATAATCCAAGCATATCATTTCTTTTTCTTCCCGAAGATACCCTTCAAAGTCTTTCCTATAGATTTGAAGCCACCTCTAACTTCTTCGTGCAAGCTCTTTTGTCTTCTAAGCATCTCGGTAGTTCGTTCATGAAGCACTTCTTCGTTTTGATCACTAGGAGATGGGGTAGAATACTCGGGATAGTCAAGATCCTCTAAATTGTCAACGAACTCAGAAAACGAAGGGGTACTAGCATCATGGATGTTTTCCTCCTCATCGTCATCGTCTTGCCTTGAGGATGATCCATGAAAGCTATGACGACGAGGTTTACCCTTGTCACTTCGAGTTCGTCGAGCTTGTTTTAGAGCGAGAGGACGTAGAGTGGGGTAGATGGACTCATAGATACTATTGTCAAGATCGGGGTAGTACTCGATAACATGACGATAGAGACGAGTGAGGAACATTCCATATGGAAGGTTGGCTTTGGGAGTTTTTCTAGCACACTCAATCCGTTTGATAAAGAAGTAGGCCAAATTGTATGGCTTTTCGACAGCTATACAATACAACATGTGAGCAAGGCACGCCGGGAGATGGTCCCGGTGACCTCCAGTACCAAACGCATTCTCACGAATGAGTTCTTCCCAACGCTTCATGTGGGGGCTTAATTCCTTGAGGAGAAGTTGGAATGGAGAGATTTGAACATTTTTGGATTTTATTTTTCGGCTTGTGATGGCACATTCCACACCAAGGATTTGACGAATTTCGTCGGGATGAGGAATTTCGTCGAAATAGGGACCGAAGGTTGGTCGATAGCGATTAAGAGATTCGAGGTCCCACTCGTTTGTGAAAACGGCTTGACCTCTAAAAGGAATTTGGAGGATATGACCAAATTGTTCGAGAGTTAGAGTGATAAATTCATTTTGAATCATGAAAGAGATGGTGATGAAACCAAGGTCATTGGCTTGGACGGTGACTTGGCTATAGAAATCCATTATGAAGCGAGGAATGATAGGTTCATTTATTTCATAAAGACAATTGAAGTTAATGCTTGTAAACACGCAATTTATGTAGTCGGATTGAGCAAAAGCAAGATCTACTACACGTCCTTCATGAACATTTCTATCTTCAATTTGACGATATATAAGTCCAATGGAAGGAGATGTGGTAGGGAGTTGGGAAACTTTAGGAATGTAGTTTTTAGTGTGAGAAAGATCTTCGGTAGTTGCTTTTGGCATTTTCACCTAAACACATCAACAATACATAAAGACCAAAATAAATATAAAGAAAGATAAAAGTATATGTATATTGTTAAGGCTTATGTTGGAACGTAAACATACTTCGTTACTAATCCTAAGAAGTAGATTACCATGTTCCTTAATATTGTTTTTAACTCGTTCTAGATATACTTTACGATGTTTAATAAGTAGTTATGGACAAATCCAAATGCCCCTTTAAACATCTTAATATATCATGAAATTTACTAGATTTACATTAGATTGTAAAACTAGCTATTTCTTGCGAGTTTCTTATGCATGTGATTTGTTTTTGAAAAAGATGGTTTGTATTTTTACTTAAAAATGTCATTTTTAGTAATAAACCAAACGCTTCCTTAACTATTGACTTATACCCCTAATATGTCAATATATATATGAATTATATATCTTGACGAGTCCGATTAGCAATTTTTAGGTTTATAATTGTAACAAGGTTTTATAAAAATTATAATGTCTAGGTTTCGATATTATTTGGACATAATCCAAACACCCCTATATCGTGAACCAATATAATTTTTCTTGGTCGAAAAATGTAATTTCAAGTTTTACAAGTTGCAAAAGTATAATGTGATTAGTTTTAACACGTTTTCAAAACATTATTCAACAATGAGTTTACTAAAAATTTTGAAAAGGAGTGTATGAAGTTTTTCAAAAATTTTTGACATGATAGTTTATAATTACTAGTTTCTAGTGTTGATTGATCATTCTAAACCTAGGGGAAGCATTCGGTTACGGAGTTTTAGGACTTAATTCGAAAGAAATTGTGAAATTGAAGAATTTTATAAAACATGCATAATCATGAGTATGACCAAATAAGATGAAATTAGATGAAATGTGTTATGAAAAACTTACAATACGTAATGGTGATTGTGTTAGATGAATTTGCCCTTTGCGAATTAACCCGAATTATGTGATTTGGAGGTGATTTGAGAGGTTTTTGGGTTTTAGTTTTCGTCACAGCAGAAGCAGGGGAAGGGGAGTATGGAAAAGTGGAGTATTTGGCAAAAGGAAAAAGCAGAAAAACGGGTTTGAGCTATCAGATGGCCGGCCCCCTTAAACATTAAGGGGGTCGCCCTTCATTTGGCTGTCGGTCCCCTTAAACATTAAGGGGGCCGCCCTCCAAAATTTGATATTTTTGATTTTGGTTTCTGGAAAGAACAAGAAAATATTTATATGTATGTATTAGATTTATATTTAATCAAAAATACGTTGGAGGATATTCGCACGAATGGAATTACTTGACACTTTTACTTGACAATTTGCCAATTAAATTTTCTTGATCATTTCGGATGAAATTTATCAAGTTGTCAAGTACACAAGAACGTTGTGGAAGGTTCATAAGTATATGTATATATATATATATATATATATATATATATATATATATATATATATATATATATATATATATATATATATATATATATATATATATATATATAGTATGGGCTTATAAGACGAGAATAAAGGAAGGAAACGTATGCAATGGAAGCCGGGAGTTTGTTTCATCCATAGATTTTTCGACTCATCTCTCTTCATCAGCATGAGTGTTGTTGAACATTAAAGTTCAATAAGGCAAATGGGGAAAAGAAAAGGTTCGTAAACGAACAATTTCTAGTTCTAGAAAATCAACAAATGAATTTTCTAGGTTATAAGATCCTAGATATAGCTAAGTGTATATATATATATATATATATATATATATAGTATAAGTAAATAAGTATATATATGTATAGAAATAAAAACTAGAGGGAATAATGAACCAATCAAAATCACATAAAAACTAGATACTAAACTAAGCATGCATTTGTTGACAAGGAAATAAAAGGAAATGTGTACCTTTCGTCTTCAATGCGTTTAACTTCAAAATCTTCAAGGGAAAGTCCGAACACGGGGTGACATCAAAGATTTCCATGTATGAATGGTGAAGATTTTTACGTTGGTCCCCATTGTCTCATTTGACCAAAGTTATTTGTCCCGAACATGTTTTGTATTTGACTTGGGTGCATATATGGTGGAAACATTCCCCATGGATTGAAGTTCCACATTTGTTGATTATTGTTAAAGTTTCGTCTATTTTGGTTTACTCTTGGTTGAGGTGTTTTAGGTCTAGGGTAAGAATTATTCGGTTTCCTAGGTGGTGGAGTTTTAGATCTTGTTTTAGTTTTGGACGATCCTACTTCGGTTTTTAAAGATGGTTTATAAAACGGTTTTATTTCTTCATTACTAGCTAGAGGTATTTTCTTATCATTTATGAGTATATACTTAGGATTAGATTTTGAAGGTTTTAGTTCCTTGAGTTGGCTTTCAAATTTAACATTTTTAACTTCACTTGTTGAGGCTTTGGTTGAGTTAAAACCTAGACCGGTTTTATCTCTGGATATTCTTTGAATACTTATAATTTTACTAAGTGAGTTACTACTATTTTCAAATTTATCAAGTTTACAAATTTCTTCCTTAAGTTTGTTGTTTTCACTTCTAAGCTCTTGACATGATTTACATTCTTCAAAAATTTCTTTACCTTTTTCAAGTTGATGTATTTTAATTTTTAGTTCAAGTACTTCATTTTCTAATTGGTTGTTTATGTATTTTAGTGATTTGTTTTTAGCCATAACTTGTTGTCCTAGTTTGCATAATCTATTGTATTCACTATCTAAATCTTTTTCATCTAATGATAGATTTTCATCACTAAAATATTCGGTTTCGGAACGTACCTCACTTGATGTTTTAGCCATGAGACACTTTTCTTCCTTTGTTGTTTCTTTCTCATCTTCATCGCTATCACTCCAAGCGCCTCCAACAAACGCTCTTTGATTTTGATCTCTTGTCATCATTGGACATTTTCCAATAAGGTGATTCGGATCACCACAATTGAAACATTTTCTCTCATTCTTGCTATACTTGTCATCATTATTCTTTTGAGATGTTCTTCTTTCATCGTGTGGTTGTCTAACGAATCTTCCTCGCCTTTTGAAGAATTTCTTGAAATCTCTTACGGCCATGGCATATTCTTCGTCTTCGCTTTCAGAAGATGAGCTATCTTCGTTGTTGGATTCCTTTCTAGCTTTCAAGGCGATTGACTTGCTTTGCTCTCGTTTCCCTTTAGCCATTTCGGAGTCCTTCTTTATTATTGCTTCGTAGACTTTTAAATTACCAATTAATTCATTAAGTTGTAGCGTTGACAAATTCTTTGATTCTTCAATAGCCGTCACTTTAGCTCGCCATTTTGGGTGAAGAGCTCTAAGAAACTTCCTAACAAAATTCTTACTAGAGAAATTCTCATCAAGTGCTTTTAAACTTGTGATTATAGTGTTAAATCTAGCAAAAGCATTATCAATTGATTCCTCTTCCGGAATCGTGAATTGCTCATATTGTTGAACAAGTAGATCTATTTTGTTATCTTTGACACCTTGGTGGATTATTAATAAAGAGTTCCAAATTTCTTTTGCGGTTTCACACATAAAGATCCTTTCGTACTCTTTACGTGGTAACGCATTGTAAATAACCATTTTTGCTTCATTATTTTTAGCAAGTTTTCTTTTTAAATCATCATTTTGTTTTTCAAAAGGTACGATTTCATCTTTCTTAGTTTCGGGGTTATTTTGAATAGGTAAAAAATCACCATTGGTAATAACATGCCAAAGATCTAGATCTTTTGATTTCACATAAGTTTCGAATCGATTTTTCCAATAGAAAAATCCATCACTTTCAAATAGTGGTGGTCTTTGCATAGATTGCCCTTCTAAATATTTTTCAGATTCCATAGATCGTTACAAGTTTTAAAATACAATATATTTTAAAAATCTTGCTAGACGTCGCTCCTGATACCAATTGTGGAAAACTAGAAAGGGGGGGTTGAATAGTTTTACGTCCTTTTAAATTTATAAACACAAGTTTGTTTTAAAAACTTCGATTCTAGTTTATGTGAACTCAATACTTGCACTATATGAACAATTGTATGGTAACTAACTAACAAAGCTAATATAGTAAAGGTAAATGAATAAGTAATGAGAAGAGTTGGAAAGATCAAACCACAACACAAGGATTTATAGTGGTTCGGCTACAAGGACACCTTCCTTGTTCCTACTCCACTCCCCGAGTCACCTACTCGAGAGTTTTCTTCACTATGTCAACAAGCTCCCTTTTGGCGGAGAAAACCTTACACACCAATTTACACACCACAACAACTTCACAACTTGATCACAACTTCTACACAACTTCTTCACACCAATATACTACACACCAATCTTCTACTTCACACCAATCTTCTACACACCAATCTTCTACACACCGATCTTCTACTTCACAACTAACCTACTTTACTACTAATCAACTTCTACTTCCTACACAACTTCTATATCTTCTAAACAATATATAACAAGCACAACACAATATTCACAAATGAATGTATATGTACACTATGCACAACTACTCTTCAACACTTCTTGAACTTGGTTATAGAAAGAGTGTTCTTCTTTTGCACTTTGGATGAGAATGGAAGATGAGGGATTGAATCACATGAAACAAGGATTAATATACAAATGATCAAAGGGTTTTAGAGGATCTTTAGAGAGTTATAGATCTGAAAATTTCGTGCAAAAGGTGAGACAAAAATCCAGGTTTAAGGTGGTATTTATAGGCAAAAGATTCTGACAGAGGAGCGTGGCCAGTCCTCTTAAATCAAGGCCGGTCCCATTAAAATTAAGGGGACCGCCCCTTATAATTAAGGGGGCCGCCCAGCTGAAACGGCCAGAATCCTTGTCTTTTAGTGGGGAAAGTTTATTTGGTGAAAAACTAACTGATTTTGGTTAAAAATTTGAATTCATATATTTAGTATGAATAAAACATTTTTCTTAATTACCAAAGTGTTTTTCAAAAATATATAATATGTTTATATAATTAAATAAACTTTGTGTTAGTTAATTAAATACCCCTTTGATCATGAGATGTATTAAGCACTTGTTTATCCATACCTTAAGTGATTAAGTTGGATATAGTGATATAAACTAGCTTAATACTTGTTTACGTAGTAATTATACGATTTACGATTTTACATTTTGTGATCGTCAAAATATAGAGGTATCGAAAGATATGAATAATGTTTTCACACATTATTTATGTCAACAAATAGAAAACAATTCTTTGACAACCCATTCAAAGACTGGTGTGAAAAACTATGCATAAAACTGCATTTCGCATTAGTCAAGCACACGCAAGCTAACAGACAAGTCGAGAGAGCAAACCAAAGCTTAGGGGAAGGAATCAAAGCACGTCTGGGTGCAGGAAAAAAACTGGATAGAAGAACTGCTACATGTCCTACGGGCGCACCGAACGATGATCAAGTCCAGCAATGCGGATACCCCGTTTGCATTAACGTATGGAACGAAGGCTTTTATCCCAGCTGAAATAGGGATGCCCACATGGAGAACGGAAGACGTGAATACAACACTAAATTATGAAGCTTTAGAAATCAACTTAGACATGCTAGAAGAAAAAAGAGAGCAAGCAGCAATCCAAGAAGCAAAAAGCAAGTCAAAAATGGAGAAATACTACAACTCCGGGGTCCGCAATACAAGCTTTAAACCTGGAGACTTAGTGTATCTTAATAACAACGCAAGTCACGCCAAGGAGAGTGAAAAGTTGGGACCCAAATGGGAAGGACCATATGAAGTAACGGATGCACTTGGAAAAGGGGCATACAAGCTAAAGGATAGAAATGGAATGCCGATACCAAGAACATATAACATTTGTAACCTCAAGAGGTGCTATATAAACCAAATGTAGGCAAGCCACTCATGTGGACTCTGCAGTGCTCATTTATCCTTTTAAATACTATCTTATCTGTTTCTTTAAATTTTTAATAAAAAAAAAGTGAAGATTAGCTACCTTCACTAGTTCATTTTAACAAAATGTTTATCCTTTTACTTTGCAAAGTCATTAACATATGTGAGTAAGATGCGCACACAATTGGGCATGCCCCACAAACGTTATTCCGCATAACAAAGGGTGAGTAACCTCACAATTAACTCAAAGTATATAAGAGGTATTGCAAACCCAGTATGGGAGAATAACCCACAAATATTCAAAAAAAAGCCTATTAAATAAGCGTACCAGTGCGATCTTAGAAAAATAGAAAAAATCAGATATCATGATACAAACATCGTAAGCCACTATGATTAAAAGAAGACGTACAAGTAGAACATACACATTGTTCAACAAAGTACGAAAATTATAAAGATAACCTTAAACGGTTACAAATACAAATTAAAAAGACTCATGTGCCTCAGTGGCCACGGTTTCCTCTTCAACAGAAGAAGAAACAGGAGCACGACCACTATCATCAGCTAGGGGACCATCCCCATGAACAACTTGGGCATCCGTGCCCATCACCCCACAAACCTCTGACAAAACAGGAGTGGAAGGTTCACTGAACAAGGAAGTTGTGACCTCAAGAACATCCAAACCATCAGCCAAAATGGCTGGCGCATCAGTAGCAGCAGCATGAATGGGCACTATTTCAACGAAGGATGCAAGATGCTAAGTAAATGCAGCCTGAGTAGCAGCAATACTTTATTTAATCTTAGCAACTTGCCACTGACACTTCTCTAAGGCAGAGGATAAGGGCTCGGCCCCCACGGGCGCATTATCCTCAGCATGCCATATGGGAACAAAAGGCTGCTCTAGATTCGGTTGCAAATCAGCTATGTCAGGAACATTGGCAAGTGGGCCATCAAGGAAAAAAAGATTCATAACATCTGCAATACAGGCATCCTTGTAAGCTGATAGATCAGAAAACAAAGGAAACTCAAAATCACGAACGGCTTGCAATGCAGACTGATAGTCTGTCTCCGCTGAAGGACAATGGCCAGTGACACCTGTAAGATTTGTGCCTAACTTGCAATCCGCAAGACCAGCTACTAACCCATCCTATATCCCTTTAACAACAGCGGAACTTATAACTCTCTCAGACGCCATAACATAGTTGGGAGAGTTTAGACATTTGACACCAACAAGCTTGTTATGATCAAGAAACACCTTCGGGAGGTCGGGGATGCTCGAAATAAAGATTAAACATGGTATATTATTAGCTTCAAGAAAGGGGAAGATGTGTGTGTTTTCTAGAGAGAGAAAGAAGGAAAACACACACACCTTGAAATACAATGAGACATCCAACCTCCTAGTTGTGACTAGGAGGTGTATTTATACTACAAGACTAGCCTAACTTAGCACTATTGACTAAACTATTTCTTGTACATAGAAAGAATTGTAATTCCCGAATATAACATAACTTTAAAGGCTAAAAATCTCTCCCCAAAGTGATGTTATACGGGGATTGCTTACAACATTCCCTACAAGTAAAATTAAATACAAAACATAAGCACAGCAGCTCCGAGAGTGGTCTTCAAACTTCATTACTTCATTCAGTTTCCTGAATCTTCTCAGCTGCCATCTCTTTACTTGCAGAAGAACAATGTGAGCAAATCTAATTAGGGATTAAATCTGGCTTTTCACTCTCCCCTAATTAGTGCTCTCCCCCTGATGAGGCAAAAAATGAACCATTTTTAGGGGGTCATTTAAGCCCGGAATTAAATTTATTTGATCAAATATTGCCCTAAATCGTTCCTTTTGTGATTTTAGGTACTTTGGGAGTGAATTCTGGAAAAGGAAGCATTTTGGACGTTTTTGGAGCATAAAAGTAAAGAAAACAGCAAAGACTTAATTTTCCATGCTGGGAACAGTACCTGACGGCGTCAAGAAGGAAAATATGACGGCGTCAGGAGCAAAATCCATGACGACCCAGAAAAAACCTGAAGGCGTCAGAAGTAGGGCGTCAAGAGTTATTTTGGTGACGGCCTGAAAAAGGATTACACATGACGGTGTCAGACCCAGATCTAGGCAGTCCGAGAACTTTATTGGCGGCGAGATGACGGCGTCAGAAATTTACTCTTGACGCCGTCACCTCCAAAATCTATATATACTTTTCTATTTTTCATTCATAAGAGAGGAACTTGTGTGGAGAATACTAGGGCCGAACCTAATAAACCCTAGATCGTTTGTAACAGTATTTTCAAGGGTTTTCACCCCTTGAAACCTTTCATGTTCAATTAAGATAAGTCTTCTTTCAATTCATTCAATATGTCTATGTGTTGTTTGAATATATCTTATGCTTGTCTCGATTTTAACATGCTAGGCTAGATCTTTCATGTGTTTGCTTAGATGTAATGAAACCTAGATGTTGATTATAGGTTGATTGCTTGTTTATAGTTGTAATGGATGAATGATTTCAATGTTAGGCTTAAGAAAACTGGCAGATCTCCATTGTGTAACTTGCTTGAACGTCTTAAGAAACATGAACCAATGTGTACTAGGTTTTTATGGTTGTATTTAATGCATGAGCGAATTCTAGTGATCTCATGTTAGGAGCTTCTTAGCCGGCTCGACATAGGAGTGAAGTAGGAGCTTATAGGATTGGGGAAGTAAGTACGCCACCCCATGAATGGTATTAAGGAATACAATCCGTCATCCACACAACTGTAACAAGTAATTAACCTGTAAAAGATATCTAGCGAGTAGTGAAATCTAAGTAAAAATAATTCTCCCATATATTGCTCACACCACTATCTTAATTTAGTTTATTTTCATTTTTATTATTTTATTTTGATTGCATCTTAGTTATTGGGTTAGTTGACTAGCAACTAATTCCGCCCACTCCTTAAAAAACCGAGATTTTTATTTTCTTTTCCAAAAACATAAAAATACAAAAAGAATCATCCCTCACCTCTAGACCTAGTCTTTAGGCTTTCTAATCCTAGCGACACTATTCCTAAGTTGAACGATCAATCCCCGGTACTTGTCACTATACTATACTACAACGATCAGGTACACTGCCTGGTGGGGGTTGTAAGCTTCTCGAGATCCCTCGAGAGGTAAAGCCTGGTGCAATTCCCACGCATCACCCCCAAACTGACAACCTTTCTGATTAATGCCCTGAATCTGAAGAAGTCTTCTGATACTTAAATGCATACCGTCTTTAGTCTTCTAACACGCAGCGGAAAATGTTGAACAAACTGTGGACTCGACCTTCTTCAAGATTATCCATTTAGAGGAACAGAATATCAACATCTTCATCTCACCAAATACATTCCAGTTATCTTACATATAGCAAATCAGCCCATAACGTACACATGAAATGATAACACCAAAGTAACAAGTTGAAACACTGATAATCTTGAATTTGTTGCCCGAAATTGTTGAAGGTGGATAAGGTAGAAGTACGTAGAAAAAGTTGAGAGGGTAAGGATATAGAATCAACCAATCTCTGACACAAATCATTGCATAAATCATTAAACCCGATCACGTGAACTTGTTGTGCGTCCTCGATGTACACATTTCTCTCCCCTGATGGTTACGATTTATCGGAATCAGCATAATGATGTGTACGTGAAGTATTAACTGAAAGCACTTTATCATTAATTATATAAGCCCGTGAGAAGATGTCGATAAACCCAATCTACTAACAATACCATTCGAAATTGTCTTACTCTTTATCAACCCCCTTGTATCAACAACGACGGCTATTTATAGTAATAACATATGAGGAAAAACCCGATATGACGAACTTGAGAATGAAGTAAAATCCCCAAGACTTGTGACCTAAACTTGTACTATCCTTGTGACTAAGAACGGCTTGACATATCCTCAACGATGTGAGACACTGAGCACTACAACGTTACTCCTTAAAGTGATAGCTACTTTGTGGGTATAGAGAGAAAGAATCACAGAAGTAACTAGATATCCAAGTCTTCATCACCATTAACCTATGCCCAAACAAGTCATCTTCGTGGGAGGTAAGAAAGAAAGAAAATGAAATAAGTATGTGTGCCCATAAAACGTTACTTCAAACCCGAATAAATAATAACGAATTATCCCCGTAGTCACAAACATCTGATATTAGCCGTTGTCATTTAATTGTGATTCTTGATCAGGATCTTTTAAGCTATACGTGGTGTATTTTGAAGCGGGATATATTGGTATTAAGGTTATGAAACAATGAAATGAATCATCTTCTGTTAAGTGTAGACCAATGATATCGTATATGTTTTTGGTGTCTGGGTAAGTTGCTGGAACTTGTAACACGCAGAAAAGTTGGAGTTTTGCTAACTCGCAAGATTTAACTTCCACGAAGTATAGTTTCCCCTTGAAGTATTCAAGAATAATCCTTACTAGTTAAACTATAAGGAATGTTAAGGCTAACTAGCCACAAAAAATTCCTAACTTGCTAGAAAAATTTCTAACTTGCTAGAAAAGTTCCTAATTCGCCAGGAAAATTCCTAATTTGCCAGGAAAATTCCTAATTCGCCAGAAAAGTTCCTAACTCGCCAGAAAAGTTCCTAACTCGCTAGAAAAAAATTCCTAACTCGCTATAAAAGTTCCTAACTCGCTAGAAAAATTCCTAACTCGCTAGAAAAATTCCTAATTCGCTAGAAAATGTTCCTAACTCGCCAGGAAAGTTCCTAACTCGCTAGAAAATGTTCCTAACTCGCTAGAAAGGTTCCTAACTGGCCAGAAAAAATTCCTAACTCGCTAATCTTCAAAACCCAACTCGCTAATCTTCAACTTAACTTGCCAAAAACGTACTTTTTCCGAGAAAAAAACACCAAAAAACACAATTTTTCACCACAAAACACCACGATTCGCCCCTGGTTAGCTCTGATACTACTTATTATGATCAAGAAACACCTTCGGGAGGTCGGGGATGCTAGAAATAAATATTAAACATGGTATATTATTAGCTTTAAGAAAGGGGAAGATGTGTGTGTTTTCTAGAGAGAGAAAGAAGGAAAACACACACACCTTGAAATACAATGAGACATCCAACCTCCTAGTTGTGACTAGGAGGTGTATTTATACTACAAGACTAGCCTAACTTAGCACTATTGACTAAACTAGTCCTTGTACATAGAAAGAATTGTAATTCCCGAATATAACATAACTTTAAAGGCTAACAAAGCTTAATACCATGTGTCACCAACCAACGACGATCAGCCACAATGGCAAGAAAGCGAGGATAAAACATTTTGTGAAGATACAAGGACAAATCCTCAACGTTATTATCCAGATAAGCTATTGTACGGGCAAGCACATCCACCTGAGCATCCTAAATTTTCTCAAACTTAATCTCCAAATCATCAAAGGCTAACAATCTGGCACATAACTCGGCACATTTGGACTCAAGTTCCTGTACCTAAAAAAAGAAGAAGTAATCAAGGAGGAAAAAAAAACTGAGACTGAATACCTGACAGGCAAGAGACTCGTTCTCAAAAATCAATACATGATCTGGAGGTGGAGCTAAAGACTAGAGCTCCGCCACCTTCGCATTAAGAGAATCCCGCTCCCTCTGAAGAGCGGAATTCTGTTCAATCAAAAAACTCTCTGAAAACTTCAGGGCAGAAACCTGGTTACGAAGGTTGAGGGCTTCCGTAGTGATGTGCGTATGTGTCACGTTGTAGTATAGAGGTGTTTTTTATGCCTTATCAAGTTTTAAATTTATATTTTGCCGACTTATCCTATAACACATACACTAACGAGCAGTGTACCCCATCAATATGTAGACAGTGGTAAGCAGAGTGTCGATCACTAAGAGTAGAACGTAATATCTAGTTAGTCTAATCGGTATTTTATTTCCTAAGTTAGTTTTACAATCTAATCTAATGTAAAGGAGGGGGTTAGTCTGAGAGACTAACACGATTTGGTTCAATTAACTAAAACTATAAAATACAGCTAATGAGATAGAATTACAACGATTGGCGAACACGTACACAAATAGATAATAGATATAGATAAGAAGGTCTGACTAATGATTAAGTAGCTTGTCACTTTTTATTGCTAGTTTTATACAGTGTTGCAAAAAAATGTCTACAAGGCCGATTAATCACCGCTTAGGAGCTACAGGGCCACCAACCTTGCCGATTTATGTAACTGGTTTTAACAAATAGGTCAACCATGGTCAACGGCGATCAATGGCGGTCAATGGTGGTCAACCTTGTCAGAAACCTACAAATCTTGCCGGAAGTACCCAAAACTCATCATAAACTTATTTTGATCAGTTATAGTAACTTTTTGAATCTATTACATGTTGTCTTTTAGCGAAAATATTGCCGAAAATACCTAAAACTCGCCGAAAATACCCAAAACTTTTTAGAAATACCCAAAATTTGCAGAAAATGCTAATCCGATTAATCACCAATTAATCCCGCCTAGACCGATTACAAGCTAAAAGGTGGTCGACCGCCTCACTACCGATTCACGATTTTTGCAACCTTGGTTTTATATGATGAGTATCGTAATCTAATATGTCTTGTTGGATCTTAAGTATAGGCGAGTAAACTCTTAATGATTACTTATGCTTAAGAATTAATTTACTAACTTATTAGGCAAGTGAACTAATCGTAGGAGGAGGTGTGGCAGCCCCGAATAAGCCACTGGTAGGCACAGAGGTTATCAATGCACATATAAAAAGAACCAAAAAAACATCATATAAACTTTAATCGATGAGAAAGCAATTTTAAGGGGAGCAATATGGCGGTCACAAGCCCATCAATCCTGATGGATTAAAGCTTACTATTACAATAAAACAAAACTACTTATTTGAGTTAAATTACAAGCAGAACCTTCTTACAACTCTAAGATCTTCAATGTGGTGTGTCTTGTGTTGCCTTTTCGTTGTTCTTCCTCTCCTTAGGGTTTGTGTTGCAGCTTCTCTAGGTTTTAGTACACGAAATTCGGCTGTATCTTGGGGTATTTATAGTTTCTGTCTGAGGGTTCGATGCGACGCATCTACTAAACTTAACTTCGCGTGGGGTCCAAGATTAATATATTCTGGAATATTCATACACCGTCTTCAGATGCGGCGTATCTTGAATCCTTATGCGGCGCATGTCCTTCAGTATCTTGGATTGTCTTTGGTGAAGTCTTGATAGTGATACGACGTATGTCAAAAGTGTAATGCGGCGTATCTGAGCTAGAACAAGTTGGTTCTTCTTCATTGACCAAAGTTTCATATGCAGCGCATGATAATAATCAGATGCGGCACATTCTTCAAAGTCAGGTAATGGTCTTCGAATTCATCTAAGTATGATGATATGGCGTATCTGTCTAGAATGATACGGCGCATCTCCTTGATTTCAGTAGACTTTTTAATCTTGATCATTTAGCTCCATAATTAGTCCAAAATCATTAAGTTTCACCAATTGCTTGTTTTGACCTGAGAATTACTAAAGTAAACGATTAATTATCAATTCGCATACATAATATAATAAAATAAGTCAAATAAATAGAATAAATGATGACAATATAATGTACTTATTTGATGTCATCACGTAGCTTCAGCGTCAGCTAATGAAAGTCTTTCTTTTATATTTTGAATCTCTTCATCCTTAGCCTTCAGTAAACGGAATCTCTCGTCACAAAGAACATACAAGTCATTCCTTTCACGGAGAAGGGATTCCGAACGTTTCCTCACTTCAGAACTCAGCACTATCTGATGGGTCGTACTCACGTTAAACACGGAGAACAATTGCTCGTGGTCAAGGCCGCGAACAGCAGAAAACATACGTGGAGGAGCAAACCCATCAATAGCATTACCGCACTCTAATGGGTCGATAAGCTGGGAACCTTTAGTTACACCCCAATCAGGAATATAGATATCCTCAACATGATCAGGATCAATGTCATCAAAGGCACGGGAGCTATAGCCAGAAAAATCCTTCACACCATAGGTAACTAAACTATGATCAGGAGAAGCGAATCCCTTGACCATTTTACCTTTTGAGGTAGCAGTAACCATGGTAGAGGTGGCGGCAGCAGTCGTGGTTACCGACAAAATGCTATGTTTGATAAAAGAACCTACCTCTGCATCAGAGACAGGGGTACTCAATAGAGGAAGCGCACAAAAAGACGAGGAAACAATTTCCCTCAAAGGAGTAGTTTCAATCTTAGGATCGACAAAATTATCAACTGACGACCGAAAGGTTCCAGCGGATTCCGTCACAGAAGGAAACTCAACAACAACACCGACATCCCTTTTAAGCTTTTTTGAAGAGGAGAGAGACCATCCAAAGAACCTTCTCCCACTTTCTTCTCCGGTTCTGATACAACGTGTAACACCCCGAAAACCGGATCAACGGAAGCATAGAAGTCTGGGGGTGCTACTCGATTGTTATCAAAACAAGAAGTATAAAGAACGGTTTTACACAAACCATTTTAAAAGAAAATTTATAATTGAAAACATTCAATCTACATTAGTTAAAAATAGTGCGGAAGCTATAGTTCAAAATTAGATTTAAATCAATCCCAAACGGTTTTTGGAGTCTTCTATGACCAAGCCATGCCCTTCGCCAAGCACCTCCAAGTAAAATATACAGCGGCAGTATCTAACACCTGAGACAAACATGCTAAAAGTCAACACGAAGGTTGAGTGAATCCATAGGTTTAAAGTAAAGTAATTGATCACAATATTCCTAATTTTAAGATAAAGGGGCTACGTTGTTATACGCCCGAAAAATACCACGGGGCTACGTTGTTATACGCCCACTGCACTAAGCTCATGAGACCAAAGCGTTAACAAACAACATAAGTTGACAATAACCGCGGAATTTCATAATATAACAAATGCCCCCAACGCCGGGCACCTGCCAAGTACCCAGCAAACCTCGAATATAGTACACCACAATTTGCTTATCTTGCAAAAGGAGTGGGAGGGTCAATTCCTATAGGCCTATATCCCTATATTCGCGCTCACTCGCAAGTCTCACTCGCAAGTGCTTAATGGCTCATGATTCGAGGGACTTAATAGTGGCAAAAATCGTACTTAGTGCTTATAAAAAATGGCTACTGCTTCACTCACAGTACCAGAATATATCCGTTTTCAGTTCAATAAAAAGTTTTCAAACCATTGTGATCATAGTAAAAACAAAGCATGTATCTCACCCCCAATTAGTTTGCAAAACAATTAAAATTGATAAAAGTGGGGCTATGAACTCACCTGAGTATGTAGCAATGCAAGATATTGTCACAACTCGTAATTTCTGATCATTTTCCAAACCTCGACAATTTACTATTCACAAGTTACTATTCATCGATCACTATTCATCGTTTTCGAGGTCAATTCGACATTCTGAGAAGCGTTCAGAAATTTTACTATTCACATGACACTATTCATTTCCGGAAGAAATATCACTATTCACGTGCATTACTCATGTCATCGTAAAATTAGTTTACGAGTATTTAAATTCGCGTAACCGTATTAGTTCAGGAGCGAATTCATGCATCATTACCAGGGACATTTCATACAGACTAGAAATAGTCTGCGTATCATCATTATGTCACTTGCATACTATTCCACTCGTAGGATAATTAAATTAATACTTTTGATATAATTGACTTTTTACGTATGTTTATTTTAAATAAACGTTAACACGCGACCAATAATGTGGCTAACACGTCCGACACTCCCGACTATGATCCCAATATATTTTTATATTCATTTTAATAATATAAAAATTATAATATTAATTTACCCGGTATTTTAGAAATTTATTTATTTCGTATCGTACGCCTAATTTATTTACGACGGTTTTCGTAGAAATTAGACAATAATTATCTAAACACTCAATACTTGTACCCAATATATTTTTACAAGTTTTACGACTTTATTATGTCCCGAATAACTTCAATAAAATTTATTTCTAGCAAACCCGGTACCCGATAAAACCTAAAACCAACTAATACTACACAATACCACTAACTTCCTAAATTAAATCCTAAGACAAACCCCCCCCCCCCCCCCCCCTTTTCCTCCTTTTGGTGGCCGGCCTAGCCCTCCCCCCTTGGTCCTCACATGCTAATCTCACCAACACTCTTAAATGCTCACCTAAATATTGTCTCCTAAGTAGATATTATCACATTTCATCTCATTTCTTTCTCATAAAAACACAAGTCCAAGAAAATTCTTTCCTCTCTTTTCTCTCTTTGGGGTTCACGGCAAAACAAAAAGAACAAGGCAAGACCAAATATTTTCTCAAGATCAAGTGTTATTCTAGTGTAGTTAAGTTATTCTTGCAAGGTTTTGAAATACAAACTTAAGAATACTAAGGTTTTCATCATCTAATCACACCATCCTTCAAGTAAGTATAACAAACTCATTTTTATAATTTTTCCTAGTTTATACAAGATCCATATGGTTTTTATACTAGATCTACATGCATATGTTATTTATACCACTTTATTTTATAAACTTTTAACTTTTGAACCTTAGAAAGTGATTATTGTTAGATCTTTGTTAGATCTACTTGGTTATGATGTTTAGGAACCCATGAAACCCTAAGAAGGTGTATGGTAGGATTAGACTAGTTTTGTGGTGATTGAAAGTGGTTTGGTTGAAGTTGGAACAAGTTTGAAACTAGGAAAATGATTTTGGAAAATATATATACCTACTGTCCCTATTTTGGAAACGTTGGAAACTCAGGAACTCAGGGGTAATTTTTGACCAAATATTTATAAAATACTTTTAAAAACGAAACTTTAGACGAAAGAACGGATTAAAACGAGCTTATAACGAAGAAGTTATGATTTTTGCAAATTAATTGACGAAAACTATTTCCTGAAAAACTGCATGCTGTTTGGAAATTTTTGACGGACAAATAGAAGCGTTAAACGTAACCTAGAGGAGCCGAGTTATCAAAAATATATTAGTACTTACTAAAACGAATCCGTGGACATAAAGAACGAGGAAAATGAACTTAAAACGACCAAGTTATACGCGTTTTAACATCGTCAAAACTATATATATATATAGTCACTACTAGAAAATAATAACTTACGCACTAAATGGTATATTTTCTAGAAATGTTACTAAGGACTATATTCTTAACAAATGAAATACGTATGATCCAAAAGAATATTTATACGACTTAATGACGTTATTTTAAGGTTTTCGATACGAGGAAATATAACGCTAACATTTTTATACGATATATATTACGACAAGTTTTTATAACTCCAATTGGACTTATTTTTCCTAAGTATGGAAAGTATTTTATTTGACAATAACTAGTATTTCCAAATTACGAGTGGTATTGGTATCATGTGCATGTGCATTCATTACATCACGGCATTATCTAAATTAGATCACATTCATTCATTTAGGTTGCGGCTAGTGTTCGCGCCTTGTTGTCCCGATCATTCCATCACTTTGTACTATCATTTCGAGGTGAGTCATAGCCCCCCTTTTACTCGTTTAATTACTTTATAAACTCTTTGGGGGAGATACATGCTTAAATACTTGTTTTATACTTTTATACGATTTGAATTACTTTTTGGAGGAGAATACGCTACTTTAATTATTTTTGTACAATGCCAAAGTATTAAATTCCATACATTGCTTAAGTTGCCTTATTACCACGACATAAGTCCCCTTTAATATCATGGACCGTTAATTAAGATGCAAGCGAGAGTGAGTGGATAGATCTATCGAGGGTGACTCCTCCATTCGTGTTTGGGTTGCTCCATAAGGAAAACGAATGCATTTCATTTCTAATATATTACGAGTGTCTGGTAAACACTCATTTGGGGCCAAGTAACGTCTAGCTTCGGTGTCATGAGCTTAAGAGACAATGTAGTTTTATGACTGAAACACTTATTACTTTACTTTATACTTGGGCTATTGTACATACGATTAAAGTTATATACTGATGGTTTTTATAAACTTGGTTACTGATTTATGATGCCTTTGCATCAATCTTATTACTGATTTATGATGCCTTTGCATCAATCTTATTACCGATTTATGATGCCTTTGCATCAATCTTATTACCGATTTATGATGCATTTGCATCAATCTTATTACTGATTTACGATGCCTTTGCATCAACCTTATTACGGATTTACGATGTTTTTACTGGGAAATTCTTCTCTCCAAATGTTTTACCATACCTGCTTGTTCTCTAAAATCTATGAACTCACCAACCTCGTGTTGACACTTTAGCATGTATTTTCAGGTTATTAAGGTAGCTCATGTTGCATGCATTTGGACCTTCATGGAGTCGCGGAGACGACGCGTCTGACTATATTTTCTGCACTTATGAAACGTTTGATTATGTTGAACTTATTTTATCTAAATTGGCAACATCTTTTGGGACCTAAGTTTTGTAAACTCTGAATGTTTTAACGATCAAACGATGTATTTTTCCAAACGACACTTTAGGTCGTTCAATATGACTGTAACTGTGGTGCTATGACAGTCACCCCCAGGTATTCCATTCCGCTGCCATACAGGTAAATTGGGGGTGTGACAGATTGGCATCAGAGCTAAGGTTATAGCGAACTAGGATGTATCTTGGACCCTAGACTATAACCACATCATCATAGCATCTCATCATTTCATCATAGGTGCATATTCACTATACATGTTGTTTTACGCACACACTATACGAGTTATTCATACCCATACTCATATATATATATGATTATATTGACCTGGTTCACAAGTGACATGTCTTCAGATACCCACGCTGTTATCCTTTCGTCGGATTCTGACATTGAAGATGCCTTGTCATCTTCCACTACCATTATACCACCAGCTGTACTTACACCACTATTAGCACTATTGAATTGTCATAAGAGCAAGGTTCTCATTCAGCCTATACATAGAATGCCGTTTAGTAGAGTATTCAGACTTAATTTTAATGGACTTATTAGGATGCTTATTACAAGGGAGATAGCATGTTTTCTTTCCTTCACTAGTAGGACGCTTACTACTTAGGTACTACCACCACCGTTGGTTACTTATTACACTATTGGTCGTCCCATAGTGCGTACTTCAGCTTTACCTCTTAGATGTCGCGAGATAGCGCGAAAGAGGGTAGTATTCCATTCACTATTATCACCATTATCTCCTAACTCATCACTGGGATTTCATCGTCATCAACGTTATTCTCATCCTTTAGAATACCACCATTGTCAGTTTCCTTTTCCATTTTCACTTGCCATGAATTAGATAACGCCTTGTGGATAATATCAAGAATTACGGACTCAACAGGAACATCCGCAGATTCCTCAGGATTAGTTTGGAACTTACACTATCTAGGACTTGATCGATGCACAACTACAGATACCACTTCAGGACTATCTCGACCTTATGATGCCATAAACCTGATTTCACTTAGAGGGACTACAAGAAATCTTTAAACTAGACTTATATCTTTGCTAGCTTTTACTATTATCCTAACCACGGGAAGTGTGACATAGTTAAAGAAACTTGTAGTATTTTGATTGTTGTACAAATGGAATCATCAAGTATTGACTCTCCTATAGGGGAATAGTTGTGCTATATATGATATTGGTCAATATTGACCGAAACTTTAATGTATTATATTCATGTGTTATGAATATGATGATTTTATTAACTATAGATTCTCATGGTCTCTTATGATTTGATGGAAGTAGATTTAAGCAAACCACTCCAAGCATGACGCAAGCTGCTGTTGGACAATCCATTGCCAGGAACGTAACTACCGCCCTCACCAAGGAACTTACTCACGTGGAATTTATGGGTTGTAATCCCTCCTCCTTTAGCGGAAATATAGACACAAAGGAATTTCTCAAATGGTTCGAAGAATTAGAAACAATCTTTCAATGTGGTGACTGCCGTAAGGAAGACAAAGTTAAGTTCGCCACTTGCACTTTTCAGGAGCATGCCCAGAAATGGTGGACTAAGTATGTCCAGGTAGTAGGAGTTGATGCTGCTTACTCACACTCTTGGGAGAAACTAAAAAGGATGATGAGTTTGAAGTTCTGTGTGAAAAGCGAATTACAAGCAATTGAACAGGAAACACTAAACCTTACCATGGTAGGAGATGATGTTGTTAAGTATACTGCTTCTTTTTATGATTTCGCTCGACTAGGCTTTGCAATGGATGAACCAGAAAGCAAGAAACTTGAAAGGTACATCGGAGGACTTTCTCCTGAAATTCGTATGTTGGTCAACTCATTGGAACCCGATACCATGCCTAAAGCCATCAGGATGGCGATCGAAGCAAAGGAACGCATAGCTCACCCCAAGATCTTAGGAAGAAAAAGTGACAATAAAAGGAAGTGGAACAACAACCGAGGTGAGAATGCCACACAAGGACCACACAAGAGACAAGGAGTTGCTAAACCTAATGCTGCAGGTCTAAATGAAAAGAATGATTACCTTGGTATTTTACCTAAGTGTGAAGAGTGTCAACATCATCATAACCCAGGCCGTTGCCCGGAACCATGTGGCAACTGTAAGAAGGTTACCCACAAAACCAGGGACTCTAGGTTTCCAATTGTGGGTGATAATCAGAAACCATCAATTACATGTTTTGGCTGTGGTGTAGTGGGACACTTCAAGAGTGAATGCCCAGAGTTGGGAAGCCAGAATTGGAAGAAGAAGTTTATGTTTTAATTATGTAAACCATAGTTGAGCCCTCTAGGGTTGTACTTTCTTTTGGTACTTTCCATAAGTACGTTGATCTAACCTAGTTATATTAAGCACTTTCCTATCTAATGTAATGACTATCTTTAGTTATCTCTGTGATAATCGTAACCTTCGTTTATTCCATTTTCTATTGCAATTGTGCAATTTTCAATCATTTCGTAACATTATACCATTGTCTTATTAGGGATTAAGCCGAGTTCGTATTTGACGGATTAATAGATTATTACCATTCCATAATATTTACCCCTGTATCCAATAAACCATTCAACGAGTTTTATTTCAAACTATTTTACTACCTTATGGGGAAATTGTTTTACCGAATTTCTAAAATAAACCGTTTTGTTACCGTACTATAAACTGATTTTTCCGATATTACGCCAAATATTTACTATTACTACGCGAAACAATTTTTATATTACTTTGAAAGGAAATATCAGGATACCATTTTTGATAAGAATGCGTTGGACACCATCTAAAACTTTTGAGAAAAGTAATATTATTTTGACTAAATCAAGCATCGCATCATTAGTCCTCAACTATACATAGCCTGATCACCTATGTATACTTTAGGAAGGATTATGCCATGAAGGAAATAGTTACTTTTTAAAGTATTGCTAATAACAATCTTCATTTAAAAGCGTTTTAAACAAGTAAACTCTTTTATAAATGTCTCTTTCTGACAAACTCTCCCTGGATACTTACCCCACCTGTCACCCACTTAGCCATTAAGTTGGATTGTTCCATTGACTTCTTTAGGAGAGACTTACCGTATCAAGTACTAGGAGGATTCCTTGATACAAGAAAAACAATGAAAGGATTACAGAACTACTAACCTAGACTAGAAGTATACACCAAGACAATTTATAACTCAACAACAATTCTAAGATGCCACGAGACCATCCGAACCACCATCTCTGACCGGGTTGTCCAATTCTATTATTTAAAGGTACTAGCTAGACTGAGCTACAGGATCGAACACATTGAGAGAGTACGCTAAGCAAAACCATAGGAATAAACCAAGCCTCCTAACCGATACTGTAAAGTGATTTGATTAAACATAGCCTTATCTAAATGCAAACTTCCCTGCAGTGAATTTACGCCAAGAATGATTGATTCGAATTATGGATATCGATATAGATTCCCTCAAGGAATTGTGTTCTCAAGAAATTCTAGATAACCTCACCTATACATCAAGAGAGGCATCAGGCCCAAGCACAATAGGCAAAGGAAAACACATGTCTTAGCAATCCGTTAGACCAAAACACAAGGAATCAAAGAAATTGTTACCCATATTCTATCCCCTTCAGATAACGCCGAGTTCGAAAGACAGAACGTTGTGGAATTAGTCACAAGATTTATTGTACCTATTTCAATTATTCCTGATAAAGGTGATCAAATCACCTTAGACTTCTAGCAATCATCTTAAGATTTCCTTCGGAACCTCATTAAGGTGTAAACACCCTTATCATCCTCAGACCGATGGTCAGAACGAGAGAACGATTCAAACATAGGAAAGTTATACTCAGAGTATGACTGCTTGACTCTAGAAATGGTTGGACTAACCATTTACCATAAATCAGATTCTTTTACAACCGTAGTTATCGCGCGAGCATAGAGACTACACCATTTGAGGCACTTTATGGTCGAAGTACCAATTACCCATTTACAGACCGAAAATCGGAAAGTTAAATTCACTGGTCTAGAACTAAATTATGGAACAACAAAGGAAATTTCACAAGTCAAGAACCAGTTGCAAGCAACGAGAAGCTGGTAGAGGTAGGTTGGTACATGACGCACATCATACGGATTGAGTATCCCTGAACAGCGAACCAACTAGATTCTCGTGAGAGAACGAACTAAGTTAAAAGCTTTGCCTTGGAGAGGCATGATACAATTCTGGTAACACGAGAGATTGAACCTCTAGTATATTGGACCATTTAAGATTCATTTTAGAATCGACCAGCTGACATATAAGATTTGAGTTCTGACATAGTTCAGCAACATATATTACCCATATCACATTATAAACCTGAAGAAGCACTGATCATCTATTGACGAACCAAACTCAGAAAAAGCCAAACTCACTATTCCTATAAGCATTCATGAAATAACCAGAAATTTCCTACAAGTCAAGAATCAATTACAAATTCTATAAGTTGTAAACCATTAAAACTTCAAATTGGTAGCCAGATCATGTTGAAAGTTCTGCCTAGGAAGGGCATGATATTATTCAGAAAATTTGAAAGTTAAACCCGATATACACTGGACCACGTAATATTTCAGACAGAGAAGGCCTAGTGGCCGTCAGACTTGAGCCTTATTAGAGAACAACCGGATTTCATAACTATGTTTCACCTATTCAAATCCCAGGAAATGACTTCAGATTAGTCACTCATAATCCCATTTGGAAGGAAATCCAACCCTGAGACAAACGTAAACTTGGTAAGAGAACCAGTAGAAAGCATGGACCATGAGGTCGAACGGTTGAAGCAAAGTCGAATTCCTATCGTGAAAGTTCGCTGGAATTCTTGAAGAGGTCCCGAATTTACTTGGGAACAGGAAGACCAAATGCAACTCAAGTATCCACGTCTTTTTACCAAATATACTTCAGAGACCAACCAAAACTGAACTTCGGGACGAAGTTCCTGTTAGAAGGGAAGACTGTCACAACTCGTAATTTCTGGTCATTTTCCAAACCTCGACAATTTACTATTCACAAGTTACTATTCATCATTTACTATTCATCGATCACTATTCATCGTTTTCGAGGTCAATTCGACATTCTGAGAAGCGTTCAGAAATTTTACTATTCACTTGACACTATTCATTTCCGGAAGAAATATCACTATTCACGTGCATTACTCATGTCATCGTAAAATTAGTTTACGAGTATTTAAATTCGCGTAACCGTATTGGTTCAGGAGCGAATTCATGCACCATTACCAGGGACATTTCATACGGACTAGAAATAGTCTGCGTATCATCATTATGTCACTTGCATACTATTCCACTCGTAGGATAATTAAATTAATACTTTTGATATAATTGACTTTTTACGTATGTTTATTTTAAATAAACGTTAACACGCGACCAATAATGTGGCTAACACGTCCGACACTCCCGACTATGATCCCAATATATTTTTATATTCATTTTAATAATATAAAAATTATAATATTAATTTACCCGGTATTTTAGAAATTTATTTATTTCGTATCGTACGCCTAATTTATTTACGACGGTTTTCGTAGAAATTAGACAATAATTATCTAAACACTCAATACTTGTACCCAACATATTTTTACAAGTTTTACGACTTTATTATGTCCCGAATAACTTCAATAAAATTTATTTCTAGCAAACCCGGTACCCAATAAAACCTAAAACCAACTAATACTACACAATACCACTAACTTCCTAAATTAAATCCTAAGACAACCCCCCCCCCCCCCCTTTTCCTCCTTTTGGTGGCCGGCCTAGCCCTCCCCCCTTGGTCCTCACATGCTAATCTCACCAACACTCTTAAATGCTCACCTAAATATTGTCTCCTAAGTAGATATTATCACATTTCATCTCATTTCTTTCTCATAAAAACACAAGTCCAAGAAAATTCTTTCCTCTCTTTTCTCTCTTTGGGGTTCACGGCAAAACAAGAAGAACAAGGCAAGACCAAATATTTTCTCAAGATCAAGTGTTATTCTAGTGTAGTTAAGTTATTCTTGCAAGGTTTTGAAATACAAACTTAAGAATACTAAGGTTTTCATCATCTAATCACACCATCCTTCAAGTAAGTATAACAAACTCATTTTTATAATTTTTCCTAGTTTATACAAGATCCATATGGTTTTTATACTAGATCTACATGCATATGTTATTTATACCACTTTATTTTATAAACTTTTAACTTTTGAACCTTAGAAAGTGATTATTGTTAGATCTTTGTTAGATCTACTTGGTTATGATGTTTAGGAACCCATGACATCCTAAGAAGGTGTATGGTAGGATTAGACTAGTTTTGTGGTGATTGAAAGTGGTTTGGTTGAAGTTGGAACAAGTTTGAAACTAGGAAAATGATTTTGGAAAATATATATATATACCTACTGTCCCTATTTTGGAAACGTGGGAAACTCAGGAACTCAGGGGTAATTTTTGACCAAAGATTTAGAAAATACTTTCAAAAATGAAACTTTAGGCGAAAGAACGGATTAAAACGAGCTTATAACGAAGAAGTTATGATTTTTGCAAATTAATTGACGAAAACTATTTCCTGAAAAACTGCATGCTGTTTGGAAATTTTCGACGGACAAATAGAAGCGTTAAACGTAACCTAGAGGAGCCGAGTTATCAAAAATATATTAGTACTTACTAAAACGAATCCGTGGACATAAAGAACGAGGAAAATAAACTTAAAACGACCAAGTTATACGCGTTTTAACATCGTCAAAACTATATATATATATATATATATATATATATATATATATATATATATATATATAGTCACTACTAGAAAATAATAACTTACGCACTAAATGGTATATTTTCTAGGAATGTTACTAAGGACTATATTCTTAACAAATGAAATACGTATGACCCAAAAGAATATTTATACGACTTAACGACGTTATTTTAAGGTTTTCGATACGAGGAAATATAACGCTAACATTTTTATACGATATATATTACGACAAGTTTTTATAACTCCAATTGGACTTATTTTTCCTAAGTATGGAAAATATTTTATTTGACAATAACTAGTATTTCCAAATTACGAGTGGTATTGGTATCATGTGCATGTGCATTCATTACATCACGGCATTATCTAAATTAGATCACATTCATTCATTTAGGTTGCGGCTAGTGTTCGCGCCTTGTTGTCCCGATCATTCCATCACTTTGTACTATCATTTCGAGGTGAGTCATAGCCCCCCTTTTACTCGTTTAATTACTTTATAAACTCTTTGGGGGAGATACATGCTTAAATACTTGTTTTATACTTTTATACGATTTGAATTACTTTTTGGAGGAGAATACGCTACTTAATTATTTTTGTACAATGCCAAAGTATTAAATTCCATACATTGCTTAAGTTGCCTTATTACCACGACATAAGTCCCCTTTAATATCATGGACCGTTAATTAAGATGCAAGCGAGAGTGAGTGGATAGATCTATCGAGGGTGACTCCTCCATTCGTGTTTGGGTTGCTCCATAAGGAAAACGAATGCATTTCATTTCTAATATATTACGAGTGTCTGGTAAACACTCATTTGGGGCCAAGTAACGTCTAGCTTCGGTGTCATGAGCTTAAGAGACAATGTAGTTTTATGACTGAAAAACTTATTACTTTACTTTATACTTGGGCTATTGTACATACGATTAAAGTTATATACTGATGGTTTTTATAAACTTGGTTACTGATTTATTACTGATTTATGATGCCTTTGCATCAATCTTATTACTGATTTATGATGCCTTTGCATCAATCTTATTACCGATTTATGATGCCTTTGCATCAATCTTATTACCGATTTATGATGCCTTTGCATCAATCTTATTACTGATTTACGATGCCTTTGCATCAACCTTATTACGGATTTACGATGTTTTTACTGGGAAATTCTTCTCTCCAAATGTTTTACCATACCTGCTTGTTCTCTAAAATCTATGAACTCACCAACCTCGTGTTGACACTTTAGCATGTATTTTCAGGTTATTAAGGTAGCTTATGTTGCATACATTTGGACCTTCATGGAGTCGCGGAGACGACGCGTCTGACTATATTTTCTGCACTTATGAAACGTTTGATCTTGTTGAACTTATTTTATCTAAATTGGCAACATCTTTTGGGACCTAAGTTTTGTAAACTCTGAATGTTTTAACGATCAAACGATGTATTTTTCCAAACGACACTTTAGGTCGTTCAATATGACTGTAACTGTGGTGCTATGACAGTCACCCCCAGGTATTCCATTCCGCTGCCATACAGGTAAATTGGGGGTGTGACAGATATCACAGCTAGTGTTGGATCGATATACTCTAACCAAACTACTTTGTAGCTTGTAAGGGTTTAACAATATTGAGTAAACTCAACACTATTAATATTGAAACACTGTTTTACCTTGTAAAGTATGCGGAATCTACTAACACAAAGCTTAAGAAGAACTTTTATATTAACCAAACTTTGAACCTGCTTTGTTACACAGATTCACTAACAATCCCTAACTACTTTAACAACTTTGATCGACTCTAAAACTTATCTAAGACTTGTAAAACTTGTATCGACTAATACTTCTTAAGGCTCTTTATATAGATAACCTTAAGTCGGGTTACAACATGTAATCCTTGAACGACAAGTCATTATCCCTAACTAATTCTAGAATATTCGTTTAATATTACACATTAATCCTTATCTAATATTGCACATCAGTCCTTGTTTCCTTCAAAGTACTTTAAGCATTCTTCAATAACAGCAGTACTTTGACTTTATTCTTCATGCAGCAGTACTTTGACATCCAGAAGTACTTTGATATTTCATATCCCAACAATCCTCCCCTAACTTGAACTCTACTTGCTTGATTTCAAGTTTCTTTGTTATCTTTAATCTTCAAATCTTTAATCATTCAGAAAGATTGTTTCTTTATTCCTTTTTCTTCTATCTGTCATATGTCAAAGTACTCTTCATCAGCATCATATTTTCCATGGTATCTTCTCAGTAACTCAGCAACATTTTTGGTACAAAGATCATCAAATCTTAAAAGTTTCATACTATTCTCATCACTTCCAGGTGTGTTAACTCCTGTGAGAGGTGAATCATTGAAAATTATGATTTTTAGCAAATCATCAGCTATCAACGGATTTGATTTGTCTTTACCAATAGCCGTTTGCTTTGGACTAGCCAACTCTTAATCACATGGAGTATGGTGAGTTGATAACCATATAGTTTTTGGTAAACTATCAACCATCAACGAATTTGATTATCACATCAGAGTCGTACCCTCATGATGAGTCAAACTCTTTCTTGTCTATTAAACATGGTGAGTTGATTACCATTTGTTGTGCAGTATAAATACTAACACCATGTATTTCTTTTCAAATCCTCTTTTCTTTTAATCATTAAAACATTTTTTATTTTTATTTTAAAGGACTTATACTGGTTTATATCAGCAAGCAGTACTTTGATAAAGTACTGTTTGTTTTTGCAGTACTTTGAAAAATACTTTATTTTACAAAACAAATCATACCAGTATTATGCAATATTACTCTTCAGACTTGACCCATCTGATAAATAGCTTGATAACATCCAAAGCTACTTCACATTCATCTTCAAGTTCCATTCCATGATCCAACATTCTGAGCATAATTTCTCTTATCAATGGATATCTCCTCTCAGCCAACATGTGAATCATGGTACCATCTTCCATCTCAAGTGTATGAACTCCTGATGACTCAAAGAATCTCCATCTTGTTATTTCCCAATTCTCTTGATCATTCCAGAGAGGATCAACACTTGTTTCTTCAGTTTCCCAGATGGTAATTAAGTCTCCAAGCAAAATTAATCCCACACCTGAAGCTTCAATCTCTGCATAGTATGTCTGTACTTGCACATATAAGTCATAAAGATTTGCCCTTGTGATACAGTGCAATAAATCCCACAACATATTGAATGTTGTGAAGCTTTCATCTTCTCTGTGGATCATAAAATAATTCCCTTCTTTTGATTCAACCACAGAAAATGAGATTATCTTGGACTTCTTTCCAGAATCTTCAATCCTTTTGTTCTCAAAATCAACAACTCTAAAATAATTTCTGAGTTCATCAACTGTATCTTCATGAACTAACTTCAGCCTTTTTGTCAGTTGATCATCTTCAGCTAATTTCTTTGTTTTCAATCTCTTTTGCACGGCTTGTTCCTTTCTTATATCTTCTAATTTCTTCTTTCTATCAACTTCCATGGGTACAAAGCTTGCTACTTCTCTTCTGATATCTTCTTGTACTTTATCCCATAGAGCTTTCACTTCTGGATACCTTTTCAAATGCAAATTCTTGTATCCCTTCTTTCTCAAAAGCTGTATCATCCAGTTTCTTTCCTGAGCTTTGGTCATTGGCTACTTTGTAATTGGCCTACTAACTTCTTCCAAATACTCAGTATCATATTCAGCTTGTTGCTTTCTAGCAAGCTCTAAATCATCTGCAGTCTCTAATTCTCTAATCTGAGCAATAGAAAATTTCTTCTTTTTCTTCTTAATTTCTTTCTGAATCATTATCCCTTTCCCTTTATCTTTTGGATCTAGTTTTTCTGATTCAGAAGTACTTTCATCATCTTTTTATGCAGGCTCAGAGATATTTATCCCTCCAGTAGGTCTTCTTAAATTCATCATAATTTGAGCAATTGTTTCATCATCACTTGCAGTATGTACTCTTTCTTCCTTTTGATGTACAAAAGTAGAAGGACCAGCTTCATCTTCGTACTTCTTTGTAGAAGGTCCAGCAGCAGTGACTCCACTTTCATCAATTTCTCTAGAAGAAGTACCTTGCTCAGCAGTACCTTGCAGACTTATGTTTTCTGCAGCAGTACTTTGAACACCAGCACTTTGAATGTTCTGTGCATCTACATCCTGCTTAACTTTTTCTTGCTCATCATCTTTTTGCTCATTCTCTTTCTCTTCTTGTGCAATATTTCCAACCTCATGTGCAATATTCATCTCTTCTTCAACATAACTTTCTGGTTCAAAAGTCTTTGGACTTTCTGGATATTTCCATAAGTGACCATCTTCTGAATATTTAACTTCAGCATCATCTTTATCCAAATTCTTATCTTGATTCCTCCCCAATTTGGTAAATGATGAGCTTTTATGCTTCTTCTTGGATTGAGACTTCTTCTTTATAGACTTTGGCTTCTGAGACTTCTTCTTTTCTTTCACATAAAGCCTAAAATTCTGAACAAGAGGCCAAACAAATTTCTTCAATCTTCTAAACTTCTTTCTTAGCTTTTTGATTTCTGCAGCTTGAGCATTAACAGTTGACTTCATCTTCTCTAATTCTTTAGCTATATCAGAAGTACTCTCAGTACCTTTAATTCCCTCATCTCCTCCAGGTGTTTGAAGCCCACCTGTGGAAGTATAATCATTGGTAGTAGGTACTTGTGAATCCTCTGAAGCAGTACCTTGAGGATCAGTACTTTGTGGAGAAGTACCTTGAGCAGAAACAGATTTATCCAAAGAAGCTGTCACTGAGGGAGTCCTTTCACCTGAAACAACATGCTGAGGGGAAACAATAGGTGGTGTAGGAGTATGTACTGAAGCAGAATGATCAGCAGAATCAGATGGAGCATCATCATTAGAATGTGCAGAACCACCATTGTCTTCTTCATCCCTAACAGCTTGAGCTACCTCTAACATATAAGCATTAAGAGGTGTATTCCTACCCGAAAAATTAACTCCCTTATTGGACATAAAAGTGAAAACTTTAGGTTGCATTCTAATGGTAGGTACATAATCCTGAGGTTTAGGTATATCATCTAGTGGATTCTCTAAAAGCAATTGAACAAACCTAGGATACATAAGAAAATGTTTGCTAGCCTGAATATGAGTAAGCATAGCTTCAAGGATCATGTATGAGAAATTGAAAGGCTGGTTGGTAATAAGACCAACAAAAGCAGAAGCTGTGGAGTGGCTAAACTGATCCCAAGCAGTACTCTTTGGACTCAAACAATGTAACAAAACATGAATAAGAAATTTCCAATGAGGACTAACCATAGCCTTCTGAAAAGTAAGCTTAGTCAAAGAACCTTCATACCCAATATCTCTGAGTGTGTTCCAAACTTCTTGTTTCCCAAACAAAACAGAGCCTCCTTCATCATCAAATAACAAAGCCTCCCTGATTGAAGCTTCTGTAACACGTATAGCTCTCCCAGCAACTGTAGCAGTAATGATATCCTTTCCATCTTTAACCTGTGACCTTGCTGTATCCCAAAAAGCTTGAATCCAAGGTCCAATAATCTCTGGGTTGACCAGGATGGAGTAACAGATGTTGGTACCAGTGAGAAAGTCAATAATACCATGAAAATCAAGGTTATCTTGGGTTTTCTCAAGGTTTGCGATCATGTTGTGTTTGGTGTTGGTACGTCGATTAGCCATGGTGATTAGGGTTAGAGTGAGAAAAGTCATGATCGATGCAAAGTAGGTATGGGTTTATATAACAAGAAAAGTGAATAAGGTGAATAAAAAGAAAAGATATGAGGTTTTACATAAGGATAAGATTACAAAAAATCACGGTTAATTAATGATTTTATCGTTATTTTTGGAAGTAAATATCCCCATATCTTTCAAAAGGTTGTTAGCCGCAAATCTGACCGTTGGAACAGTATCTGACACGTCAGCGAACCCCTTAACAGCACCAAGCAGTACTTTCCAAACAATATGGAGCAGTACTTTCCGTTATAAGCTCACACAGTATTTTGACCAAAGTACTTTCCCACAAAAAATCTTGAATATTGACCATTTGACCAAAATATCTTTGAAAGTCAACCCTTATTAATGACTATCTCCCCAAATTAAATCCCAAAGCTACCAAGGTAAGTGAACTTCAATATACTTCATTAAATGCCCATTACCTTTACCTTGCTTATAAAAGCAACTTCATCAACAACTTGCAAGTACCATAACTTTCTTTAATACAAAAACTAGTAATCAGAATGAGTCACATTCCAATTGTGAACATCTCTTCAGACTCAGATGGCACCACAGATTCAGAGATAAGTTACTACTCTGATTCTGAGTTTGAAGATCCAGGATGGTTAGATTATTTTCCACCCCATCTACAATGGATAGGTCTCCAAGAATCTTCATCAACAATGAGTGCTGCCAACTCTACCATAACTGATGCAGGAAGTAATACCAGCAAAAAGCCCAAAAAGAAGAAAGTTGTTCCTGGTTCATCTCTGGCTAATGAGCTTCCACATGCTTTGACTCAAGCCCTGGAATCAGCTATTCAAAACATGAAGTGGCCTGCTCCAAGAAAAGAGAGACCTCCCAAACAGGTTCTTGGCCTGGCTTGCCCAAGAAAACATGCTTCTTTTGATGACAAGAGAAGGACTGCTCAAAAGGGATAACAAAGCTATGAGGGCAAGGGAAAAAGGCCTATGTATTAGGTGTGTGAAGCTTGGTAGTAGGTTGTGATAGGTGGTAGTTGATGTAGTCTTGAGTTTGTTTTGTCTTTGCTGTGTCTGTTTCTGATAACAAGAATGAGAATGTATGAACTCTGAATGATGGTTGTAAGAACTTTATGAATAATGAATAAAATGCTTTCTTTTGAATGATACATGTAGCCTCCCCTCAAATAATGACTAACTAATAACTACTTATGCCTCCCCTCAAAAATAGCTTACATATTAATCATTCCAATACTCACAACCAAAAAAGTAAATCTTGAAACATCAAAGCCCTTTGTGAGTAGATCTGCTACATTATCATTAGTATGGACTTTAACCACATTGATAAGCCTTTGTTCATAGAAATCTCTTATAAAGTGATGTCTAATCTGAATGTGCTTGGTCTTGGAATGATAAACTGGATTCTTGACAATACAGATGGTACTCTCATTATCAATGTTGATAGGAGTATTCTTGAAATTGAATCCATAATCCAAAAGCTGATTTTGTAACCAAAGTACTTGTGCACAACAACTTGCAGCAGCTACATACTCTGCTTCTGTGGAAGAAGTTGCTGTAATTGTTTGCTTCTTACATTGCCATGACACTAATCTGCTTCCAAGGTACTGGCATCCTCCAGTTATGGACCTTCTGTCATAGTTATCTCCAGCATAATCACTGTCTAAAAAGGCATGGAGATGGAAAGGTGAATCCCTAGGTTACCATAATCCTAGCTTAGGTTGTTGCCTAAGATACCTGAAAATCCTCTTGACAGCATTCAAGTGAGATACTTTTGGATTAACTTGATGTCTTGCACATAAGCTCACAGCAAAAGTAATATCAGGTCTTGATGCAGTTAAATACATAAGACATCCAATCATAGACCTGTATAGTGTGACATCAACATCTTCTCCATCTTCATCTTTTCCCAAAGGTTTGTTAGTATCCACTGGTGTAGATGTAGGCCTAACAGTTGTGAAAGTGAATCTCTTAAGAATATCTGCAACAAACTTATCTTGACTAATATAAATTCCACTGCTTGATTGTTGCACTTGAAGTCCTAAGAAAAATGTTAATTCTCCCATGGAACTCATCTGAAACTCTTTCTGCATAAGATCTTCAAATTCCTTCACCATAGATTGCTTAGTAGCACCAAAAATAATATCATCTACATACACTTGTACTAGTATGATATCCTTCTTATCTCTCTTGATAAACAAAGTCTTGTCAATAGCTCCTCTTCTATAACCATGTTGCAGTAGAAAATTGGAAAGCCTTTCATACCATGCTCTTGGAGCTTGATGAAGGCCATAAAGAGCCTTTATTACCTTGTAGACTTTGTTTGGGTGTGCAGGGTCTTCAAAACCAGGAGGCTGTTTGACATAAACTTCTTCTGTGATTTTGCCATATAGAAAATCACTTTTAACATCCATTTGATATACAGGGAATCCCATATAAGATGCAAAAGCCAAAAATAGCCTGATGGCTTCAAGCCTTGCCACAGGAGCAAAAACTTCATCATAATCTACTCCTTCTTCCTGTCTATATCCTTGAGCCACTAACCTTTCCTTGTTCTTTATAACATTCCATCTTTCATCTCTTTTTACTATGAAGACCCATTTAGTTCCAATTAGTTTCTTTCCATCAGGTAAATCACATAATACCCAAACATCTTGAAGTTTAAACTGTAGGAGTTCTTCTTGCAAAGCTTCCACCCAACTTTCCTTGGCTAATGCTTGTTTGATATTCTTGGGCTCTTCCTGAGATAGAAAACAAGCAAATAAACACAACTTCTTATCCTTGTGATTCACCCTGTTTTGCTTGTAGATAAAACTAAGTAAAGAAGTATGTTGTTGAGACATATTCTTAGCATTAGTCCTTGTGAGCACCCCTGAAGATAAGGGTCCAATAATATTGGTAACAGGATGAGTTTTATGAATTCTGAGAGTAGGAGTTGGTGAGACTTCAAGATTATCTTCAAAATTAGTTATATCAGGATCTTCATTAGAATCTGAGAAAATGCCTTCTTGATCCAATTCATCATCAGTGTCTTCTAAAGTAATTGTGTCTGGATCAGCAGTATCTTCTAAGTTAGGCATATTGGAATCATTAACATCATCAGTATTTATCCAATTTGAAGTATCCAAATGTTGAAAAGTACTTTCAAATGAATTAGCAGCACTTTGGGGTAAAGTATTGGCTGTTTCTATTGCCTTCTTCTTTTCTGCTTCATAAGCTCTCCTTTGTTCATCATCATACAATTTAGCCATTGTTTCTTGAAAAAGCATCCTAGAAAGTTCATCTTGAATGGCTTGATCTTCTGCAGATACTCGTATTTGTGGTGGAACAGTACTTTGAGGATCAACAGTACTGTTAGGTTTAGCAGTACCTTGAGGCTCAGAAGTACTTTTCTTCTCATCAGTGGCATTTTCTTTTGGCTCATCTTCAGATCTTAAATTAACATCATGAACAATGTACTGTGCTTCTTCTTCTGTTGGAGAAACTTGATTTTCTTCTCTTACAGGTACATAATTCATTGATGAAGACATTAAATCAAGATCAAACATCCAATCAGGACCTTTACCTTTAGAATTCTCTTGTTCTTCCAGAAAATCAACATGAAGACATTCTTGAACCTTCTTGGTAGCCCTATTGTACACTCTAAATCCTTTGCTATTAGTACAATATCCCAATAAATATCCTTCATCTGACTTCCCATCAAATTTTCCCAAATTATCAGCAGTGTTTAAGATGGTTAGAGGACATCCAAAAGGTTTCATAAACTTGATGCTTGGCTTCTTTCCCATGAGTAACTCATAAGGTGTCTTTATTTGAGGTTTAGTCACTGATACTCTATTCAACACATAACAAGCAGCACTTACAGCCTCAGCCCAGAATGGAACAGGTAGTTGAGAGTCTGCAAGCATTGTCCTTGCTGCTTCTATAAGAGTTCTATTCTTTCTTTCTGTAACTCCATTTTGCTGAGGAGTTCTGGCAATACTGAACTCTCTTTTAATTCCTTTCTTGGTACAAAATTCATCCATAAGCTGATTCTTGAACTCAGTCCCATTATCACATCTAATGCCTCTAACCTTGAGTCTTAACTGATTTTCAAGTGCTATTATAAGGTCATGAATAGCATCAAAAGTTTCACCTTTAAAGCATAAGAAAAAGACCCAACTAAATCTGCTACAGTCATCTGTTATTACCAAGCAGTACTTCTTCTTATTCAGACTAACAACTGAAACAGGTCCAAACAGATCCATGTGCAGCAATTCTAAAGGCTCTCTAATGGTTTTCTCATCAATCTTCTTACAAGAAGCCTTGTGCTGTTTACCCTTCTTACAAGCAAGACATGAGTGATCATTCTTGAATGTCTTAGAAGGTAAACCTCTAACTAAATTACCTCTGACCAGCTTATTGATGTTCTTGAAATTAACATGCCCTAATCTTCTGTGCCATTGATGTGCTTCTTCCATAGATGCTCTTGCAATCAAACATGTTGCTCTTTCAGCAGAGTTTACATTCTTTAAATCTATGCTGTACACATCATTAGTTCTTGGTTCTCTCAGCAACACCAAGTTTCTATCTTCTAACTTGAAATCAGGAGAAAGTATAAGACATTCTGTGTCAAAGAATAACACAGGGTACTTCTTATCACAAATCTGAGAGACTGACAAAAGATTGAATTTGAGCTCCTTCACATATCTAACATCTTCAAAATCAATGTTTCCTGCCTTGATAGTTCCTTTGCCAGTAATTCTTCCTCCATCAGGATCATTCCCAAATGCAACTTTTCCTCCAAAATAAGCTTTAAAATCTGATAAGAGCTCCTTTTCTCCTGTCATACTGCCAGAGCAACCACTATCTACAATAAGATGATCTTTAAGCTCCTCCTCTGGGTTGCCCTGCATTCACATGAAAAAGGTTAGTTATTTTTAGGAACCCAAGCCATTACTGACTTGTGTTCCCCTTGTGGAGTGACATACTCAAGATTTTTGAGTATGTAATCACCACTGTCTTTGAAAGCATGATCAAGAATTAAGGTTTTTGTTTCCAAAACTATTGGTTTTTCAAGATCAATTTTCCCTTTTTCACCCTTAACCTCTGAAAGTACTGGTTTTACCACAACAGTACTTTCTTTCTTAACCCATTTAGTTGTGACTTTAGGAGTTGGGTTTTGTGTCCTAGCATCTTTTCTTGTGTTGTAAGGCTTTCTAGGGTTGTAATGATTGTACCTCCTAGATATTACACTTGAGTGTTTGCTAGAAACGTTAGGGAACTTTCTATCAGTACTTTGTGAAGGTACTGAGGGTTTGGAGTATGACCTTTTCTGATGAGGGTACCTATAGTCTTTTGAGAAATTACTATGGTTGACCCTATTTGTATAGTTCCAAACTGGTTTGTTGTCCCTTGCCATATTCTCCCTATGACTTGGTTGTGTAGTTCTGGTCTTTGGATATTTACTAAGGTATTCTGAATGATAATTACAGTCTTTAATCAAATGATGAGGACTATAACAAACATAACAGACCTTTGGACCAATATCCCCAAATCCCCTTCCATAAGTGTTTCGAAAATTAGCAGTATTTTGAAAGAATTTTCTTTGAGGTACTGCTGAGTGATCAGCAGTACTTCAAAAAGTGTTTGAAGGTACTGCTTGTTTTGAAAACTTGGTCTCTTCTACCTTAGGTGCTTCAACAGACTTTTCTAAAGTTTCAGGATTAAATTTACTTTTAAGCTTTTTCCTAAACTCTAGATTATCTACACCATAACAATCAACATCTTTTCTAGGTGGTTGAAAACAACCTGGGGGTGAGGAACTGCATTATATCCCTTTTCTTTCTTAAATTCAGGAGGTGTTGAACTAGGGGATTCCTCATCACTAGAAGTATTTTCATCTAAGCTTATGAATTCTTCATCACTAGTGGAGGTATCTATTGTAAGATTTAGATCCTTGCCCTTAAATGGAATACCTCCATTACTATCATTATCATAACCTAGGCCTGTTTTGATATTAGATGTTCTTTGCTTTTCAATAAATTGAACATGTGACACACCAGCCTCATTCCATACAGCAAGTTTTTCTAACAACTTATCTCTTTCAGCAGTCACTTTCTCTAGTTCAGACACCTTACATCCTAGTTTCCATTCACTTAACTTAACTAGGTACTCCTGTTGTTTATATGATTCAAGCCATGCTACTTCATTATTTTCATGTGTAATGATTTTGGCTTCCAATGACTCTAAAGTTAATTGATAACCAGTTATCTCAGCCCTAGCCTTTTGAAATTTATCTCTTTCAGCTACATATTCACTAAGTAACTTTTGATACATATCATTACACTTAGAGCATACCTCAGATTTAATAGATGGACTTGGTGAAGCAGCTACCATAGCAAGCTGAACATGTGCTTCTTCAAACTCCATGCTCCAATCAAAGCTTCCTAGATCATCTCTTGACTCCAAAGCAGCATATTCAGGCTCTTCATCAAATGTTGTGCTCCAGTCTTCCAATGCAACCATTGAATAGGTTACAGGTTCATCATCAAACTCATTGGACCAATCAATCTCTAATAGATTCTCTTGAGCAACCAAAGCTTTTGGTTTTGGTTCAGTAATTGGAATCTCTTTCCTCTCAGGCTTGGGTGGTTCAATTATCTTGTTTGCTTGAAACTTTGCAAATTTGCATTCCCTTGCAAAGTGACCAGTCCTAAAACAGTTGAAACACTCAATCTTGGACTTGTCAAATGTGATTCCTTGTTTAGCTCTGAAATTGATGCCTTTGCCTGTCTTGTTCACATACTTCTTGATCCTTGCAGTGAGCATGGCAACTTGCCATCTGATATCAATTTCTTCCAAAGCATCATCATCTATTTGCAATACATCTTCTTGATAGGTGACAGGTAGAGATGCTTGTTGAGCAAAGAATGAACATAGAACATCATCTGAGGTGGGGGTAAGTGATTGTGATGAATTGGTGGTGACCATTGTTGTGCATGGAACCTGTGTTTCAGTCACAGTACTTTGAACAGGGTAAGCAGTACCTTTGTTAGAAGTACTGCTTCTCTTTTCAGAAGAGATAAAAGCAATGTTCTGTTGTGTGCTTGAACCTGTAGTACCATTCATCTCATGCTCATACACCTTCAGATTGTTGTAAAGATCATCAAAGTCCATAGTATCCAGCCCTGATTGTCCTCTGATCATTGTAGTAACTACATGCCATGCTGATGGCAAACTCCTCAGAAACTTTAAATTAACATATTCAACTGATGCCTCAGCATCATATAGTTCAAGCATACTCAAAAGATGTTGAAATCTTTCATAAGCAGAATCAAGACCTTCTCTTTCACCAACAGTGAAAGTTTCAAATTGTTGCTTCAGCAAATTCCTATGCATCTTCTTGGAAGCATCATTACCTCCAAACTTCTTCTTTATTGCAGCCCATAGTTGTTTGGCATCTTTGGCGTCATGAAACTTTAATAGGTGACCATCAGGAATAGCAGAAAGCAGTATGTTGAGAGCTTTGTCTTGATTTCTTTTGGCAGCAGCAGGTACAGTAGGTTTTGGTGGTGTTGGTTGTCCAGGTACCTCTACTGGTTCATCAATTTGCATGTTACCATTGACAATCACATCCCACAAAGCATGGTCTGTGATGGCAATGTACTGCCTCATCTTCATGGCCCATAGATTGTATTCTCCCTTCTTAACAATAGGGATTCTTACAGCAGTGATTGAGGGAGCAGGTGCAGCTTCAGTCGACATCTTGAAGGGTTTGTTGTGAAATTGGTTTTAAGGTTTAAAGGTTTGTCTTCTTAATCAGAGTTTCCAACACAAGCTCTGATACCACTTGTTGGATCGATATACTCTGACCAAACTACTTTGTAGCTTGTAAGGGTTTAACAATATTGAGTAAACTCAACACTATTAATATTGAAACACTGTTTTACCTTGTAAAGTATGCGGAATCTACTAACACAAAGCTTAAGAAGAACTTTTATATTAACCAAACTTTGAACCTGCTTTGTTACACAGATTCACTAACAATCCCTAACTACTTTAACAACTTTGATCGACTCTAAAACTTATCTAAGACTTGTAAAACTTGTATCGACTAATACATCTTAAGGCTCTTTATATAGATAACCTTAAGTCGGTTTACAACATGTAATCCTTGAACGACAAGTCATTATCCCTAACTAATTCTAGAATATTCGTTTAATATTACACATTAATCCTTATCTAATATTGCACATCAGTCCTTGTTTCCTTCAAAGTACTTTAAGCATTCTTCAATAACAGCAGTACTTTGACTTTATTCTTCAGCAGCAGTACTTTGACTTTATTCTTCATGCAGCAGTACTTTGACATCCAGAAGTACTTTGATATTTCATATCCCAACAGCTAGTATCAACTAGCAAACACAATGGCATCAATAGTGTAGGCACAACGGCATCAAGAAAGCACAAGCATAAGTCATTAAGCACACGTCGTCAAGAAAGTATAAGCACAATGATTACTGGATCGACACAACCTAATAAATAACATGTTTTAGAAATAATCCTCATGTAATGTATATAAAGTAGCGTTCGTTGAATACTCGTGTTAATATGAAAAGGTTTAGTTTTCAATGGTGATAAAAGAAGTAAATCTTTGAAATCTCGTATGGATCTTAGGAAAATACCGTTTCGAGAATAAGACAAAGAAAGTCGGCGAAACGAAATCAAACACATGGAAAGGAATGACAAAGAAGAGTAAAAGCTCTCGTGAAGAAGTCGTAAAATGTATAATTGAATAATGACTCATGCTAAAACAAGTAGAAAACATAATGAAAGAATAAACGAGAAGAGAAAAGAGTAAAAGAGATAAGATAAAACAAACAAAAGATAACATTGATAGATAGTTTCGGCTTTACCCATTTTTCCCCAAAATAGATGTTAAAACGTATAAGTTTTGAAAGGTTTTTAAGATACATAAACGTTTAGGTTTATAAAAGATTTTATGAAATTTTGGCATGACCCTGCCCGTTTATACAACGTTTTCCCGAGTCAACGACTCTTAATTAACCTATTTATCGCTAAATATCGTAAGTTATAATATACAATTGGACATATCATTCACGTTAATGTTAGTTGTTTAGATTTATCGACAATTTTGTATTGTTCGTACCAAAGGGTCCATATAGTCCAAATAACCACACCGCAACTCCGATACGTCCAATCCTTGTCCATCACAAATAGCATCACAATCTAATAATTCGGATCTAAGTCCGATGTCAATCCATTTAACTATGTCCAACTTGTTTTATTGTTTCCTATTTATTAGTCCAATTTATATTATTCGTTAAATGCCCATGTCAATATATATTAGCCGAAACCGTTATCGAAACATAACTAAATAAACAACAAAACAAAATAAGTAAACGATTCCGCCGTGACTCGAGATGAGTCACGGCTCGAACCCAAGACCAAAAAATCCCACAATCCGAAACAAACACAAACATTAACAATAACACCACACAACATCAAAAATCCCTGACTCCAAATCCATTCAAACCACTCGATACGCAACCAAATCCAAATCCAAACACCTCCAAAACCTATCTAACCTAATCCTTACCACAACAAATGAAAATCAACACCAATAATCTCACACTACACCACCACACGAGTCACAAGTCGACTCGATGGTGGTGGTGAGTCCACTGCTGAGGACACAAACAAGCAAACAGACCCTCAACTAGTATTTAACACCAAAACATATAAACCCTCGTCGTTACCATACTCGGAACACATGAAAGAACATAAAACCTCACCGAGTCATATGAGTTGACTCGGTGAGTCAACCGAGTCATGGCGATAAACGAGATTCACACGAGTTTTAGGCTGAAAACATTTATTAAAAGATTTTTATAAAAGGTTTTAACAACAAAAATGATTTATGAAAGATTTGAAAAACTAGGGTTTCATATAAAATCAAAAATAACGAAAGGGGAGGCGCGTGAGGGTGGTTTTACCGTCGGAAAAGTGATGGTGGTGAAGGAGGCTCTCGGTGGTGAACTGCTGAAAGGAGGGTGGCGCGTGGGAGGTGTTGCGGTGGTCTACGCGAGATCTCAATATCCAGAAAAGATGGGGGTGAGCCGATCTATCGATTTGGCAAATAAAAAGTTTGGTCGGAAAAATATTCCGGTGACCGGCGCAGGAATCTGCTAGTGTTGGCCGGAATTGATGATGAATCCGATGAGATAATAGAGAGAGAAAGAACAAGTGAGATGTGTGTGTGTGTGTGTTTATTAGTGAATAAATGAGAAAAAAGAGATAATAAAAGGGATTTAAATATTAAATGAATAAGGGGTGTAATGAAAATAATAAAAATGATGGTGGGAAAGGAAAATACTATGAGGGGCTAAACTGTCAACATAGCTAAACTTCTCACGAAAACGCTTCGGGGTCCAAACGACATAGCAAACGAACTCGAAAGTTTACAAAACTTGCGCCATTGTTCACGAAATAATTTTTCTAATAAAATCAAGCATAAACTTCATAGTTTTTCTCAAACTCAAAATAATTCAAATAATTTGGCAAATGCAATACGATTCGAGTTTTCTAAGTTGTGCCGGCTCGATAATGGAATAATGCTCACGTTAAATAAGATATTTCACGGTTTTTCAAACCCAAAGAAGTTTAAAGTTGATGAAAATCAAAAGTAAATGTTTTGGCTCGGAAATCAGGTTTAGAAAATGCACCGGATGTTACACAACGTATAACCCCCTGGATTTAGTAACCTTGCTAACAGAAAGAGGGGAAGGAGAAGTGTTACCATCACCGTCAACAAAATCCTATGAACCAGGAGCTTTAACATCAGACAAGGGAGAACCCACTTGCTCATCAACGCCCCATGCCTGCCCTGAAGAACCTTCTAATTGTTCTTTCTTGGTAGGAATAACTTCAAGAAGATCTGGAATATCCATAAAAACATCCATCGATAAAAGAAATTCAAGATATAATTAGGGGCCTCGAAAGGTAAATCATGAAGGCGACAAAAATCGTGCAAGATGAAAGAGAGAAGAAAAAGAAGAAAGAAACGTAGAAATTGAATATTTATAACCCTTAGGATGCTTATTCCAAAAACGTAACCAGAAGATGAACGGTTTAAAAACCGTCCACGCTCCTACGATCTTATCCGTTGAGCAAAAAAGGATGCATCATGAAGAAACCTTAAATCCAGGAAGGAGCAACTAGAACCATAGTCTAGACACATTCACTGCACACTACAACAGCACGCGAGCAATGAACACACTAGACTGGGGGGACTTGATAACGTATAATACGGATAGCAAACTTACTGGGCCTGGATCGTATTATACACAACTGGGCCCCGGCCCAATGAAACAAGTGATGACGTATAACACAGATAACAGGTTCACTGGGCCTGGATCGCATCATATACAATTGGGCCCTGACCTAACAAAAACAGAAGTACCCAACATCGCCAAAGCCCAAGCTGCGAGTAGGGCGCGGTCCAGATTTCTAACGACGCACATGGACCATAAGAACGACACTTCCAAGGTAGGCTTACGAACCGGCCCACGGTCCGGCAGATGACCGACAAGAGTCCCACCCCGGCCACTACAGCAACATCTGAAATACTAGGAAACCCTAGCATTTCGACCACCTATAAAAGAAAATCTCAGTACACATTCGCGAGGTACTATCTTCTCACACATGCCAACACATACAAATTCCTCTGATAACATGAGTATTTATTCTCATGCCAGAGCTTAATCGTGGGGTCTGTCCCCATGGTAAGGCTAATGGTTTGCTTTCATTTGTGTAGGTACTCAATCCATTACTTTGATTAGTGCAAGGCTTACGCGACGAACAGTCCATCAAGGGCGGCCCAACGCATATCAAACCCAATCTCAACCTCCCTACACTTTTTGCACTAACACTAATAGTAAAAGACACAAGCATAAAGTCATAGAACACATCATATATTAATTTAAAAAGAAATATTCACAACAATGTAATAATACTTTCATCCAACATTAGATGATAAAATAAAGTCATTATAAATAAAACAAGTCTTTAATAGTGGACATGATCTTTAGTAATAACGACAATAGATGACTTCATGCAAATGCCTTCATAAAATCTTACAAACGATCACCTGAAATACATGAGAAAATTGGTCAACTATAAAAATAGTTTGTGAGTACATAGGTTTTATATAATAAGAAAACCTGTGTAAATAAGTCCTCATGGCAAGTCATATCAAACTATCATATTACAAGTCCCGCCCATACAAAACTTGAAACATATAGATTCGTACACAAATCCATGATAATGAAGTATTCCAAAAATAGTAAGTCAAAAAAACACTTTGTTGTAAATGAATGGCTAAAATAAATAACATGTAAATTAGTATTATGCAACAAATGCCCCTATATGAATACTATATGATTCCGTAGACAAAGGAACGAGAGGTTGGCCAACTTCTAATAGCGCTATCTATAATACCTACACCCGTAGACAGGGGCGCACAAGTGGTGTGTAATAAATTGGAGTGCGTGCAATACTCAAGGGGACTAACAATGCGAGGGGTACGTATAGTACGGCCCTTAGGTTACATCTATACCCTACACATCCAACACAAAAATATATGCTATTTTGCAAATGTCTATATCTAAAAATAAAAAAAAAAAAAAAAAAAAAAAAAAAAAAAAATATGTATATAAAGTATTACGCGAAGAGACTCGCATCAAAAAGAATACGCGAAGTCTACATTTATCAAATCATACGTATATAAAGTAATACGCGAAGTTTACATTTTTATCAAAGTCTTTTATGTCTTAAAAGTAATACACAAGTCTAGATTTTATCAAGTACCATGTATATAAAAATAATACGCAATTCAAAAAAAAAATACCACCAAGATTTAGTTGAAATAGTAATCATGCATTTCACCCTAAACACATAAAAAAATGGTAAAAGTGAGGATGTGAGTACTCACCTTAGCTAGGAGAGCACGAAGGGAAAATACGGATCAAATGACTACTAGGCAAATCTGATGATTACGTACCTTCAACTATGGAACTAAGACAAGTAAAATATAACTAATTAGACTCTACGACATGCTCGAGCAATATTTTACGTCTACTATTTAAGTTATTTATTAACTTGTCTAAAATGTCACTTTTTCTATTATACATAAAATCATCAATTCTGGCCCGATTTTAATACCACTTCAGGCAACCGTTTGCCCAAGTTAAAATATTTTTCTAGACTAACCCTTTAGACAGGTTGCTATACTATGTTTTAAGAAGGTATATGAATGTTTGTGGATTTTATTAAGCAGTTTTACTTGCTCATTTAGAAACGATTCGATTTGGACTCAGTTTTGGACTTATCAACTTGTTTCGACGAGCAGGTGGTCTAAATCAAGGTTTTATGTATTGGGCCATTGGGAGACTCATATTAACACCTAAAACTAACTACCATTTCCATTTCAAGTCACCAATTCAAAGTATGGATGAGTTATGGTCTTTGGAAGTTGGGTGTACAATTCTGGAAATGAACCTGTTTTGACACTTCGACTTAGAAATGTCATGGAAGATTCAATATTTGGTTTTTTTACAAGAAACCAACGGGGTTTTAATGTTAACACATTAAATATACCTCTGGGCTTTTGTTTGAAGGTAAAAGCTTGAAATATAAAAGAGTTACGCATGATTGAAGTTGAGCTTTTGAAACTGCCATTTTAGGACTGCTTAAGCATTAGAGGATTTAAAGGGTATTTACTGAATTTTTAAAGGGTAAAAAAGTTGGTAAAATGAGTATTTATTTTCAATAAAAGGCTATATTAGCCACCCATCGTCTCTTTTTCTTTTAAACATCCCAACCATTGCAACATTGAAAAAAAAATACGGATAACGTTGGCTTGTGAGTACAACGCGAAGACCCATGGCGCAAGTCGGGGTGTGGGCTGGCGTTATACGTCGGCATTATAGGGCACTGGCCAGCCCTATAAAATCGAGCACGTGTGCTCTTATTTGGACCTTCTTTCTTTAAAAGTCTTGAAAAATTAAGTTAATACACCTTCTATTATTAGTAATTATTAAAATAAAATTTAAATATACACTAATTGCGCAATATTATGACATTAAATTGGATGTTATAATAATAAAATATAAAATATAATTAATTTAATATGTTTATAGTTAAAATTAATACATTTTCGAATTTTCATATAATAATATAATATATTATAGAAAAATCGTTAAACATTAATTGCTAAAAAATCGTGAAATAACTTTCGCCTCTGAACACGCTGCTTTGCGCGGGTACATGCTATATGATCATGAATTTAGGCATTTGAATTTGAACTTGAAATATCAAACATGTATTCGAGTTTGCGTTCAACACAAGTGGGCTAAGCGATTATGTGGAGAAATATATGTAAGGTATGTGCAATTACATGCAATGTTTATACGATAAATGCCGTATTATGTTTGTACACGCTTGTATATATATGACATCGTTCATTCACAAAAGTTCAGATAATGGTAACGTACAGCAAAGACACATATAAATGTAAGATATGCCAATAAATTAAGTTACACATTTTGCCGAGTTGATCAAATTCCTTACACGAACTGCAGTTTTTATGGATCAAGAGCATACTCTTGTTCAACATACATGCATCAAGATCTGAATGAAGATAATGCTATGACGGAGTTGTTCCCACCAAAACCAAATGAATTAGAAATAGCTGTATAAGAAAATTTGAATAAGCAAACTGAACAAAGTATGGAAAATAAACTGGGAAAAAGGGCTACAAACAAACTTACCAACGTTGATTTCGTGTTGCTGTTTTTGATTCGCAACAGTGTCGAATTCTACTGTTGGTTCGAGATTCTAGAGTTGCAATGAGACATGAGAATTCGGATATATATTACTCAGGATGCATAGTTACAATGAAAACATGAAATTTTGTATTAATCCATTGTGAACAAATTACACTATCTCAACAAATTAATTTTATACTCCGTATTTAGTATAAGTAAAAACTTGTTTTCAAAATAGTAGCATATCTAATTAGTTTTATTTATTTGTAACATATGCTTGTAATCTTTGTTTGAATTAATTGGTTTTAGATTGTTCATGTGATGAATATATGCGTTAATGTAATCTTATTTGTATTTTTAATTGAAGGGTTTGGCTTAATATTCTCGTCTAGTAGCCAGGGTTCACAGATTCTAGGATCTATTCTTCATCCCTGCTCTTTGAAATGTCACCATTCGGTTTGATTGGGTGTCCAGAATTGTTTGTTTTGAGGTTCAAGCAGGTTGTATCTTATGTGTCGCGGTCAAAGTTGAGTTTGGGTATCAATGTATCATCATATATATGGTTCACACTTTCTGCAGAGTGTTTCCGCTTAGTGATATTGAGTTTAATTAGTGGATTTGGTAGCTGAGGTTTTATCTTAGTGTGTCGATTCTTCACTCTATTATATTTGTAATCTGTGTTTGTTCCCTGTTTTAGTAATTTGTTGTGGTCTCCTAGCCGAGAGTCCTGAGAGTCCTTCGGATCTGGAAACACAATGAAAGAACGCGTTAGCCTCGCCCTGGGGTTTGTCCCAGGACCCAGCTCAGGCGTGAAAGTAAGTACAGGGTATTAATGAAAGTATATGTGTGTAAGTGCAGTAAAAATGCTCTAAATTATAAGAGTAAATGAGAAGTATTTATACTACTTTGGACTTGTACCTTTCTACTGTTAAGGTACTGTGCGTAGTACTAGTAGGTAACTGTTTCTGACATGTAGGGGTAGCACGTCCCTGACAGGTAGTGTCAGCTATGGGGGACACGTGTCGCTGAATTGCCGTCCGGCTCTTGCCTGTCCGTCCGGGAAGATGTGTCCGGTCCTTACTGTACCGTCCGGTCATGTACACAAACATGTCTCCCCCCCAGTATCGTGTTACAGCTTTGAGAAGTTGTAATATGATATTTCGTTTGTCCGGACAATTGGGCCCCCGTTGTTCTCGTATTATCTTTGTTCTATCCGGGCCAAGTTGTTTTATCGCTGGCTCGCTGTTCCATGGGCCCAGGCCCATTTCCTGGGGTAAGTCGCATTTGTACCGGGAACCGTGAGATGTGGGCACGTGTCCCAAGATATGGGCGCGGGTGGCTCAGATTAACCCACGTGTGGGTCTGACACGATACGACGTTTTACTGTTCCACAAACTCCCCCTATATAATGCTTATGCCTCCCATTTTTTTCTTTTTACTGTTTTACTTTTCTTCCCACACTTGCATTCCGGTCTCTTCGTCTTCTTACCAGGTGCGTTTCTCCGACTCTTCCCTTCTTTTCCCTTCGTAAGAGAGTTACCTTGTCCCTCCATTCTTAAGTTATGGCCTCCGGTTCGCAAGAAAACGTTGCGTCTGCATCTGAGCGAACGGATAACGTTGCATCGTCCTCCGGCGGCGTGGATGTTATTCCGAAATTCGATATGCATATATATACGTCCGTTATGTCGGAGGGAGATGTGATTGAGGCCGCAAGGGTATACGGGATTCCCGAGGATTTACATCCCCGTCTACCACCTCCCGGCATGACCATGGAACGTTTACCGAGGAATGCCATTGGGATCTACGAAGCGTATCTTGAGTTTTCAGGGATTAGAGTTCCATTTTCGACCTTCCTTCTTCAAGTTCTTAATCATTTCCGGGTGCATATATCCCAGCTAGTTCCGATTGGTTTGACGAAGGTCATTTTGTTCGAAGTGTATTGTAGGAGTTTGAACTTTGCCCCGTATGTGACTTTGTTCCGTCTTTTTTATATGTTGCAAAAGCAAGGGCATTGGTTCTCTTTTGCTCGTCGTACCGGTAAGAATGGTCCGGCGAGGATTTTCAACGAAACCTGTTCGAGTTTGAAGCATTGGAAGGACAGGTTCTTCCTTATCGACCGCAGGGCGATTCCTCAAGCCATGCCCTGGAGACATCCGGACTCCGGTGTTTCCGAGCTGCCGCCGGCGGGGGGTTATCAGCTAGAGCATGTGGATGCTTTGATGGCCGCTGTTGTGGATATACAGGCCCTTCATCCTGCCCTGCTCTTCGAGGCTGGTTTGTCCAAGCTTTGGAAGTACCCCAGTCACCGACCGGTTTTTAAGGACGGGGAGGGGAACGGTAACTCTCTTTGTTGTAAATCTAGCGTCTTGTGTTGTTCTTTTGTGCTTTGTTATGCCGTACTAATACTTGTTCTTTCTATGCAGTTGTACCGATGTCTCGCTTCCTTAGGTTCCCAAACACTTCCCTCTCTCGTGTCGGCAAGGGGCCAGCCTTGGCCGATGGGGGTGCCCCCGAGATGCATGTTACTGAGCCGCTGGGTCCTGAAGATCCTCTTCCCGCCAAGTCAGGACTTCAACGGGTTGTTGAGAGACCCAACCAACGGGTAATAGATGCTCGGGCAGCAAAGGATAGGAAGAAGCAGGCTACTCAGCCTAATGTGAGCAGGAAGCGTACATCCGTTGATCCCCCCCATCGGCCACACAAGAGGGTCCATCCTTCTAGCGTTGTGGTATCGGAGGATGAGGGTTCTTCTGAAGGTGATCGAACTCGATCCCCTTCCCCCATAAACATAAGTCATCCGAACGCCGAGGGGGTCGATGGAGGAAATGTGGAACACCCGGCGGATGTTGAAGATGTGCAGGATGAAGAGAATGTTGAGAATGTGGAGATTCCGGTAGGCGGGGAGGCTGGGAACACCGAAGCTACCAACCTGGTGAGCGGTTCGGAAAATATTGCCCCGGAAACTGTGGGCAATCATCCTGAAGGAGATGGTCTTGGCTTTGATATGTTTGATCCGGACGAAGATTTGGGCGGCCCAAATGTTTCAGCTTTTGCTCACGAAGGTATATTCTGAACCTGTTGATTATCGTTGTCTGCCAGGAAGTCATGTTTTGTTTTGTTTTTTTTGTTCGCAGGCCCCTCCGGATCCATCTCCGCTGATCTTAATCGTCAGGCATTTCCTCGCAGGGGATCCAGAGGTAAGTTTATGTCTTTTCGTCTCTTTTCTCACTATCTTTTTTTTTTTTATCTGAAGCAAGTCCTTTGTGTATAGAGCGGGGTGATTCTTCAGCACCCTACATTCCCGGATGGAAACTGACCGCTGGGGCCAGTATGAACGACGCAGAGGTTTACAGAGACTTGATGGTGCATCTGGCTCCTCCCTCAGTCCGATCGGAGCAGGGCACCTTGACTGATCACCAAGCCACCCAGCGTGCCTGGTTTGAGTTAGCACGCGGGAGCTTGGCTCAAGCAGATGTTCTTCAGCGTTTCGAGAGGACGAGCTACCACTACGCCCAACTTTATCAGGCACATGAGGGTTGTGGTAGCTCGGCCGATTGGATCAAAGAGCTTGAGTCTGAGCTTTCTGAGCAACGTCGTTCGGTTGAGGTTCTGACCAAAGCCAACCAGGAACTTCAGCAGCAGCACCAGAATTGTGCTAGTCGAGAGGAGGGGTTGTCGAACCAGTTATCTGCCGTTGAGTTGGAAAGGGATGGTCTGTTGGCAAAGATTGGTGAGCAGGACGGAAAGATGCGAGCTCTGGAAAATGTTTTGGCCGTGAAGACAACTGCTCTCGAGACGGCCGAAACAAAGGCTGCCGAGCTGAGTCAAACGGTGGAGAGACTAACTGTGGAGTCAAGCCAAGCGGAGATTCTGAGGTACAACTATGTCCGGAAGCTGGTTCCGTTGGTTATCAAGAGACTTCAAGAGAGCGATGAATATCAGATGGCCTGGGGAGATGTCTTTAATGCAGCCATAGATGCTGGCTGGTTGCAAGGGATCAAGGTCGGTCGGAAGGCCGAACAGATTGAAGAGATTGTGAATTCCTCCTCTGGTTTTGATATGTCAGGAGCACTCAACTTCCGGACTGCCTATGATGGCATGTTTTCCAAGCAGTTCCCTTTTGTGGAAAAGATAGTTGCTTCTCATCGTCTTCCCTTGGCTGATCTTATGAACATCTTTCCGGAAGGAACTGGAGTTACCCCCGGTGTTGGCAGTTCCGGGGTGGTTAATGCTGATCAAGAGCAGGATCATTAGATTATTTCATTGTTCCGCTTGGTCTGTAATATTTGATTTGTGACGGTTGACAATTTATTTTCATGCTTGTTCATTCGGATGATCCTCCTTTTTTGGGGTACATATTTATATTTTGCTGATGATTCGTCAGTTCAGATGTGTCGTGATTTTGCATTTTTCTTAGCAGTATTATTATTATTATTTATTTTTTTTATACACTTCGCTGTTATGATCTTCATGTGTGCTTATGTGGTAGTCAGATTTTCTGAACAAATGATATTATTCCTTAGGCGTCTTGGCGCCGTAGGATTACAAGACGAACCCCTAGGTTTGTTACCGTTGGGTTATGTGACGAACCCCTAGGCTTGGTACCGTAGGGTCGTAGAAGTTATCCCTTAGGTTTGTTACCGTTGGGTTATATGACGGACCCCTAGGTTTGGTACCGTAGGGTCGTAGAAGTTATCCCTTAGGTTTGTTACCGTTGGGTTGTATGACGGACCCCTAGGTTTGGTACCGTAGGGTCGTAGCAGTTATCCCTTAGGTTTGTTACCGTTGGGTTATATGACGGACCCCTAGGTTTGGTACCGTAGGGTCGTAGCAGTTATCCCTTAGGTTTGTTACCGTTGGGTTATATGACGGACCCCTAGGTTTGGTACCGTAGGGTCGTAGCAGTTATCCCTTAGGTTTGTTACCGTTGGGTTATATGACGGACCCCTAGGTTTGGTACCGTAGGGTCGTAGCAGTTATCCCTTAGGTTTGTTACCGTCGGGTCGTAGAAGTTATCCCTTAGGTTTGTTACCGTCGGGTCGAACGGAGGTAGCTAATCTCCGCTCACATTTAGGTTTACTTCGTGGCTCATGACAGAAAATTTCCCTCCGTCCGGAGGGTTTCTGATATTTGATTAACAAAATGACTTGGACAAGTCTTACAACCCAGAATTCTGAACAGAATACAAACTATAAATAACACTTCCGGAGGTTCACAGCATTCCACTTCCGGGGGACTTCCTGATCGTCCATCGTATATAACTTATAGGATCCATTCTGATATGCTTCTGTCACACGATATGGCCCTTCCCATTTTGGGCCTAGCTTGCCTTGGTCTTCAACGCGGCTGGCCTCGTTTCGGCGGTACACGAAGTCTCCGGGACGGAAAGTTTCCGGTCGGATACGTCGGTTATAATATTTTTCAATCTTGGCTTTGTACTTGGCCTCTCGGATTGCTGCTTCTTCCCTCCTTTCTTGCAGTAGATCCAGATTCAGACGGACCTCCTCGTCATTCATCCCTTCCCTAACCATCATTGTCTGATGCGTTGGCATCCCTATTTCAGCCGGTATGACAGCCTCACTGCCATACGTTAGACTGAATGGTGTTTCCCCGTTGCTCATTTTAAGTGTTGTACGGTGAGCCCAGAGAACGTTAGGTAATGCTTCCACCCATCCGGCTTTTTCTCTACCCAGCCTAGTCTTGATGCCGTTCATTAGACTTTTGTTAGCGGCTTCAACTAGTCCATTCGCCTGTGCATGAGCTACCGCCGTGTTGATCTGTTGTATGTGTAGCTGTTCACACCATCTTTTGAATGGGTCATTAACAAATTGTGTCCCATTGTCAGTGACTATTATCTGTGGGAGGCCAAATCTGCACACTATGTTCTCCCATGTGAACCTTTTGACCTCCTTTCCCGTTATGCGGACCAGTGGTTTAGCTTCGATCCACTTGGTGAAATAATCGATAGCCACTATCACGTACTTTGCCTTCCCCGATGACTGGGGTAATGGGCCTAGGATGTCCATTCCTCACTGGTAGAAGGGCCACGGGGCCATTATGGACGTCATTGGCGTTTTCGGAAGTCTGGGGACCCTGGAATGGATCTGGCAGGAGTCACATTTTCGGATTTCATTCCTGGCGTCCCGGTGCATGGTCGGCCAGTAGTATCCCTGTCTCATGGCTTTTGCCACTACCATTCGTGGTTCGGAGTGCATTCCGCACGCTCCCATGTGTATTTCTCTGATTACATAATTGGCTTGCAAAGGACCTACGCACCTTAGCAAGGGTACCAAGTAAGACCGTTTGAACAAAACTCCTTGGTCAATTACGTATTGATTGATTTTCATCCGGAGTGTCCGTGCTTCATTTCTGTCCTCCGGCCATATCCCTTCGGTTAGGCACTTAATGATGGGTGTCATCCAGTTATCTCCTTCTTCTTCCACCACTGCATTCACCTCTCTTTTCCCTATGGATCTTTCCGTTAATACTCCAACCAGAACCTCCTTTGTGAGGTGATCAAACGCCACGGTTGCCAACTTACTTAGCACGTCGGCTTTTTGGTTTCTTGTTCGGGGAATGTTGCTAATGGAGAACTTATCGAAGCTAGCAATCAACCCTTTCGTCTTGGCCAAGTATTTTACCATGTTGGCATTTGCAGCTACATAGTCACCATTTATTTGATTAGCTACCAGTTTTGAATCGACGTACACTCGTACATTTCGTATGCCCATATCCGCTGCTATCCTTAAGCCGGCCAATAGAGCTTCGTATTCAGCCTCGTTATTGGTGGTACCTTCGAAGTCTAGACGGAGAGCATAGGTGTATTCTGTCTTTGTAGGGCTGACTAGCACCAACCCGGCACCTGCCCCCTTTTTGTTGGAGGATCCATCTGTAAACAGCGTCCATCTATCTGTTTCGTCTCTGCTTAGCTTTTTCGCTGGTTGTTGGAAATATGAAGGGGAACTATTACCAATGGGAGCTTCGGACAAGAAATCGGCAAGAACCTGTCCCTTGATGGAACTCCGGGGAATGTAGTCGATGTTGTACGCCCCCAACTCCACCGAATACTTGGCGAGTTTTCCGGACGTGTGTGCTTTACTGAGGATTTGCTTGATTGGTTGGTCAGTGATGACCTTAATCGGGTGAGCTTCGAAGTACCTCCGCAATCTCCTGGACGCATGCAACAGGGATAGGACAAGTTTTTCTAACGGTGCATAATTCTTTTCCGCCTCATTCAATGTTCTACTGACGTAATGTACCGGATTTTGTTTCCCCTGTCTCTCCGTCACTAACACGGTGCTAACGGCCTCGTCGGCAGCAGCGATATACACATATAAAACTTCTTCGGTGACCGGCGTGGTTAAAGAAGGGAGCTCTTCGATGAGCTTTTTCATCCTCTGGAAGGCATCTTCCGCTGCCTCCGTCCACCTAAACTCGTCCTTATTCTCCTTGGTGATATTTTTCAATGTCTCAAAGAAAGGTAATGACCGTTCAGCCGACCTGGAGAGGAATCGATTTAGAGCCGCTAACTTGCCACTGAGGCTTTGCATCTCCTTCAACGTCCGGGGTGATTGCATGTCCAATATGGCTTTCGTCTTCTTTGGGTTAGCCCGGATCCCTTCGGAGGTGACCAAATATCCCAGGAATTTTCCTTCCTCCATTCCGAACGAACACTTTCTCGGGTTAAGCTTCATATTGATCCTCCTTAGGTTGTCAAACGTTTCTGCAATGTCCGCTAGCATTTCTCTCTCTTCTTTGCTTTTGATGACCATGTCATCAACATAGGCTTCCAAATTTCTACCTATCTGTGTTTGGAACGCTTCATCGACCAACCTTTGATACGTGGCACCGGCATTCTTAAGGCCGAAGGGCATCTTGGTGTAACAATAAGTCCCTTGGTCCGTATAAAAAGCTGTCTTCTCTTCGTCTTCCCTAGACATTTGTACTTGGTGGTAACCTTTGTATGCGTCCAAGAAACATTTGTATTTGTACCCCATTACGGACTCTATCTTCCAATCAATGTTGGGCAGAGGATAATAATCCTTTGGGCATGCCGAGTTGACATTTTTGAAGTCGACGCACATCCTCCAGGTGCCATCGCTCTTTTTCACCAACACAGGATTAGATATCCATGTTGGGTATCTCACCGGGCGGACAATTCCAGCACGAGTCCATTCTTCTACTTCCTTAAGCACGGCTTGGCTTCTATCCGAGGCGAACATCCTTCGTTTCTGACACACGGGTTCTACTGATGCATTTATGTTCAAGCGGTGTTCTATGATTCTCCGCGGTACTCCTGTCATATCACTTGGTTCCCACGCAAATACGTCCAGATTGCCGGCGAGCAATTCCTTCAGCTGAATTTTACAACCCTTAGTCAATTTTCCTCCTATAGTGACGAGTTGATCTGGATACGCCGGGTTAATCATTACTTCCTCTGTTTTCCCAGCTCCCTGTTCATGCCCTTCGACCATATCCTGCTCTTTCTCTGTCTGACTCTCTTCTATCCTCCGGCACTCCAAGACTGCGGCGAACCTGGTGGTCAGCGTGGCGATACCTCCCGGCGTGGGGAATTTCATCATCGAATGAATGGTGGAGGGGATCGCCCGGAGTATCTTGAGCCCACTCCGTCCAAGGATAACATTGTATGGTGAAGGGGCACGAATGATCGTGAATTTCATGGTAGCTTTCCGAGACAGTCTCCCCTTCCCGAATTCTACATCTAGCTCCAACTTACCCAGTGGTTTGGTTATGCTACCTGCGAACCCTAGTAGGTCCGTTCGAGTGGGTCTTAATTTCGCCTTGAGAGAAGGATGTAATTGATTAAAGCAGTGTTCGAACATAATCTCAACAGACGCCCCCTCATCTACAAAGACTCTCCGAACGAGGTACCCTTCTATGGTCGCCTCTATGATGATTGGTTCTTCTGACACATCGTCTGGCGATATAGGAGGGAATGTCAGGGGAGCATTCATCCATTCTTCCGGTGGCTCTCTGTTTTTCCTCTTTCTGTCGTTCATGTGTGTGCGAATCATGTTGATGATCCTGTCCTTTCGCGGTTCATCCTCTCGTTGCCGACCACCCTTTTGTGGAACGTCTTTTACCAGATGATTGAGTTTCCCGGACTCTAGAGCCGTTTCTAGTTGCTTTTTCAGTTGAATGCAGTCATTTGTGTGATGTCCACTGCCCATGTGGTAGTCACAATATTTATCCTGGTCCTCCCTCCTGAGCGGGCGGCCAAGCGGTCTAGGGACAGGGAGCTGCAACTGTCGTTCAGTCGCTAGGATTTCTCGAGGCAGTTTGGTGAGGGAGTTTAATGAGAGCTTGGCAGGGTAGTTTTGGCGTTCGTGATGGTCGTTTCGAGGAGGGAGCAACGGAGGTCGTTCCCTAGGTTTGTAGGGAGCGTACCAGTCTCGTCCGGTGTTACTACTTTTATTTTCGTACGGTCTCTTATCTCCCCCGTAGGGTCCCCGGTATTGTCTTTCCTCCCGTTTAAAGTTACCGACGGGAGGCCTTCTCCAGGCCTCCATTCTTTCTCCTCGAGGCAACTCGGTACTAATGAAGGCCTTCTCTGATCTTACGAAATCATCCACCCGGTTCATCATTTCCTCCACCGTCTTAGGTACTCGGTCAGCAAAGCGTTTCGCCAACTCGGGGTTCTTGCATGCATCCATGAAAGAAGATATCCGCATTATTTCTGGCACCCCTTGGATGAATCCGGTTTCCGTAGTCCACCTTTCCTTGAATTCAGGTAGAGATTCGTTGGCCTTCCTGACGATCTTGGTTATTTCTGTGGGGTCCCTGAGGCATTTCTTGCGGAGAGCAAAACGGGTTGTAAACTGATGACGGAGGTCCGCCCACTCGTCAATACTTCCGAAGGGGAGTTTGTCATACCAACCTCGCGCGCTTCCATCCAGTGTTTGTTGAAACATACGGCACCATACCGGCATGGGCCAGCATCCCTGAATTGCGGCCCCGGAAAATCTAGTGAGGTGATCCTCCGGGTCCGTCGAACCGTCATAGAGCTTGATGTGGGATGGCATTCTGTGTTCCGGAGCCGAGAATTCTAGAAGCCTCCGGGACAACGGAGAGTTGGCTATCTCTTTGAAAGGTTTTCCCAAATCGTCGTCCGACACCTTTGCCCCCGTTGCAATTCCCCCGGACGTTCTATCCTTTCGCGCCCCATTTCCATTACTATCTTTGATGAAATCTAACCAGATGGGTTGGACCTTTTCTCTTCGGTTGTAATCTTCCATTAGAGCCTTGAGGGCGGACAGGTGTCCCTCAATCTGTTCTTTCAATTCCGAGGAGGTATCATCGTTACCACCTGAGGTTTCGGGGTTCGGACCCGACATAGTGCGACCCTGGTAGATTGAACCCGGGTCCCACGGATGGCGCCAATTTGTTTGAGTAATTTGTTGTGGTCTCCTAGCCGAGAGTCCTGAGAGTCCTTCGGATCTGGAAACACAATGAAAGAACGCGTTAGCCTCGCCCTGGGGTTTGTCCCAGGACCCAGCTCAGGCGTGAAAGTAAGTACAGGGTATTAATGAAAGTATATGTGTGTAAGTGCAGTAAAAATGCTCTAAATTATAAGAGTAAATGAGAAGTATTTATACTACTTTGGACTTGTACCTTTCTACTGTTAAGGTACTGTGCGTAGTACTAGTAGGTAACTATTTCTGACATGTAGGGGTAGCACGTCCCTGACAGGTAGTGTCAGCTATGGGGGACACGTGTCGCTGAATTGCCGACCGGCTCTTGCCTGTCCGTCCGGGAAGATGTGTCCGGTCCTTACTGTACCGTCCGGTCATGTACACAAACATTCCCATTGTAGTAGTAGGTTGCAGACTTGCATGGTCGAGGGTCAGCATGTCATTATTGTAAGTTTATAGTTAGTTTTGTCGGGATGGACATGTAGGTGTCTCTAAGTTTAGCATTTTGCTATTATATGCATATAAAAAAAGGTCTACTAGGCACAGCACAGATAAGGGTGTATTTCCCTTTTGTTAAAGCCATTTAACTAATGCATGATATTTACCGGAGTATACAGAGTGTCCGTATATTTCAAGTGTGATCTTAATGCTAGTTTTCCTCAAGACAGTTATACAATTGGTGATGGGCAATAAGAAGTAGTGAAGCATAGGTATGACATACAATTTGATTAATGGTGGGATGCAACCATCCTGTTTGAATGGCTTTAATTGTAGCAATAGCTTCGAGACCTCCAGCTGCTCCAAAACTATGTCCAATCATAGACTGAAACACAAAAACTAAGATAATGTCAATAAAGATTTGATGCCGTGTAGACAACTTGGGCAATGGGGACGTTTACCTTGGTGGCGTTGATTTTTATCTCTTTCGTTTTCTTGAATACCTTCTTCATACCATTTATCTCAGCCAAATCACCAATTACAGTGGACGTTGCATGTGCGTTGATGTAATTTATCTACCAGCAAGATTTAATTTGGATATATTTTATAGATTAAGAACGTATGAGTTCTGGTATTTCTAAATATAATTATCAAACTAAATTGCCATTTTTATACGTTCTTCAAATTAACTTACCTCCTCAACTGACACGTTTGCATCCGCAAGACATTTTTGAACACAAGATGAAACACAAAAACCGTCAGGGCGTGGACTAGTCATATGATATGCATCACAAGTGATAGCACCTCCCAAGTATTCGGCTAGTATTGGTGCGTCCCTTTTCATTGCATGTTCTAAACTCTCCATCACCTGCACAAAAAGTAAATGAAGTACAAAAACGAATGATCAACAAGATTGGAGTCCAGCTATGATTGGTGGTAAAGTTACCATAAGACCAGCTCCTTCACCCATGACGAACCCATCTCTATCTTTGTTCCACGGTCTGGAAGCGGTTTTTGGATCATTGTTTCTTTGTGACAATGCTCTACAAGCATTGTAACTAGCGATTGTAAGGGGAACTAATGGAGCATCAACTCCACCAGCAATCATTAAATCAGCCTTACCATCACGGATACAATTCGCAGCAGCATAGAAGCAATAATTGGACGTCGCACAAGCTGCTGAAATGCAGTAGTTTGGTCCCAGAAAGCCAAGATCCATAGCAAGTAAGGAAGATCCCATGTTTGTTGCCATTAAAGGCATCAAAAATGGTGATATTTTCCTAGGACCTCTCTCAATTAAAGTCTCCATTCCATTACTAAATGATGTAAAGCCTCCCATTGAGGATCCAACAAGCACACCAGCACGCTCCTTATCAATCTACACAGGAGACGCGTGCAACAACTTATTATTATTACCCATTCAAAACCAATAACTAGATGCATGGCAAACAGGAAAAAAAATACAAACCTTTGAACGTTCATCACAACCAAGAGCAGCATCTTCCAGAGCCTTTTTCCCTGCAACAATGCAGTAGCGCTGATAGTCATCTAGTCTCCGCTCACTTTTGGGATTGATATATCCATTTGACTTGAACCCTCGAATCTGGCCGCCAAAACGCGTTGCTTGGTTTGATACATCAAATCGATCTATTGACGTGATTCCACTCTCCCCAGCTAAAAGTCTTTCGTAAAAAGTATCAACATCATTTCCAAACACAGAAACAAGGCCCATACCAGTAATAACCACTCGCTTTTTTGCATCGTTCTCTCGTTTTGGGGCAGTGGCAGAGGGGAGACAAGCAAATATTCGACATCGTCTGGTGATTGTGTGTGACGATGATTTGACAACTAGGGATAATGAGTTGTTGTAGGGTGAGTTGAGTGGAAAGGCCAAGGGAGATCGTAATCGGATATGAATTTGACTTTCCATCAGTGATACTGATTTACGGGATTATTTCACTCAAACAATCATGCATATATATACACATCAATATATCTGTAAACAGTTTCCTTTTCACCTGATAAGCAGTTATTAAACTCATCAATTATAATTAGATTAGATTCATTGTAATTAGCATCTTAGAATACTTATGTGACTTTATTTTATGCACTTTAAGAAAGATATTTGTCAATATCGTCATTATATCTATGTCTTCTTCAACATTTATCTTTTTTAGTTGTGTTCCAATCGATTAAAATGGTGCTGGAGATTAGTGTAAAGAAATATTTATTCATTAAATGTCTAAGTAATCTTTTGATGTGTAAATCATACTTGTATTGCATACTGATTTAGATACAATCTTGGCATCCGACTTACGGATCAGCGGTTGATTCTATGCCTAATGTGCAATGAAGCCTTGGAATCAAAGAACAGTCAAATGGCTGTATGTCGGTATGCTAGATCAACCAAAGTTAGATGCCTTTCATTCTGCACGGAACTGCTCAAAGTGTGGTAGATAGCACGCAGTCTCGTCTAAGTAGGAAGTCTTTTACCAAGGACAAAAAATCGATTTTTGGCCCCTCTGGAAGATGATGATGGATAAATCCAGGGCCCCTCATTGAGATACTTTTCATAGTAGTTAAGATTTTTACTTGATCTTGATCACATGTTAATTATCATATTGTGATGAATAAACCATTTCACACATGAATGATAGTTGATCAAACCATTATGTCAAACAACATGTCACTGCTCATTAGCTTCTAAAATCTGGAATCTTGTCACTGCTTGGTGGGGTTTGGCTGATTTCCCGAAAGAGTTGTCTTCTCGAATTTCCTTGGCGGATTCGGTAACTTTTAGAAGTTCCACAAAAGCTTATTTTGATGTTGTTATCCAAACTACGTTTTGGGTAATTTGGAAATTTAGGTACCGGGCTTGTTTTGATTTGAAACCACCGAGAAGAGACATGCGTTTGGACAATATAAAAGTCTTTTCTCACTCGTGGATTATTCATAGAATGGGTGTTCGAACCCCAATGGTTAGATTGGATATATGATCCGGTAAAATCGTGTAACAACTTATTGTAATCTGTTCTCTCTAGCTTCTTGCTAAAGGTTTTATAATATATTCATCCTATTGCCGTTCAATAAAAACATGTCAATTCAAAATTTTCATGTCATTTGGACTAAGGTATCATAGACAAACCAGATAAATATGTGCTTATTGAAGGTTCATCGTTTTGTAATCACGTATCTTCACAAAGACTAGGTGACAAATATATTTCCGTTTTCATACATTTATCACTTTACATAACTAGTGTAACATTCAACAACCTTTAGTCAATATAAGGTAGTTTTAATTTCTTGTCGATGGTCGTGTTCATTGGCCTGATATTGTGGACAAACTTAAATGAGTAATTGATAGATGAAAGAATTATTAATGATCGAAAAGTATTAGATTGTAAATGGTTTTGCTAACAATAGCTAATAAGAATGTATTAATAACTGATTATGTGAATTAAAGTTTAGACTATATACTATGCCTTGCTGCAAGTGTCTATTTCATTTGGCCAAATTGTTGAAAGGGATAAGGAAGTGCTATGCAGGAATATTTGTGATTTAGATCAAGGTTACTGTCTCTAAGGACTAAAAAATCAGCAGCTGTTATGTTAGCAGCTAAAGATTGGGACATACAATTCAACTGAGCAAACAGGGGATTTTAAGGAGTGTTTGGAACTCGCCTTGGTCTTGAGAGTGTGGATTTTTTTTTTTTTTTTTTTTTTTTTTGGCCTCTACTTTATTGAAGTCAAAATTGTTTGTAGACCATTAAAATGGATGGTACCTTGTAACTTGGAGTTTAACAGGTGTGACTGTACTTATTTGAGCCTCATATGCTTTTCTAGTTTGGCCTTGGGAGGAAATTGGTAAGCTATGTTGGCTCAGTAAGAGGTCTAATTCAGTAAAATGTACCATAAAGTAGGGTTATCCGTTGTGAAGGGTAAATGGTTTGGGTGGAATAGAGAAGAGTGAAAGATGAACCTTTTTGGTCCACCGTCTACACTGTCAACGGAGGATAGGATGGGTCTAAGTGAGGGTGAGTGTTCCCTACATAGTGATGCCTAGCTGTTTTGTCCTTAGATCAATCCAGTGAGGTTGACGCTGCTTGGTTGATTCTAGGGGTGAAAGGCTAGAAAATGTAGCTATGTTAGGTATAGCCCCTCTTAGTGTGAATGGGGGCTATAACCTGCTTTATGATGCCTTCTCAATCTCAACTCAGATTATTTTGGATGTGGGTTGAATGGTTTGAGTTTGGAAATGTAGTCAAGAGGATATGGTCTTTGGTGCATCAAAAAGGTGAATAAGTTTACTAGCTTTTGCTGTCTGGAAACAGTTATCAATGTGTTTGGGTTAACTGTCAGAGTTAGATTGCTGCTGTTTTGTCTTAGTGTTTGTCCGATATCTACTGAGAATAGATAGTTAGATGTATCCTTATTTTGAGAATGTTCAAATCAGTTTTGTGTTTATGATGTAACCAGTGTTTTAGTCTAATATGTTTTCACCTTTGCAGCAGCAGCAGCAGCAGCAGCAACAACAACAACAAAAAAAAAAAAAAAAAAAAAAAAAAAAAAAAAAAAAAAACTAATAATCACTAACCACAAATACAATTCACTCTTCGCATTGATCATGTTAACGAAAAGTATGGATTTAGTTGGTAGTTATATGTCTTGATATTAGCAGATTTCCCAATTATATCTAATAGCATACTAGCTCACACTAGCAATCTGTTACTTATTAGCACCCGTTTAACCAATAATCTCATTTTTAATTTTGTTACTGTTGATACATGTCTTCATAGTTCTGATCTAGTTTTGTACTTAATGTCTTACAATAATCTTTTGTTAATCCTTTTATGTTCTCGAGCTAAATTTTGAGAGGAAAAGAAAAGAAATGGAAAGAAACATAAAAAATCTTGTGTTCTCAAGTTTATTTTAGATAAGAAAGGAAAAGAAATAGAGAGAAGTGGGAAAAGAAATGGAGAGAAGGGAAGGAAGATTTTGAATGTTTTTAGTCTAAAATTTTCCTCCCACTTTTGGGAGGAAGTGGAAAGTGTTAGAATTATAATATCATGACAATCATATAAATAAACCAAACACATCAAGTAAACATATGCGGAAGCGTTATAACAAGATCATATAACATGTAATTAATTAATCAATAATAAATAGTAAACATACCGTTGTGATTCTAGCCCGAACAAGAATCAATTGCAATCTTCAAATCAAGAACCCTAATTAGGGTTTATGTGGATTATAAGAATTACCCCTTACCTCTTTTGTAATTCAATCCAAGAATCAAACAATAGTATGTTTGAATCACGTTCTTGTACACACGTACTAAAACAAGTTAAAGTAATGCTAGTTTTTAGAACACAAAATTAAACCAAAACCTTTTGTTTAATAAAGAAAATCGATCAACCCTTTAAGGGTGTTTGTTTGATCGACTACAAGAAAACAAGGAAAGAAAAACAAGTTTAGGGTTTGTGTGTGCACAAGAGATACAAACAATGAATCCCTAACCTTGTTTATATAGTATAGTTTACTTGGAGCTCAAGTTAGATGAGGAATGGGTTTCCCCATCCCCCACCTATCGGCCATAAGCCCAAATAGGGCTTCCGGATCTTTCTTGACTTGCCAATAAATCATATACATTACTTTCCTTTTATTCGTCTAATGATCATTAGTCATTTATCTTAAATACTAAATGATCATTATATATTTGTGTAATAAATAATTAAATATAAACTTTTACATTTAATTATTAAACTTTAACTCTCATACGTAAAGCGTGCAATCCCGTGATCTCGAGTTCGATCCTAACATACGACTACTAAAATAATATCCATAATCTAACAGCTCCCACTTGGACATATTTTAATAGTGTAATCACATCGGTTAGTGTCTAGCAACACTTCGATGCCTCTAGTACGATCTCGAGTAAGGCTCCTGGAAAAACCTTTTAATGATTTCTCATTATTATTATCCTTTTGTTTCTAATACCATATTAATAAGGATATGGATTAAAGTCATTCCTTAATTAACCATTCTGTTTCTCGTTGTTTATGATTGATCAAGATTACCAAATCTTCTGAACATATTCAGGGGAGATCTTTGGTGCGGCCGCACATGTATCTTACCAACCCTACGAGGGGCCCAGCAGTATTAAACTCCAAAAATAAATTTGAAGGAACAAATTCTATCTTTACTACACGCAAAACCCACAAACTTTGTAACACTTTCGAAAACAACCCTTATGACTACCAGTTACGTATAGCGTTAAGTTGTTCCACAAAAATGTACTACATTCATGACACTTATCTTGCATCTCAAGTCTGAAGATAACTTCTCATGATTTACTTAATAACAAAATCCATAAAGTAACATCATGTAGTTGGGATAAGTCTTATATTCGGTATCATTGAATATCATCTGAAATGGCATGACTACGCATCAATATACTTAAGTATATTATACCAACATTCAGATTTGTCTTGATTTAATAATATTCCCATATTATTAACTGACAACGGACAAGAATAACATTTATTCATGGATTAAACATGCAAAAACAGGACACAATATATTATAAATTAAACATACCATGTATTTAAATTTATTATAATAATTGTTTAACATCCCTTATCAAAATACTAAATAGATTAATGCATGATAACTCTTGTTGATGAATTATGTCTCAAGTAATAACATTCATACTTGTTGACAAGGCATAAATCATCCAACTTTGATCTATCGGAATTTTAAGAATACTTATTTCAAGAATTCAACTATTGAAATTCTTGTATGTGCATACTCAACTATAATGCCATATTTCATAAAATGTGTGACATCCTTAACCACCAATTTATGATAATCAAACTTCCAAACATTTTAAAGTTTAAAGTATTCTTATTCTCTTAATGTATAATGCAACTATGCTTTTAGTAAGCATAACTAGTACATATAGCCAAAGATGAAATCCTTACCATAACTAGTATTGAGTGTCATCTCAATTTCATTTAGAATCATTGTATGCAACAATATACTATTAAAACTTTTTGTAAAAATTAATATCTATTGTGTAATATTTGATGCCCTTCAAACTTTCAAGTTTGTTGGCTATGACAATTTTCACAACAATTGAAAAATTGTTTATCTATTGAATTTGGAAGCTGTTCTAGATTTAGGATGTGATTCTATAATCAAACATATTCATTTAGAATATTACACAAGTTATCCAATAACCTTTTAATTAGATATCAATATTGCCAAATCATCTTGTAATCAAGCATGATACAACAAAACATGATGTTCATGAAAAATCTTTAAGTCATACTTAGATTTTATTCATGTCATACATATCTATTTAGACTTTCTAAATAATATATCATGTTATCATAGATTCATTTACCGCTCATGTTTCAACAATAAACATTCATTCCAAGGTTATATGTCTTATTTTCTAAATCATACAAGTAAAGTTTCATTCCATTCTAAGACTTAACTTTTAACTTATATGGAATGCTACCTTTTATATGTTCTACAACATACATGATTTAAGAAATTAAACATGACACTCCTACTAGCTTTTTGGAATACTTAAAAATTATCTTATTTTAATTATAAATCAAAACATGGATTTAATAATTAAACACAAGAATAATCTTTGATGAGTGTCTAAATACTCATCATTTTATACCAATCTGAACTGCCAAAACATCCAAAAACACTCAAATATATATCAAAACAGTGAAAATATCCCAGGAATGTGTTTTATATGTTTCAGATGCAAAATAATCAAAAACAGATGAAAAACGTACAAAGTTTGCATAATTGGCAATTTCAGTCCCTCAACTTTCAAAAGTTGTCAAATCTAGTCCCTGGTTATTCTAAAAACTTGAAAAAGTCACCAAAGGCCCTTTTAAATCAAAAAGTTGCATAATTAGTCCTTTGGTGCAAAGTTTCACAAAATGTCAAGCTTAGTCCCTGAAGTTTGGAAAATTGTCAAAAATAATCCCTGGGATATTAAAACATTGAGGAAAACAAATTTTGTCCTTGTAATTCTCATATATGGCAGGATTGGTCCTTGATTGCAAGTTTGGTGAAATTACAAAACAGGTCCCTGAAGTTTGGTGATTTGGCAGGATTAGTCCCTGGGGTTTCATATGTGAAAATTTCAAAACATGTCCTTATAATATTCTCATATGGCATAATACACCCCTTGAAACACTTTGGAAAAATGCCACTCACACCCCCAAACTTTCGGCTAATTACAAAAATGGTCATTGTGATAAGTTATAACCAAACCGGACCCTTATATTACTACAAATCCAATACCAAGTCCAATCCACAACACAAAAGCCCACCACCCTTTGTTTTGGCCCAACTCCACCCAAGCCCACTCCCCGTATAATATTATCAGGGTCAAAGTTTGACCTTGAGTCAAACAAGTCAAACAAACACCACTTTCCCTCTCTTCTTCCCTCCCCCACCATACCACTTGCACTGTTCTCCATCACCTCAACCCTCCATCACACTCCACCGCCCAACCCACCACGCACCTAATATCCCATCCACAATTAATGCCATCCCCCTGTTGGAATATTTTTATGATTTCACTCTCCCCAATTTTCCCGCCAAAAATTACGTGGATGGTCAGGATTGATTCAGAGAGATTCAAGGGTCGAGATTGGTTGGGAAATGCTCAGAAAGCTTTGAGGAACCCTAATCCTCTGCTATAAAAGGTAAGAGAAGCAAGGAAAGACAGTAGTAGTTAATTTTAGTTTAATTATAATCGTTTAAGTTATAGTTTGTTATCTTAGATCAATCTTAAGCTTTTAAGCATTGTTTTCATCAATTCAAGTGTAACCTCATCTTTTCTAAGTAATATATTCCAAGTTTCAGTTGATCATTTAGTTTGTGGAATTTTTGCTTTTTCAAAAATCTATAATAAGCTCTGTATTTGTTTCTCTGTAATGCTATGGATTTTTAGGCTAACATAAGCTCCTAGAAATCTTATAAAAGCTTTTAGAAACCTTAAAAGTCAGATTAGTATCAAAAAAATCAAAAATACCAAAAAAGTCAACATTGGTCAAACTTTGCAGGTTTTTGATGAAGAACACTGGAGCAGGGTAAATCTTGGATGGCCCTGGGTTAGTGGTCTTGTGGAAGACCTATAGGCTTGGTTGTGAGGTCCTTGGTTCTTGATTTAAGCTGGAATGCACTTTGTAAGCCTTTAAAAAACTCATTTCTGTCATCTTACTGTAGCATTGCTTATTTAGTTGCTTATTTAGCTTTTCTGTGTTCATTTAGTGTTAAGTAGAGATAATCTAGTATAATATTAGTATCTTGTTAATTGGAAATCATAGTTACTTAAAAATCTTAATTTTGCAGTTAAACTAGTATAACTTGTAATATTGTGTGATTGTTGTTGATTTCTATGTTTAAGTACTTATTCAAGGTTTATATATCATAAAAAGTTGTTGTGAACCTGTTTCATAAGCTCTTTAAGCCATTTGCTTTACAAAACACAAAACAGACTACTTATAAGGTGTGTTTGGATCAGGGTAATCCAAGGTGTTGTGGTGTTTCATTGTGCAAAGCCCATAGTCAGCTTATTTTTAGGAATTTTCTATAAGCTTGTGCAAAGCCTTATTTAGACTTGCAGGGCAAGGTACTGCCCCTGCACCAGGGTACTTTTGGTTTTAGTCAAAGTTTCAAACCCCCTCCAAGGTGCAAATCAAAACCTTAGGACTTGATTTTTAGCTTTTTGAAAAGTTCATCAGTAGTACTTTTAAGATCAATCATAAAATTGGATCTCAGTTCACTGTAGCATAGCTTATTTTGGTCTTCAAGTTTGCTGATTTCAAAACTCTATACTGAGTCATCAGTATAAGTGACCCAACTTCAATAGACAATAGATACTTCATTAGTGGGCCCCACCTTTGGCTTATTGGCTTTTTGGAAAGCCATACAACCCATTTTGATAAGTCAAGGCTTATTTCAGACTTTTGAGCTTATTTGATAGGGCTGCAAGCCCCATCAAGTTTGGCCACCTTCTGAGTCAACACTGAGTACTCAGTGTGAGACCCCAACTTCCATAGAGTGTTCATTAGTAAGCCATAGGACTAGCTTATTGTCTTATTTTGTAGCTTATCAGTCCCTTTTTAAGTTTCAAGTTTAAGTTTGGACCTTAGATCACTTCTGTGGACCCCACAGAGGTCCAAAACCACCATTCTCAGGCCTATTTGGATTGTGAGTATCATAAGTGCTTATTTGAGGATTTAAGCTTATTCAGTGTGCTTAATTGTTCCATTTTGCTTATTTCTTGTTAATAATCATCTGTGAGTGCTTTATTTGCTATTTCCTAGCTTTTTCACATATGGCTTAAGTCCTAATAAGCTTAAAAGCCATCTGTTAAGCACTTGGGGGTGCACACAGCTTATTTTTAAGCTAAAACAAAAGTCACTTCACAAAAGTTTCTTATTTTAGTCTTATTTACATCTATCAAAAAGAAAAACCAAGAAAAACCAAACATAAAATTAGTGATAGCTTCTATTTAATAGATTCTATCTTTTTCATTTTTCATTTCAGCTTATTATTAAGCACTTTATCATTTTTATAATTTTCTTAATTTCCTTTTACCTTTAAGTACTTAACATAATTTTCTTAGATTTTTCTTAATCAGTTTACTATTAATTAGAATTAAAAATAGTTTAAATAATTAATTAGGTAATATTAGTAATTAAATAGTTTTCTTTAATTTTAATTAACAACAGTAGTTTTTTATAATTTTCCTAGGTTTTATAAATTACTTAAGACTTTTAGAAAATAGATTTTTAAATTCCACTATTCATTTCCTAATTTTCTTATTTAATTTAGTTAAATTAGATTTGAATTAATTAATAAGTAATTAATTAGTAAAATAGCCTAAATATATTTTTTAGTAACTTTTTATAATTTTTTAGGATTCCTGTGATGGTTAATTAGTTTTATAAATTTTTCCATAATTTTCTAAGTCATTTAGGTATTATTAGTAATTTAAAATAGTTTAAATAGTTTAATTAATATAATTAGTTTTTAATTAATAGAAAAATCATAAAAAGACAAAAATATTTATTTTTAATTTTTATACTTTCTTCAAGTTCATTTTAAGGTTTAGAAATTATTTTTGCAAGTTTTTAGTTTAATTTGTAATCCTTACCATTTTTAGTTAATTTAAATTAGGTTTAAACTAGATTTTAAATAGTTTTAATTCATTAAGTAATATTTAAATATTAAAATAATCATTTTTATAATTTTATTTTCATTTTAAATTTTCTTTTAATTTTAAGTTTTAAAAAGTTTCACTTGCACCCCCTGTAGTTTGTAATTTGTTAAAACTCACTTTTCTCTGTCTGTTATCTGATTTCCCAATTTGTGCTTTTGTGATTATATCTGTTATTGTTTATATCATTCCATAATTGTTCAAATACCAAGCAAATCAGTAGTATAATCATTCCCCAATCATCTTGGTTACTGTCCCCAGTGCCACTTATTCCACAAACGTTCAAAATACAATTTCAATCTCGTTGGGACTTAACGACCCGGGGATTTCCCTGTACTTCCACGGATTATAAACACTTGACTTTCCTCTCCCAGGTGGGCCTATCAACTGCACCCGGTTGACTGGTTGGTTTGGGAGGAGTCAAAATTTGGCGCCGCTACCGGGGAGGTTGTTGTGTATTTCAAAACGTTTTAGGTTTAGTGGTTTTCAAAACCCCTCCTGTACAAATATCACCACTTTGTAAATTTTTGTGAAAATCAAAATCATATCTGAAAAAGTTCATTAACACTTTTCCTGAAGTGTTAAAAACACCAAAAAAAATCATAAACAACAAAATAAACTGTGAAGTTAAATTACTTCGTTTACTTTAAGATTATAACCTGAAACAGTTGGTATAAGGTAAGTTCTGACATTAAATTGCGAACTGAAGAGGAATCCATTTATTTCCTCCCGCCAGCCTGCGAGTAATCTTAAAGGAACGATTTCGGTTAACGAATCAGTTCCAAAAATATTGTCCCAAGTTTTTTCACCCATACATGAAAAGCCAAAAACAAATTTTCTGTTAATAAATACATAAAATCTTACCACCGCAAACTAAGGCAGAACACCTACCAACTGGGGGTGTGAACATAATAGGTTCCCAAACTTAAGATAAAAACTTGCCATTGTATCCCTGTGGGTGGTGTACCTTTTTCAAAGAAGCCATTCACTTGCGATTATTGGATTTAAGTTCACTGTGGTTTTGCCTCGATCTTGTTTTGAAAATTGTTTTAGTGCATGCGCACTCGTTCACAAACAAAGAAGAAAAAACAAAAAAACGTACCCAAGTTACGTACTGTTGAAGAAGAACACTTACTAAAAATGGACGACGATCCCCCAATCCCTCATAAGGATGATGTAGTTCCTGACACCCGAACAATGGATGAACTATGTCAACCTACCATGCACGGGAGAGGTGGACCCATTGCACCACTCACAATTGGAGCCACGGATTTTGGACTAAAACACAATATGATCCAACAGGTCCAGAATTCGTGTCAGTTCCACGGTTTGCCGGGTGACGATGCTAACAAGCATCTCGATAAATTTTTAACCGTCACCCAGAGCATGAAACAAAATGGCGTCACCGAAGACGGCCTACATTTATACCTGTTCCCCTATTCTCTCACTCATCATGCAACTGCTTGGTTCGATCGACTTCCTAAGAATTCGATCCATACATTTGATGAGATGGTTACTAAGTTCTTGGCTAAATATTTTCCACCATCCATGGTTACAAAGCTGAGAAACGATATTAGTAACTTCAGACAGCTTCCCGAAGAGTCCTTATTTGAGGCATGGGAACGCTACAAACTTGCTATTGATCGGTGTCCTAATCATAACATGCTTCTTGTCACCATTATTGATACCTTCTATAATGGTTTGACACTTTGTCATCGTGACACCATCAATGCTGCTGCTGGGGGCACCTTTATGAAAAGGACCCCTGAAGAGTGCTATAGCTTAATCGAAAACATGACTGCCCATCATAATTTTTGGGACTCCTCTGCAGAGAGGAATGACTCATGTAAGTCAGTCACTCCGGCAAGTAATGAAATAGCTGCTCTTACCAAAAAGTTCGATGATTTGTCTGCTGCGGTTCTCTGAATTCACCAGACAAATCACATTCAGCAGAATAAAACTATCAGTTGTGAAACATGTGGTGGTCCACACCCATATCATGAGTGCCCAGCCTCCGGTGGCATCACTCAAGAGAACCTATTCGCAGCCCAAGGTTCCTACAATACGGGAGGTAATTCCTACCAACCGCAAGGGGACCGAAATCTGTTGAGCTATAGTTCCAATAACTACATTGGACCACCAGGGTTTAATCAACCCCAGAACCAAAATGGTCAAAATAGAAACCAGAACTTTAACAAGAATCAGAGCCAGAACCGAATGCACCAAGGTTTTAACAACCAAGGGAATTTCAACTCTGGTCAACATCAGGTTCAAAACAATCAAAACCAAGGGAATTATAACCGTAATCAAGGTTAGAACAATTACCATCAAGGTAATTTTCAACAAAACCACTTCCAGGGTAATAACAACCAGCAACATGGGAATTTCCAGAACAATCGGGCTCAAAATTTTCCAAACCAAAATCAAGCCATTGTTCCAACTGGACCATCATCTGATGAGTTATTAAAACAGTTTATGAAATCCCAAGATGAACTGAACAAAGTGCTGGTTAGTCAAATCTCTGAATTGAAGAAGTCTTTAAATGATCGACCCTCGGGCTCAGGTATTTTACCTAGCAACACGATCGCTAATCCGAGGGGCGATGCAAAGGCGATCACCACAAGAAGTGGAGTTTCTTATAAAGGACCCACAGCTCCTTCTACCACTTCTCCTGTCCAGGTAGAGGAATGTGATACTGAGGATACTACGGATACGGTACTTCCTTCTAATAACGGAGGTACCACTGACATCCCTCCTCCAGTTGTCCCGGTCCCGACTCCCCCTAAAAGAGTCATGTTTGAAACTCCCAAAGGTCCTGTTGAAATACCAAAAGCCAACCCAAAACCATCGATTCCATATCCCTCACGATTGCAAGATCAGAAGCTCCGTGAAAAAGCTAATCATCAGATGGAAAAATTTTGCCAAATTTTCCAAGAACTACACTTTGATATTAGTTTCGCGGATGCTCTCATATTAATGCCCAAATTTGCTTTGACAATCAAAAACTTACTGGGAAATAAAGAGAAACTCTTTGAAATGGCACGAACTCCACTCAACGAAAACTGCTCTGCAGTTCTGTTGAAACAGCTTCCCGAGAAGCTAGGAGACCCCGGGAAATTTCTAATACCATGTATTTTCCCGGGGATGGTTGAGTGCTTTGCCTTGGCCGATCTTGGCGCAAGCATCAACTTAATGCCCCACTCAGTTTGGAAAAAGCTTTCTCTTCAGGCACTTACTCCCACATGCATGACTCTCGAGCTTGCAGACCGTTCAATTTCACGTCCCCTCGGTATTGCCGAGGACGTATTTGTAAGAGTGGGAAAGTTCCATTTTCCGGCAGACTTTGTTGTTGTTGATTTCGATGCAGATCTGAGAGTTCCTCTCATACTTGGGAGGGGATTCTTAAGGACGGGTCGTGCAGTAATCGATGTTTTCGATGAGTAAATCACATTACGAGTTGGCAATGAAGCGATAACGTTCAACCTTGATCAAACCTCGAGATACTCCTCGAATTATGATGCTGAATCGGTCAACCGAATTGATGTCATTGACATTGCATCCGAGGAGTATGCTCAGGAAATCCTTGGATTCACTGATAGTTCTACGAGTGGAAATTCCACTCCCTCTTCTCACCCCATAATCGCTAATTCTTCTCCTTCCCTCACTCCGTTTGAGGGAAGTGATTTCGTCCTTGAGGAATTAGAGGCCTTTCTCAAAAGTGATTCAGTTCCCGAAGGAATTGATAACCAAGAGATTGACCCGGAAAGGGATATATTTCTCCTTGAGAAATTATTGAAGAAAGATCCCTCTCCCATTCCTATTCTACCTCCACAACTTCATAACGCGGAAGTCAAATATGTTGAGAAAAATGATGATTTCCCCGAGGTCGAACTTAAGGACCTGCCTTCTCATCTAGAATATGCATTCTTAGAAGGTAACGATAAGTTACCAGTCATTATTGCAAAAGATTTAAAGGATGAGGAGAAAACCGCGCTGCTTAAGGTTTTAAAGTCCCACAAGCAAGCAATTGCTTGGAAGCTCTCAGACATAACGGGTATTAACCCGGATTTTTGTACACACAAAATCCTAATGGAAGAGGACTTTAAACCTGCTGTGCAGCATCAAAGAAGGGTAAATCCAAAAATCCACGAAGTTATCAAACTTCTCGATGCGGGATTGATTTACCCTATATCAGACAGTCCTTGGGTTAGCCCAATACATTGTGTTCCAAAAAAGGGTGGCATCACTGTTGTCACTAATGAGGATAACGAGTTGATACCAACTCGGTTGGTTACAGGGTGGCGAGTATGTATCGATTACAGAAAGCTTAACGAAGCCACCCGCAAGGACCATTTTCCTCTGCCCTTTATGGATCAAATGCTCGAAAGACTAGCGGGGAATGAGTATTATTGCTTCCTCGACGGCTTCTCGGGTTACTTCCAGATTCCCATTGATCCTAAGGATCAAGAGAAGACTACCTTCACATGCCCTTGCGGGACGTTTGCCTATCGTCGCATGCCTTTTGGGTTATGCAACGCTCCAGGCACTTTCGAGAGGTACATGATGGCTATTTTCCACGGCATGATCGGGAAAACCATGGGGGTATTCATGGATGACTTCTCAGTCATCGGGAATTCTGTCGACTCATGCCTCTCCCATTTAGAAAAGATGCTTCAACGTTGTGAAGACACTAATCTTTGTCTAAACTGGGAGAAGAGCCATTTTATGGTTAAGGAGGGCATTGTCCTCGGCCATAAAATTTCAAAAAGTGGGATTGAGGTCGATAAAGCCAAAATTGATGTTATTGCTAAACTGCCTCATCCCACCACTGTTAAAGGAATAAGGAGTTTCCTTGGCCATGCCGGGTTCTATCGGAGATTCATTCAGGATTTCTCCAAAATAGCCCGACCATTGACTCATCTTCTTGAAAAGGAAGCTCCTTTCATCTTTTCCCCCGAGTGCATCAAAGCTTTTCCTACTTTAAAGAAAAGGCTTACCGAGGCACCGATCCTTGTTGCCCCCGACTGGGACTTACCCTTCGAACTTATGTGCGATGCTAGCGACTTCGCTATTGGTGCTGTTCTGGGGCAACGCAAAACAAAACATTTTCAGCCACACTACGCAAGTAAGACCATGAGTGAAGCTCAAACGCACTATACCACCACAGAAAAAGAATTATTAGCTGTGGTATATGCCTTTGAGAAATTTAGGTCTTACTTAATCCTAACCAAATGCGTGGTGTATACGGACCACTCGGCTTTGAAATACCTGTTCACTAAACAGGACGTAAAGCCAAGACTGCTCCGTTGGGTCCTGCTCCTTCAGGAATTCGATATACTCATACGAGACAAAAAAGGAGCAGAGAACCTTGCTGCTGATCACTTGTCCCGGTTAGAGAATCCTCATCAGGATATTCTCGAGAGAAAAGAAATTAATGAAACTTTTCCTCTGGAGACTCTCAATCTAATCTCTACCTGGGATGATGCTACTACCCCATGGTTTGCCGACTTTGCAAATTACCATGCGGGAAATTTCGTTGTGAAAGGGATGTCGTCCCAACAGAAAAGAAAATTCTTTAAATATGTGAAACATTACTTCTGGGACGACCCCTATTTGTTCAAAATCTATGCGGATCAAGTCATCTGACGGTGTGTCCATGGCCAAGAAGCCATGAAAATTCTTAAAGCCTGTCATGATGGACCCACGGGGGGACATCATAACCCAAACTACACCGCCAAAAAGGTGTTTGATTCGGTATTCTTTTGGCCCACAATCTACAAAGACGCCCATGAACTTATCAAAACCTGTGAAGCTTGCCAGCGTCACGGGAATATTTCCAAAAAGAATGAGATGCCACAAAACGCCATCCAAGTCTGTGAAATATTTGATGTGTGGGGCATTGATTTTATGGGGCCGTTCCCGTCTTCACGAGGGAATAAATATATACTTGTGGCTGTCGACTATCTGTCAAAATGGGTCGAGGCAAAAGCCTTACCCACCAATGATGCCCGAGTAGTCGTTAAATTTCTGAAGTCTCTCTTTGCCAGATTTGGAACTCCTCGTGCCATTATCAGTGATTGTGGCACACACTTCTGCAATGAACAATTTGCAAAAGTGATGTTGAAATATGGTGTAACTCACCGTCTTTCAACTGCATACCACCCACAAACAAGTGGGCAGGTGGAGGTATCGAATCGTGGTATTAAGAGAATTCTAGAGAGGATGGTTGGAGAAAACCGTGCCTCTTAGTCGGATAAGCTGGATGATGCATTATGGGCTTTCCGAACTGCTTACAAAACACCCATCGGGTGTACTCCATATAAGCTAGTGTACGGGAAGGCATGTCATCTTCCGATCGAATTAGAGCATAAGGCCTACTGGGCCTTGAAACATGCAAATTTTGACCTTCACACAGCAGGTGATCACCGCAAGGTTCAACTAAATGAATTAAATGAACTTCGTGATCAAGCTTATGAGAATTCTTTAATTTACAAAGAAAAAACCAAGAAGATACACGACTCAAAAATCAAAAACCGTGTTTTCAACATCGGTGACAGAGTCCTTCTCTTCAATTCACGATTGAAGATATTCTCAGGAAAGCTTAAAACCCGTTGGTCTGGGCCATTCACTGTCACAAAAGTATTTCCATACGAAACTGTTGAATTATCTCAACCTGACGGTTCCAACTTTAAAGTGAATGGCCATCGGTTAAAGCACTACTTTGGAGGGGATGTACCACAAATGGTTGTCCCAGATCTCCAAACTTTCCCCACGAACCAATGAATTCGGGGATCGAGTCAAGCTAGCGACTCGATGAACAAAAATAGTAGCAACAACATGGGCTTTCACCCATGTCTCTGACTTCTTTCTACTTTCTAACACCCTAGTGTGGGGGAGTGGTCATCCCCTGCAGCTATTTGAAATGTATATATCCCAAAAAAAATAAATGTGTGTGATTGTATGTAAATATAAATAAAGTGAAAAATAAAAATGATATTTCCACAGTTAGCTTATAATATTATCTTTTATGTTCAAAGAGTCGGCATAATAGTCGGGACTTTGAATATTGAGGACAATATTCAATTCTAAGTGTGGGGGGGGGGGGAATTCTAGCGAATTTTATCATATTATATCCTCTAGTACCCCCATTATTGGCCCAAAATTGTCAAAAAATTTTCACTTTATTGCAAAATTTTTGTGGTAATCAGTCCGCCATGTCTAAACGACAAAAGGATTTGCTAATCCAGGAGCAAACAGCTCTTGGTAAAGATATCTCAAACCCGTTGATGGCTTACAATTTGCCCAAAATTGTATGGTAAATCAACTCGCCATATCCCATAAAGTGAATGAGTTGGCTAGCCCGCAAGATTATGGCTTGTGGTAAAGGCCGTGGAAAAACCATAATTGGTTATCAGCTCACCAAGATGTTGACTATTCCATCAAGAGTTGGGTAGTCCAGAAGCAAACGGCTTTTGGTAAAGACAAATCAAATCCGTTGACAGCTGGTGGTTTGCTCAAAATCACATGGTTATCAGGTGGACCATAGTTCTTACTTGAATCGATACATCTGGCTACTCCAGAAGTGATGGCTTTTGGTAAAGAGTTTTCAAATCCATTAAGTTTTTCTCAAAAGATTGCTAGGGACTAGCAATGTCTTAGTGTGAGGTATTGATGAGTGTCTAAATACTCATCATTTTATACCAATCTGAACTGCCAAAACATCCAAAAACACTCAAATATGCATCAAAATAGTGAAAATATCCCAGGAATGTGTTTTATATGTTTCAGATGCAAAATAATCAAAAACAGATGAAAAACGTACAAAGTTTGCATAATTGGCAGTTTCAGTCCCTCAACTTTCAAAAGTTGTCAAATCTAGTCCCTGGTTATTCTAAAAACTTGAAAAAGTCACCAAAGGCCCTTTTAAATCAAAAAGTTGCATAATTAGTCCTTTGGTGCAAAGTTTCATAAAATGTCAAGTTTAGTCCCTAAAGTTTGGAAAATTGTCAAAAATAGTCCCTGGGATATTAAAACTTTGAGGAAAACAAATTTTGTCCTTGTACTTCTCATATATGGCAGGATTGGTCCTTGATTGCAAGTTTGGTGAAATTATAAAACAGGTCCCTGAAGTTTGGTGATTTGGCAGAATTAGTCCCTGGGGTTTCATATGTGAAAAATTCAAAACATGTCCTTATAATATTCTCATATGGCATAATACACCCCTTGAAACACTTTGGAAAACTGCCACCCACACCCCCAAACTTTCGGCTAATTACAAAAATGGTCCTTGTGATAAGTTATAACCAAACCGGACCCTTATATTACTACAAATCCAATACCAAGTCCAATCCACAACACAAAAGCCCACCACCCTTTGTTTTGGCCCAACTCCACCCAAGCCCACTCCCCGTATAATATTATCAGGGTCAAAGTTTGACCCTGAGTCAAACAAGTCAAATAAACACCCCTTTTCCTCTCTTCTTCCCTCCCCCACCATACCACTTGCACTGTTCTCCATCACCTCAACCCTCCATCACACTCCACCGCCCAACCCACCACGCACCTAATATCCCATCCACAATTAATTCCACCCCCCCCCCCTTGTTGGAATATTTTTATAATTTCACTCTCCCCAATTTTCCCGCCAAAAATTACGTGGAGGGTCAGGATTGATTCAGAGAGATTCAAGGGTCGAGATTGGTTGGGAAATGCTCAGAAAGCTTTGAGGAACCCTGATCCTCTGCTATAAAAGGGAAGAGAAGCAAGGAAAGACAGTAGTAGTTAATTTTAGTTTAATTGTAATCGTTTAAGTTATAGTTTGTTATCTTAGATCAATCTTAAGCTTTTAAGCATTGTTTTCATCAATTCAAGTGTAACCTCATCTTTTCTAAGTAATATATTCCAAGTTTCAGTTGATCATTTAGTTTGTGGAATTTTTGCTTTTTCAAAAATCTATAATAAGCTCTGTATTTGTTTCTCTGTAATGCTATGGATTCTTAGGCTAACATAAGCTCCTAGAAAGCTTATAAAAGCTTTTAGAAACCTTAAAATTCATATTAGTATCAAAAAAATCGAAAATACCAAAAAAGTCAACATTGGTCAAATTTTGCAGGTTTTTGATGAAGAACACTGGAGCAGGGTAAATCTTGGATGGCCCTGGGTTAGTGGTCTTGTGGAAGACCTATAGGCTTGGTTGTGAGGTCCTTGGTTCTTGATTTAAGCTGGAATGCACCTTGTAAGCCTTTAAAAAACTCATTTCTGTCATCTTACTGTAGCATTGCTTATTTAATTGCTTATTTAGCATTTCTGTGTTCATTTAGTGTTAAGTAGTGATAATCTAGTATAATATCAGTATCTTGTTAATTGAAAATCATAGTTACTTAAAAATCTTAATTTGGCAGTTAAACTAGTATAACTTGTAATATTGTGTGATTGTTGTTGATTTATGTGTTTAAGTACTTATTCAAGGTTTATATATCATAAAAAGTTGTTGTGAACCTGTTTCATAAGCTCTTTAAGCCATTTGCTTTACAAAACATAAAACAGACTACTTATAAGGTGTGTTTGGATCAGGGTAATCCAAGGTGTTGTGGTATTTCATTGTTGTTGTTTCTTGTTCATAAAAGTCACTTAGGGCATAACTAGCTCATAACAACAATAAAAACCAGGGTTTATTCATAAAAAAGTCAAAATCAATCATTACAAGGCCTAGTTACCCTCTGTATTGGATTAAGTGTGGCATATGCGCCAAATCCATTCACTTGTGAGTGGTTTAGCTTAATTTAGTCTTATAATAGCTTAATTCATCAATCTCAATCAGTAGGGTAGGATCAAAGTTCACTTTAGTCAACTTAGCTCAAAAACTCAAAAAGTCAAAAAGTACCTTTGTTTCAGAAATCCAAATTTTGGAAGAATTTTTGTGAATTTTTTGTTTGCTTTGAGACCTTGCCCTTTTCAGAAGTTAAAGGTTGCCACCTAGTGTTCAAAAGCCCATAGTCAGCGTATTTTTAGGAATTTTCTATAAGCTTGTGCAAAGCCTTATTTAGACCTGTAGGGCAAGGTACTGCCCTGCACCAAGGTACTTTTGGTTTTAGTCAAAGTTTCAAACCCCCCTCTAGGGTGCAAATCAAAACCTTAGGACTTGATTTTTAGCTTTTTGAAAAGTTCATCAGTAGTACTTTTAAGATCAATCATAAAATTGGATCTCAGTTCACTGTAGCATAGCTTATTTTGGTCTTCAAGTTTGCTGATTTCAAAACTCTATACTGAGTCATCAGTATAAGTGACCCAACTTCAATAGACCATAGATACTTCATTAGTGGGCCCCACTTTTGGCTTATTGGCTTTTTGGAAAGCCATACAACCTATTTTGATAAGTCAAGGCTTATTTCAGCCTTTTGAGCTTATTTGATAGGGCTGCAAGCCCCATCAAGTTTGGCCACCTTCTGAGTCAACACTGAGTACTCAGTGTGAGACCCCAACTTCCATAGCCACCCTAGTGTTCATTAGTAAGCCATAGGACTAGCTTATTTGCTTATTTTGTAGCTTATCAGTCCCTTTTTAAGTTTCAAGTTTAAGTTTGGACCTTAGATCACTTCTATGGACCCCACAGAGGTCCAAAACCACCATTCTCAGGCCTGTTTGGACTGTGAGTATCATAAGTGCTTATTTGAGGATTTAAGATTATTCAGTGTGCTTAATTGTTCCATTTTGCTTATTTCTTGTTAATAATCATCTGTGAGTGCTTTATTTGCTATTTCCTAGCTTTTTCACATATGGATTAAGTCCTAATAAGCTTAAAAGCCATCTGTTAAGCACTTGGGGGTGCACACAGCTTATTTTTAAGCTAAAACAAAACACTTCACAAAAGTTTCTTATTTTAGTCTTATTTACATCTGTCAAAAAGAAAAACCAAGAAAAACCAAACATAAAATTAGTGATAGCTTCTATTTAATAGATTCTATCTTTTTCATTTTTCATTTCAGCTTATTATTAAGCACTTTATCATTTTTATAATTTTATTAATTTCCTTTTACCTTTAAGTACTTATAATAATTTTCTTAGATTTTTCTTAATCAGTTTACTATTAATTAGAATTAAAAATAGTTTAAATAATTAATTAGGTAATATTAGTAATTAAATAGTTTTCCTTAATTTTAATTAACAACAGTAGTTTTTTATAATTTTTCTAGGTTTTATAAATTAGTTAAGACTTTTAGAAAATAGATTTTTAAATTCCCCTATTCATTTCCTAATTTTCTTATTTAATTTAGTTAAATTAAATTTAAATTAATTAATAAGTAATTAATTAGTAAAATAGCCTAAATATAATTTTTAGTAACTTTTTATTATTTTTTAGGATTCCTGTGATGGTTAATTAGTTTTATAAATTTTTCCATAATTTTCTAAGTCATTTAGGTATTATTAGTAATTTAAAATAATTTAAATAGTTTAATTAATATAATTAGTTTTTAATTAATAGAAAAATCATAAAAAGACAAAAATATTTATTTTTAATTTTTATACTTTCTTCAAGTTCATTTTAAGGTTTAGAAATTATTTTTGCAAGTTTTTAGTTTAATTTGTAATCCTTACCATTCTTAGTTAATTTAAATTAGGTTTAAACTAGATTTTAAATAGTTTTAATTAATTAAGTAATATTTAAATATTAAAATAATCATTTTTATAATTTTATTTTCATTTTAAATTTTCTTTCAATTTTAAGTTTTAAAAAGTTTCACTTGCACCCCCTGTTGTAATTTGTTAAAACTCACTTTTCTCTGTCTGTTATATGATTTCCCAATTTGTGCTTTTGTGATTATATCTGTTATTGTTTATATCATTCCATGATGGTTCAAATACCAAGCAAATCAGTAGTATAATCATTCCCCAATCATCTTGGTTACTGTCCTCAGTGCCACTTATTCCACAAACGTTCAAAATACAATTTCAATCTCGTTGGGACTTAACGACCTGGGGATTTCCCTGTACTTCCACGGATTATAAACACTTGACTTTCCTCTCCCAGGTGGGCCTATCAACTGCACCCGGTTGACTGGTTGGTTTGGGAGGACTCAATCTTCTAGATGCATGCATTTATCCATCCATGGATTATTGCACCATGTACACGTTCAAAGATTTATTTGAATTCATAAACTCCTTTTGATTACTTATTGTCCTCGCTCAAGTAATCACTCAATCACAATTAATCGCTTAAGTGTGATTAATAATCTTGTCATAAAACATTCATTAAATACGTGCACAATATTGTCCATATGATTTCTATACAAAGATTTAAACCACAAGGGTTACCTAATCTTTGAAGAAACTCATCTTCATTTTCTAGTCTAACTATTAAGATAAATCAAGTTTCTAAAATTGATTATCTTTATGGACATCATCTTAATCATTCATATCATGTATACTTTACCCAATTTCAAATTTGGTAATGTATCATAATGATTATCAGGTTTACAATAATCCTGTAAATCATAGCCCTCAGCATATTAATCAAATATCTGAGATATATTACTATTCTATGATTGATAATTCCATCATCTTGAGATTTGACATTTAAATGTCAAACTTTATTATCATGTTGAGATTTAATATTCAAATGTCAAACTTCATCATGATATTTACTAGTGTATTTTAGAAGATTATGTATCTTGTAATTTTATCTTTTAAAGATCAAAACTCCCACTTGCTTTTAGCAATTTAAAGACTATCTTTAAATACTTAGCAAATAAAGCAACAATACAATATTCTCTTTTGGGATATTACAAATACATATTGACAATTCCTGACTTTACTTTGTTAATAACATCTTCATAAGCAGTTAAACAAATTTAGAACTTCAATTTAAGACTTAATGTGATTCATCACATTCCATCATATGATAATGTCTTATTAATCTTCTAGGTTGGAGTTTTATTAAATATGTCCAAGCCATACTCAATATTTTAACCTTGATAACTTTTGGAAGAAAAGAAATCATAGTCATCTTTAATCAAACAATTTAATAAGAGTTTGATTTTCATAATTGAATATACCATAAACATTTGGTATTTTATTAGTATCAATATTGCAAGACAATCTAACAATATTTAAGATAACCATATTCGTTTTGACTTGTCTATTTACCAACTAATACATTTTAATGGTATAATAATTTTCAAGTCAATTATATGCTTTATAACACAAGTACTTTTTACAAAGTCACTTCATGTCCATATCTTTATAAGAAAACATAAACTGTTATAATCTCATTATACGTTATAAGTCATTTAACAATTTAATGACTTCATGTATATGTCTTAATTAAAAAACATAACAAGATAACGTCTTACTTTATTATAAGTCTTGTAACAATTAAAAGGCTTTATGTTTATATCTTTACAATGAAACATAAACATGTTTAACTAAAGTAATTATGAACACCATCTTTTGGTTTCAATAGTAATTTCAAGTTAATTTATTACTTCACAATAATGTAAATAACATTATTTCTTCATTTATTTATGTCATTCAAAGAACACATAAATATTCAGATTGAGGTAGCATTATATTACTTAATTAATTTATGTCATTCCTTGTATTCATAAATATACTAATTAAAGTAGTCTTGATATCATATTGACACATGTTCTAATAGGTATCTAATTTAGAAACTGCAAATTCTCATAGTTCAATTACATCAGTTGATTTGCTAGTAATGAAATATGAAATTCACCTTGTTGTTGCAATCTAGCTAAGCTCTCACATAACATAAATTGTAACACCAAGTGTTTCTAGAATTAGCTTAGTATAATTCATATTAGAACATTATTCTCTTACTTTGTAGTCAAGAGAATCCATTAAATCATATCTTTATGAGTTGTTACTTGCACACATTAAAGATAACATTTCTCCCACTTGTGCATGGAACAACCTCATATAGTTGATAAACAACACGCCATGCGTTTGTTTATGTGATCAATATGATTGTGTCACAGATTTTAGCATAACAAGTAGATGTAGGATAACAATGTCTAGTAAGGAAACGTCCAGGACTATCCTTAAAACTATGAGTGTCTACACTTGGAAAGTAATTATCTTTAGCTACCAAGATGTCAAAGCTTGTAACTCCCACTAAATTAAAGATCATTACAATAATTCCTTATTCAGTAATAAGTACACAATACTCCCACTGAATTTGACAACATTGTAAATGTTTCATATCCAGTGAAAGAAACTAGTGTGCTTTTAACTTTCCTACACCTTTGAATGTCCATACGTAACAATTACTTATGTACTAAAAGTGTATTCTACTACGTAAATGATGGACTATCCACCAAATGCTATTAACTTGAAAAATTGGGCATGCAATTTCTTCCTTAATAGGTCTACCATCCTACAATGTATGTAGCACCTTTAAAATAGTCAAAACAACTAGTTTGTCTTTAAACATTTTGCGGTAATTAGTCTAGATTCTAATTATAGTAACTCATAAAATGTCATACATAATTTTCTGTTAACCAAATATCATATTTGTTACTAAGAATTTAATCACCGAATGAGGATGATGAAATCCCTATGGAAAATATTTGCAATTTTCTTAACTATTAAAAAATTTGCTATGAGTTATATATATAAGAATTTAGACATATCTAATATTCCTATTATCCTTTCTCATTCATGAAAAGGAATAGGATTGTGTCTCACTCTTCCTTCATACAAAGGCGACTTCTTTTGTCTTTTAAGTAAATATTTCTTAATCAAACATTTGTTTGAAAACAGAACTAGATCAATTTACGAAAGCCCAAAGTGCGTTTACGGTTTGAACGTTGCATTAATACATTAAAACAAATTACAAAATTCAATTTCAGTATTTTCGATAATTAGATCTTTAAGAAAATAAAATACCCATTGGTAAATATTCATATAAACCATAGTATTTTCTTAAAGCTAGGATCCTAATTGACATGGTACTATTACATCAGTTGATCTGCTAGTAATGATAGTATTCGACAAGGTAATTGTCGAACAATAATTGCCAATATCATATTGCAATTCCTAGATCATTATGGGATTTACATTCACAAAACCTTTGTAATGTAAGCATGTTTCATCCCCATCTTAATGCCTTGAGTCCAAGTTCTCACTTCCTACTCAATTTAAGTCGTCTAACTTAAAAACTGCAAACTCATAAATCCATCACATCAGTTGATCTGCTAGCAATGAATTTATGAAATTTACCTTTCCATTGCAATTTCGCCAAGTTCTCACATGACGTAAATTACAACTTCAAGTGTTCTTAATTAGATGGCATTCGACTTAATTTTATAAGGGTATTAAATTTTGACATGTAATCAAAATAATGTATGAAGAAGCATGCATACAACTTCATAACATTGGTTTTATAAAACATTTTTATTGCCAATTTACTAAGAGTAAAATAGCAAAGTTTTGATTGAGGTATCGGGTTCACCAATTAAAGAATTACCAACAATTATCGTCCACTTATATCGTATTTTTGAATAAGCTCTAAGGCTTAGTGTTTCGGATAATCATTGTGGAATTGTGGTGAATTCACCCTTAAGATGACAATGTACGTAATATAGTGATATAGGTAAGTCTAGAGTCGGCACACAAGCGGTTGTAGAGAACCGGTAGGTGCATGGTCTTTAAAAACCCCTCTCTACAAGCACATTGTATGGCAACCTTCGGTCCGCCTTTCGCACACTATGTACAAAAACATCAATCAACCAATCCTTTGAAATTTAAACTCTTAAAACCAAAACAATTTCGCCATTTATTTAGTCCATATTATTTTTCTATTAAAAAATTACCCTTTTTCGTTTATAAACATGTCTAACATAATAATAAACAAAAAAAAAAAGTAATATAAAATAAAAAAATAAAACAACCAAATAAACATATACATAATCATAACAATTAAATATGTATAAACTGTAGCCACATGCAAATATATATTCAATAATCCTATTAATAATCAAACTAGGTGTATAACGCATTTATTCAATTAGGGCTTTCTTCTTCAAAGGAAAAAGAACCACATACATCGATAAATCGATTGCGTAAGCCAAAACTAAACAAATACCACATAGCACGTAATTGATTACTTAATATTGGAGTCTTCCCCAATTCGACATCTATTAATATATTTACATGTTTCGATATAACTTAACAATTAATACATATATCCAATCTAAACCATTTAAAATATCACACAATAAAATCCATGCAAATATGCACTTTACATGGATTATGCTTAACAATTAACATATTGCACCAAGATCGTTTACTAAAACGCATAACCAATTACATGACATTCTAGGGTTTCTAATCATATTAAAAAATCAAAACCAAAACCCTAAAACCCTAAAAGGTCTAAATCAACCCAATTAAAAAATTAGGGTTAGGAATAAAAAAAAACCCTAAAAACATGTAACTAAACGAATCAAGATTCAATTTTTATGCGTTTCGATAATTAATTACACATTATAACGGCTCATGATGCCACTGTTGGAATTATAATCTCATGACAATCATATAAATAAACCAAACACATCAAGTAAACATATGCGGAAGCGTTATAACAAGATCATATAACATGTCATTAATTAATCAATAATAAATAGTAAACATACCTTTGTGATTCTAGCCCGAACAAGAATCAATTGCAATCTTCAAATCAAGAACCCTAATTAGGGTTTATGTGGATTATAAGAATTACCCCTTACCTCTTTTGTAATTCAATCCAAGAATCAAACAATAGTGTGTTTGAATCACGTTCTTGTACACACGTACTAAAACAAGTTAAAGTAATGCTAGTTTTTAGAACACAAAATTAAACCAAAACCTTTTGTTTAATAAAGAAAATCGATCAACCCTTTAAGGGTGTTTGTTTGATCGACTACAAGAAAACAGTGAGAGAAAAACAAGTTTAGGGTTTGTGTGTGTGCACAAGAGATACAAACAATGAATCCCTAACTTTGTTTATATAGTATAGTTTACTTGGAGCTCAAGTTAGATGAGGAATGGGTTTCCTCATCCCCCACCGATCGGCCATAAGCCCAAATAGGGCTTCCGGATCTTTCTTGACTTGCCAATAAATCATATACATTACTTTCCTTTTATTCGTCTAATGATCATTAGTCATTTATCTTAAATACTAAATGATCATTATATATTTGTGTAATAAATAATTAAATATAAATTTTTACATTTAATTATTAAACTTTAACTCTCATACGTAAAATGTGCAATCCCGTGATCTCGAGTTCGATCCTAACATACGACTACTAAAATAATGTCCATAATCTAACAGAAAGAAGAGGAGAACTTTCTTCCTTTCTTTTCTCCCCAATCACTTCTCTTCTCTTCTTCTACATATTTAACTCGAGAACACTTATCAAATCTTAAAGAAATATCTTTCCACAATTAAGTTTATAGGTGATAATAAACTTCCATCCTAGCTAGGTGCACGTAGTCGTGCATGTACAGAATTCCTCAATTAAGTTGCAGTCACTGGGTTTACTCACGCCACTCAATCAGTCATATACGATATACACTTTTTACAAACCATTGTATATCTATCCGATCATACACATATGAGCATGCATGAAAGGAAGGGCATCATTGGTACCATCATAACTTCATGTCTCAATCGTGGAACACCATGTTAGACAAAAGCATCTACATGGTAAATACTTCATTATTTCATGATGGAGACTTACACACGTCACAAGTGATATTTCTTAGTCATATGTGTACTCAGTCCAGTAAAGTCATCATTAAAGAAGGTGTTTCAACCTTTTAGCTTACTTGTGTTGGGGTTAATTAAGTGGACAGTACAACACACCAGTTATACTATGATCTATATGAACCTATGGACGGGGGCGGAACTAGGAGCCAAGTTTAGGGGTAGCGAAATACGAAAATTTGTTTAGAGGAAGCGAAAATTTGTTTCAGGGGTCGCGAAATCGCCAAAAAATGTCCAAAAATCGCCAAAAATGGCCAAAAATCGCCAAAAATTCCACTACCGGGTAAAAGTTCAAGGGTAGCGACCGCTACCCCTGGCTTACATGTACATCCGCCCCTGCCTATGGAGTTACACACAAAGTATTGAGGAAATTTGAAGTCATTGACCCGATCATCACAGGATAACAACTAACAAGCATACAACTTTGTTGCATGCAGTTCTTGCTAACATCATACGATCACATATACTTTTGATTTCTTGACCTTTTTTATATTAGTCTCTAGTTTACCTATCTTAAAGGTGATCCTGACTCGCCTTCGTTTAAAGTAAGCCCTTTTGGCTGGATCCTGGAACGCAATTCCGGATAGTTATTGTCTGCTTCAATGCTTTGGAGATCATATTAATAATTAAAGTTCTATCCATGCGGAAGAATCGGGCATCATGTTTGACAAAAACTTGGTTTCTTCAGTTGTCAGGACTTAACTTATGTTTCTAAAAAATACTCCGTATTAGCTAAAAAGTAAGTCAAACTGGTTAGAAGTCAGCGTTAATACAATAACCTAATAAATGACATTTTTCATGAAACTAAATACTCCTTTTTTCGTAATCATGATTTAACTCACAATTTTAATAACAGAATTGAACAATTACACAAAAAGACCTTTCTCAACCGTACCCAACTCAACCCTGTCTGTTTTCCAGTTTTGGATCCAACTTGACCGACTCAACAAGTCTTTGGTTTGTCAACCTACCTGTTCATTCTTGTTAGTTGGCTGTAAGGCTCAACGAAAGACAGATAAGTAAATTGTTCTTACAGTTTTTCGATCAGAAACTAAAACTTTAAAATACAAAATGAACAATAGCTCTTTTGTGGTCATATATCTTCATGGAGCTCCTATTAAAAACACATAGTTAACAACCGAAGCCTTCTCAAAAATCGTCTTCAGAAGCCCATCCTTTCTTCTCCAAAGCTAGCCGCAATGCCTGGTGAGGAAAAAGTTAAAAATGATTAGCAAAACAATAAACGGGATGATGATGTGGGTGACATCCTCTTCTTATCTCGCACTTATTAAACTATGCCAAGAATCAGAGTGTGAAACTGTGAATAAAGGATCTTGTGACCCATCATATTAGCATGTTGAAGTGTTTCACAGTCAATCAAATGTCTTGGCTACACTACAATATGATAATCAATTATCTAAAGCTTTGATACATTGAAATATTGATGAAAAGAACAAGGAATCGGAGCCTTATCATAAAAGACAATGGCACATGGATAACGTAAGAATATATTTTTGAAGAATCAAACATAACAGAATGGAGGAAAGTCGAATAAAAACTGTTTATGATTTTCATATGATTAATGTATAATTGTTTAAATGCCCTTTAGGTTTATGATGATAGAGTAAAGAATCTTCTACATAAAGCAATAACGTTAGTAATTTGTAATGATAAAGTTGGGGTATAGGATAATCAAGATCTAATTGAATGCGGACTAAGTTGCATTAGGTCATAAAAAGTTGACCCATTGGACCAATGTATCTGCAGATAAATGGATCAAGACTTGAACCAATCTACACCAATTGGATCACATTCTTCACAAATAACCACTACCATGCAAACAATTTAGTCTTTCATACCTACATTTATATAATACAAAATAACATAATAATTATACCCTCAGCATGTCACGACATAACTCAAAAAACATAACAAAAATATACCCAAGATACAGGTACACATTAGGTGTAGACAAAAATATCTCGAATTCTAACTTTTATATTTTGAGAAGTTAATTTGTAAAATTATAACCAAGAATTAATCAGTTTTAAATATCAAGTATCAATATCGTAATTGATTAATTAACAAGTGTCTCTTATAGTTGGCAAAATGGGCAAAATTCCGGTGACAGGTGGCAAAATACGCAACTTGCGGAAACAGGTTATGATAATGGGTCAAAATGAGTTGGTATAGAGCTAACAAAAAGGTCTCAGCTATCAAGTATATGATAAAAACAAACGTGTGTCGACTGGATTATATAAAGAGGAAAAGACCCCAAATGCCCAAACGATAATAGCATCCATTGTTCTTTCTGAGAGTAGCTGGGATAGACATATTACCTTCACTCTCTTTCTGTTGGCATCAAAACCAAGCCCTATGCGCGATGCTGATCTGTACTGTACAAGGGGTTTCTTCCCAGGAGGAAACCAGAATTCAACATCGTCCACAAACTGAGACAAAACAAAGCACACACATCATTTATGTCCATGTATGAACCGACAAAGTGACATTTTCGATAAAAGTTTACCCCTAAAATTGGGCTTTCATACTCCACTCGTACATAATCATCTTTCCTGTCTACTATCCTTGGTGTGAAGTTGTCCGGTTTTGTTGATTTTATCTGTCATACCATAAAAAAGAGGCATTAAATCAAAGGCGAATATAATACACATTGTTCTGTGCTTTTTGTGTTTTGAATGAAAGTAACATTTCTGACCCATTTTCTTATTGATGGGTCGAATTGGGCTACATGTCAACTGACTCAGCATAGTCAAACACGATGACAGTCACGCCAAGTTAACACTTACATGCAAGCTCCTGTATTATTTCTAATTTTAACAACTATATCATAATTATTATTATTATTGCATAGCTTTTCTAATCCTGTGTAGTGCAGTAACTAATTATGCGAGACTTGACAAGAAATGTTTTTGGGCCAACGCAACCCCACCCGTTTGGCTGAAAGTTTATTATCTAACCACTTCCAGAAGTTCCTCCATTGCCACTTCTTTGGTGACAGGTTTCTTACTTCCACGTCCTTCATTTGGATTATAGTTCCTGCAGAAACAAATTAAATGCCAAGCTGTTAATAGCAAGTAAAGTACTGTGGCAATGTCAAAGTTGTGTTTGTGAAATTTATCAAACGTTGTGTTTCGGTTTATATTAGTTTTTACAGTTTCAAACGTAGTCATTGGTATTCCTCAATTAATAATAATATTTAGTCATTCACATCAATTTTCAATATATGATATCTTACCAAGGTGGTGCATAGTGAACACTGTCGCTGATATTCTCAGAAGTCGAGATGCACTTGTCTGTTGCAGGACATAAAGCTAAAGCTCGTGGATTCTTCTGTACGCCAAGGTAATTTGGTTTATTTCCACTGCAATAAGCGCATGACAACAAAATACTTCCATCAGAACTACCTCATATTTAAACTTTTTGTGTTAAAAATTCTAACAAAGTATGTTACGCCAAAACGTATGCTACTACTTGGTATCAAAATCAGTAATGGTTTTATTCGCTAGTTCTTCATCATACATAGGAATCATATGTTAGTTGCAACAATCAAACCATCAAACAATTGCATGGTAGTTGATTTTCGAGCATATGGTCACATTGATATGATAACTTTGGACCTAGCTATGTCAATTTATTGAAATGCCCTCAACTTTTGGGTGTGACAAATTTGCATAATTGACCATTTTTTGATGCTTTTACGTGATAAATTTTGTAGCTACAAGCCTACAACTTGCCTACAAGTCTATTACATGAGAAAATTGGCGCTGAATTGTGATAGTGATTATACATTACTTAGAAATCAGAATCCACAGTTGCTTATATATGCTTACTTCTAGACTAATCTGTATTCATATTCAATTCATTAGGCCAAAGCGAAAAGAAGAAAGATAGACGTGCCTAACGCGTAAGCAAACTGTGCATGCTAAGAGAAGACAATGACTCCAAATAAGCCGCCCCCTATCTCTAAGAAAGCCCACTTGAATAAGCTTATTCAGTGTGTGCTCCTTAATTTTCGGACCTTTTCTTCCATTAATGTTTCTCACTAAAAAAGAAAGAGAAAAACTAAGGGAAGAGCAAAAGGGAAGGTTATCAGTTACAATACAACAGACAGAGACATTGCTTGTGCGTGCTTGTGAAGTTTACAGCTTAGTTAAGCTCCTGAGAGCAACAACAACGACAATAGCGGGTTATGGGGGAGGTGGGATGTCGTTAAACAGACCGCTTCCGGAAAGACCTCCGGCTAGACTCTAGAGTGTGACAGTGTGTGTAAGTATACGTGTCGTTAACTTGCTTGAGAATTTGGTAAACGTTCTGATATTTAAGGGTTATGTAGAAATGACCCAAAAGAATCAGAACCACTTTTCGGATTATTTGACACCTAAGCGCCTAGTGGTAAAGGCTTGTAAGTTGTAACCCATGAGAGGTCTCAAGCTCAATTCTCTAAAGTGGTCATACCAACCATTCCCATAAGAGGGGTGGACTTTACCGGTTTGAATCAATGTGGCGATGGCTCAAACCTCAAGGATTAGTCAGCCCAATCGATAAATAGTAAAATTTACTCAAAATATAAAGACCAAATTCTCTAAATGGCCAAGTCGCCCAAATTGTTCACCTTTTCTAGACAAAAAATAAATAATTTTAAAAAGAGCATGATTTCTCAAAATAGACAAGGCGACTTGGGCGACTGGTCACTCAAATAAAATGTTGAGAAGTGTCCCCTGATTGTACTTTGGGCGACATTTTATTTAAGCGACCAGTCGCCCAAGTCGCCTTGTCTATTTTGAGAAGTCATGGTTTTTTTTTTTTTTTTTTTTTTTTTTGTTCTATAAAAGGTGAACAATTTTGGCGACTTGTGCATTTAGAATTTGCTCAAATATAAAACATATAGGTAATATTAGTAATAACATTTTAATTTTGACGTATATACCTAAAGTGAAAAATGGCACCAAGAACAGCTAATCCACTGCTCCTTAAAATAACCTCCCTGCAATACAAAAATCTAAATTTTTTAAATAGTTCATCAGCATTATTAGATTAATCCTACATTACAATTTACAAATACAAAATACCTTCGAGTAACTACTTGTTGCTGTTCATCCTCTGAATTGTTGTTTGTAGATGATGATGATGTGAACTGGCGACTGTGAGAAGAATTTATTCTAGTTGTTGTTTTAATGGCATTTAATTTGGTGTTGGGGTTAATGAAGATGTTTCTGTTGTGGTGGGTGTGGGTAGAGATATTTGCTGATGATGACGTCATCGACGCCATTGAGGTGAAGAGAGCTGTGTGTGACTGTGTGTGAACGTTAGCTTCAGAATGTATTATTTGTGACGAGGTGATTATTTTATAAATTAACTTTTTGTAATACTAACCATTCATCTGGTTTGATATAATGATGAGAATAAGGATTAATCTAAGATTTAATAAGATAATCTTGAGTCTATGTTTTTTTTTTTTTGTCTTTTTTGTCTATCATATTTATTTATTTATTTTTCCTTTTTTCTTTTCTTTCTTTTTTTTTAAACTTCACGTTTTTTCCTTTAATTCAAGTTTTTTTTGTCTATTTTTTTTTTCGTTTTTTTTACGTTTTTTTCGTTTTTCATACATATTCGTCGGGTTTTTACGTTTTCGTCAGTTTTCTTACGTTTTCGTTCGTTTTCATACATTTTCGTCCGTTTTCATACGTTTTCGTCTGTTTTCTTACATTTTCGCTCGTTTTCATACGTTTTCGTCTGTTTTCTTACTTTTTCACCCGTTTTCATACGTTTCGTCCATTTTAATACGTTTTCGTCCGTTTTTATACATTTTTCGTCCGTTTTTTTACGTTTTAGTCTGTTTTCAAATGTTTTCGTCCGTTTTCATACGTTTTCATCGGTTTTCGTCTGTTTTATACGTTTTTTACCGTTTTTATACGTTTTCGTCCGTTTTCAAACATTTTCGTATGTTTTCAGGCCTTTTTGTCCGTTTTCATACGTTTTTGTCCCTTTTTTTACGTTTTAGACTGTTTTCAGACGTTTTCGTCTACTTTTATACGTTTTCGTCTGTTTTTATACGTCTTCCTTCGTTTTTTGTCCGTTTTCATACGTTTTCGTTCGTTTTATAAGATTTTGTCCGTTTTTATACGCTTCCATCCTTTTTTATATGTTTTTATCCGTTTACATACGTTTTCATCTGTCACACCCCCAAAATACCTGAATGACAGCGGAATGGAATACCTGGGGGTGACGGTCATAGCACCACAGTTACCGTTATATTGAACGACCTAAAGTGTCGTTTGGAAAATACATCGTTTGATTTATTTAAAAACATACAGAGTTACAAAATATAGGTCCCAAAGTATTTAAAAGTTGAAGGAAATAAGTTTGGTACAATCAAACGATAATATATAAGTGCATGAAAATCCAAAATGAGACGCGTCATCCTTGCTACTCACTAAAATGACTCCATGCATGCCATGAGGGATAAACCTTAGTTACCTGAAAATACATTGCTAAAACGGTCAACATAAAGTTGGTGAATAATCATGGGTTTATTGATTAAATGATATGTACAATAGCCATAAGTAAAAAGTAAGGTGACTTGATGTCAAAATGAAGTTACATTGACTCTTAAGCTCATGACCCCGAAGCTAGACATAATAAGAATTTCGCCCCAAATGAGTGGTTACCAAGCACTCTAATAATGTTAGACATGAAATGCATTCGTACCCGTTGGAGCAACCCAAACACGAATGGAGGAGTCACCCTCAATAGATCTATTCACTCACTCTCGCTTAAAGGCAAATTAACGGTCCATGATAATATAAAGGGGACTTAATGTGGTATGATAGCAACTTAAGCAATGTATGAAAGTTTAGCTACTTTGGCATGTACAAAAATAAGTGATGCAATGTATTCTCCCCCGTGGGATTTGAAATCAAATATTGAATTAAAAACGGGGCTATGAAAACTCACCTCGAAGTGATGATGTTATGAGATGAAATGATAGGGACAACAAGGAACGAAATCAACCGCAACCTATTATGAATGATAATGATCTAATTTAGATCATGAAATGATGTAGAGAATATGCATGCACATGATACCTACACCACTCCTAACTTGAAAATACTGGTTATAGTCATAGTAAAATATATTCCATACTTGAGAAAAATAAGTCTTAACTAGACTTGTAAAAACTTGTCGTAATATATCGTATATAGAATGTTAGTGTTATAATCTTTGACTTGAAAACCTTGAAATAACGTCTAATAGTCGTAAAAATAAACTTGTAATCACTAGTACTTCGTTAGTTATGAATTTGGCATTTTGGTAGTATTTCTAGAAAATATAGGATTTAGTACGTAGAAGTAGTATTATTATTATTTCTAGTTAAAAAGCTGTCAAAATATATATAGTTTTGCCGATATTGAAACGTGAATATCTTAGTCGTTATAAGTTTATTTTCTTCGTTCTTTATATCCACGGATTCGTCTTAGTATGTACTAATATATTTTTGATAGGTCGGCTTCTCTAGGTTACGTCCAACGCCTCGGTTTGTCCGACGAAAATCGTCCAACAGCATGAAATTTTCAGAAAAATAGTTTTCGTCATTAAACTTGCAAAAATCATAACTCCTTCGTTATAAACCCGTTTTAGTCCGTTCTTTCGCCAAAAGTTTCGTTTTTGAAAGTATTTTATAAATCTTTGGTTAAAAATCTCCCCTGAGTTACTGAGTTTTCCAGATTTTACATTTTGGGACAGTAGGTTTATAAACATGTTCTAAACTCATTTCCAATGTTCCAAACTAGTTTCTAATCCACCCAAATCACTTCCAATCACCACAAATCTAGTCTATTCCTACCATACACCTTCTTAGGGTGTCATGGGTTCTTAAACAACATCAAGCAACTAGATCTAACAAGGGTTTCCATTTCTAGGGTTTCAAAGACATAAGTATATATAATGAGTGGCATAAGCTAACATATGCATGAAATCATGTATAGAAATCACATGATCATAAAGATAACTTGAAGAAATGATGAAAATAAATTTGGTAAACTTACTTTGAATGATTATGAAGCTTGGATGATGAAAACCTAAGGATCCTTGAGTTTATATTGCAAAACCCTAACAAGGATAACTATTTAAGCTAGATTAGAGCTTGATCTTGGAAAAATTGATGGTTCTTGCTTGTGTTTGTGTTTGGCCGTGGGTTTGGAGAGGAGAGGAAGAGAGAAACTTTTTGATTTTGATCTAAAATTATAAGTGTAAAAAGGTGTTTATAAGTTTTAGATATTTTCCTAGATGTTTAGATAAGTTAAGAAAAATTTAATGCCAAGGGTTAAAGGGGGCGGGGGGGGGGGGGTTGTGGCCGGTTTTTCAAAGAAAGAAAAAGGGTAAAAACAAGTTTTGATTTAATTAGGATTGGTAGTGGAGATTTATGTAAGTATTAGTTGTTTAATTTAGGTAGTTTTAGTTAGTTTTAGTTATAATCGGGTGCCGGATTTGCGAGAAATAAATTTTAACGAAGTTAACTGGGACTTAATAAAGTCATAAAAATGTTAAAAATATGTTGGGTACAAAAATTGAGTGTTTGGACAATTATTATTTAGTTTTCACGAAAACCGTCGTAATTATATTAAACTTACGATATAAATTTAATAAATTCCCAAAATACCGGGTAAATGAATTTTATAATTTTTATGATGTTGTAAGGAGTTTAAAAATATATCGGAACCATTGTGGGGATTTTTAGGTATGTTGGTTATATTTATTAATCGCGTGTTAACGTTTAATTAAAATAAATATACGTAAAACGTTAAATATACCAAAAATATTAATATGAATATTCTACGAGTGGTATAGTATGCAAATGCTATTATGATGATATGTAGACTATTTTTAGTCCGTATGAAATGTCCCTAGTGATAATGCATGAATTCGCACCTGAACCAATATGGTTACGCGAATTTAAATACCCGTAAACTAAATTTACGATGAAATGAGCAATGCACGTGAATAATGTTTTCTTTCCAGAAATGAATAGTGTTTGGTGAATGGTAAAATTTTTTGAACGCTTCTCAGAATATCAAACTGACCTCAAAAATGATGAATAGTAAAATAATAAATAGTGTTTTGATGAATAGTGATTTATGAATAGCAAATTGTCGAAGTTTGGAAAAGACCTGAAATGGTGAGTTGTGACAGTCGCCCACCCAAAAAGGAATTCAGTCCTTGAATTCAGCTAGTGTTGGTCTCGGTAATAGGTTTGGTGAAAAGATGTGGATACTTGCTTCGCATTTGGTCTTCTCGTTCCCAAGTAAACTCGGGTCCTCTTCGAGATTCCAGCGAACCTTCACGATCGGAATTCGACTCTGCTTCAACTGTTTGACCTCTCGGTCCATGATTTCAACGGGTTCTTCCACAAAGTTAAGCTTGTCATCTAGTTGAATTTCTTCTAGTGGTATAACAGAAGACTCGTCCGAAAGACATTTCTTGAGGTTTGAGACATGAAACGTGTTATGTACGTTGCTGAGTTCTGATGGAAGTTCAAGCTTGTAAGCTACTGGACCAATCCTTTCCAGTATCTTAAATGGACCAATGTATCTCGGGTTCAACTTCCCGCGTTTCCCGAATCGTATCACGCCCTTCCAAGGCGAGACTTTCAACATGACTTTGTCTCCAACCTGGAATTCCAATGGTTTGCGTCGAACATCTGCGTAGCTTTTCTGTCTACTTCTAGCTGTTTCAAGTCTTTCTCAAATTTGGATTATCTTTTCTGTTGTTTCTCGAACCATCTCCGGGCCAGTACATTGTACATCACCGACTTCGGCCCAACAAACTGGAGATCGACACTTTCGACCATAAAGTGCCTCGAATGGTGTTGCTTTTATGCTTGAATGGTAGCTGTTGTTATAAGAAAACTCGATCAACGGCAAATGGTTAGCCCAACCATTTCCAAAGTCAATCACACATGCTCGCAGCATGTCCTCAAGTGTCTGAATAGTTCTCTCGCTCTGACCATCGGTCTGAGGATGGTAAGCAGTGCTCATGTCTAACTTGGATCCAAAAGAATCTTGTAATGACTTCCAAAAGTTTGAAGTAAAGCGACTATCTCTGTCAGAAATAATGGAGATTGGTGCTCCATGTCTTGAGACTATTTCCTTGACATAAAGTCTGGCAAGTTGTTCCATGGAATAAGTCTCTCTAATGGGTATGAAATGGGCTGATTTGGTAAGACGATCAACAATTACCCAAATAGCATCGTAGCCTCCTGACGTCTTGGGGAGTTTAGTGACAAAGTTCATTGTAATACGCTCCCACTTCCATTGTGGAATTTCTGGTTGTTGAAGTAATCCTGACAGTTTCTAGTACTCAGCTTTCACTTTAGCACAAGTAAGGCATATGCTGACATACGTAGCTATTTCTGCTTTCATGTTCGGCCACCAATAAAGCTTTTTGAGATCCTGATACATCTTGTCAGAACCTGGGTGAATAGAGTACTTCGACTTGTGTGATTCATGTATAATCAATTCTCGTACTCCACCATAGAGTGGTATCCAACTTCGGTCCTTGAAGCATAACACTCCATCTGCTCTCTTTACAAAGCCATTTTTTTTCGCTGGCATACCATAAAGTTTCTCCTATGGTCGATTTTCTTCCTTGAGAGCCTCAATCTGAGCTTCTAGAATTTTTGATGGTAATGGTGAAATGATAGTCATTCCCAATGACCTGACTCTCAAAGGTTTGAGTCGTTCTTTTCGGCTAAGTGCATCTGCTACAACATTTGCTTTTCCTGGGTGATATCGGATTTCACAATCGTAATCACTCAGCAATTCTAGCCAACGACGTTGTCTCATATTAAGTTCCTTCTGATCAAGTATATGCTGTAAGCTCTTGTGGTCGGTAAAAACTACGCACTTGGTACCATAAATATAGTGTCTCCAAATCTTGAGTGCAAAAACTACAGCACCCAACTCCTAGTCGTGTGTAGTGTAATTCTTCTCGTGTGTCTTAAGTTGTCTAGATGCATAAGCTATCACCTTCTCGTTTTGCATTAGCACAGCTCCAAGTCCTTTATGCGAGGCATTGCAATATACCACAAAGTTTTCAATACCTTCTGGTAATGACAAAATCGGTGCACTACAAAGTTTCTGCTTCAATAACTGAAATGCAGACTCTTGCTTCTCTCCCCATTCGTACTTTTGATTCTTTTGTGTCAGCTTAGTCAGCGACTTCGCTATCTTAGAAAACCCTTCAATAAACCTTCTGTAATATCCTGCAAGTCCTAGGAATTGACGAATTTCCGTAGGAGACTTGGGCGTAGCCCAATCTTTTACTGCCTCGATCTTTGCTGGGTCGACTTGTAATCCTTGGCTATCAATGACATGGCCAAGAAATTGAACTCTTTGTATCCAAAAATCACACTTTGAAAATTTGACATACAATTGCTCCTTCTTGAGTAGTTCCAGGATTGTTCTGAGGTGTTCTTCGTGCTCTTCCTTACTCTTGGAATAAATCAAGATGTCGTCAATGAATACAATCACATACTTATCAAGATATGGTTTGCATACTCTATTCATGAGGTCCATGAATACCGCAGGTGCATTGGTTAATCCGAAAGGCATTACTTGAAACTCATAATGACCATAACATGTTCTAAATGCCGTCTTCGGAATATCTTCTTCCTGAACTCTAAGTTGATGGTAATCAGATCTTAAATCAATCTTGGAATAAAAACAGGAACCTTGTAACTGATCGAACAAATCGTTGATTCTGGGGAGTTGGTAACGATTCTTCACCGTTAACTTGTTCAGCTTGCAATAGTCGATGCACATTCTGAGAGATCCGTCCTTCTTTTTCACAAACAAAATCGGTGCTCCCCAAGGCGAGGAACTCGGTCTAATGAATCCTTTGTCCAAAAGTTCTTGTAATTGGTTCGACAATTCTTGCATTTCCGAAGGTGCAAGTCGATACGGTGCTCGCGCAATTGGTGCGGCTCCTGGCACTAATTCAATTTGAAACTCAACTTGGCGTGTAGGCGGAAGTCCTGGTAATTCTTTTGGAAAAACTTCTGGAAATTCCTTAACAATTGGCACATCTGCAAGTCGTTTCTCATCCGACTTCTTCTCCGTGATGTGAGCCAAGAATGCATAACAACCCTTCTTTATGTACTTCTCGGTTTTAATGCACGATATGATACTGAGTCTAGTTCCACTTCGCTCTCCGTGAACAACTAAGGTTTCACCACTTTAAGGAAGATGAACAACCTTCTCATCACAAATAATTCTTGCACGATGTCGAGACAACCAATCCATACCGATAACAACGTCGAAACTTCCAAGTTCTACAGGCATAAGGTCTATATTGAATGGATGGTTTAGGAAATTGATTGTGCAACCACGGACAACGGTGTTGGTGTTAACTAAAGATCCATCGGCTAGTTCAACGATATAGGGAATGTCTAAGGTGGTTGGTTCTATGTTAAGTAAAGGTGCAAATTCAATAGAAACAAAACTTCTATCCGCTCCTGAATCAAATAAAATGGATGCATAACGATTATTAACGAGGAACGTACCCACAACAACATTCGGGTCCTCTCGGGCATCTTCTCCTCCCATAACATAAGCTCTTCCTCGAGCCACTCCACCTTGGTTCCCAGTTCCTTGATTCTTCTTCTTTGGGCACTTACTCCTATAGTGTCCAATTTCTCCGCAACCAAAACATGTTACTGGTGGTTTCTGATTGTCACCCAAGATTGGAAGCTTGCAATCTTTGATATTGTGACCAATCTTCTTGCAGTTACCACATGGGTTTGGGCAACGGCCTGGGTTATGATGTGTTTGGCACTTATCACACTTGGGTAGATTACCAGCATATCCTTTCCCTTCAGTCGGCCCTACAACATAGGCCCTTGCCACTTCCTGTCTCTTAGGTGCTGGCTGAATAGCATTTCCACCTTGGTTGTAGTCAAACCTCCTCTTGTTGTTGTTGTTATTGTTTGGGTTGTTGTTTCGGTTATTGGGATAGTTGCGGTTTTGATTGTTGTTGTAATTGTTGTTGTTTCGAGTGTTGTTGTAGTTGGTGTTGTTTGAACGGTTATTGTTGTTGTTAACAGCAGACTTACCCTTTACCACCTGAACCATAAGTTTCTGAGTTATTCGAATAGCCTCTTCCATTGATTGTGGGTCGAAAGACATCACATCCCCTCGGATGCTTTCAGGCAGTCCACCAGTGAAGTTCTCCATCTTTTTCTCATCGTCAGGAACCATAGTTGGACATAGTCCAGCCAACTCCTGAAACCTCCTGATGTAGGTCTCGATGTCATCACCTTTTGTTACCAGCTCATAGAATTTTGTCTCCAATTTCTTCACCTCAGTACGAGGGCAAAACTTCTTAGTCATCAGCTTCTTGAATTGATCCCAAGTGAGCTTGTAGGCATTCTCCATACCAATAGGCTGAGCATGAGAATTCCACCATGACATAGCTTCATCCAGAAGCATATCTGTAGCAAATTTTACCTTGCTGACATCAGGACAACTACACATGAGGAACACATTCTCAGTCTTTTCAAACCAGCGGATCAAAGCAACCGCTCCCTCAGTGCCCTTAAACTTGACGGGATCACTAATCTTGAAATCCTTCCAAGTGCATTCACGCCTATTAGTGGGTGGTTCAACCGCCCCAGTATTAGGAGCAATCTCAGCAGCCCTAGCAGCAACCTCAGCTCTCTCAGTCTCCAGAGCTTCTGCTATACTATCCCTGACCAATTTGCGGATAGCGGCTTGAGTCATAGCGGGTGTTTCTGGTGCATCCTTTCCTTTCCTTGGCGCCATTCTTCTGATAAATCATAATGGACAACAATCATGAGAAAATCATAATAGAAATAGTCATCGTACCAAAGGTATACACCCACAACATGTATATATACAACCACAACAAGTATAAATACAACCACGACATGTACGAGTACAACCACAACCTGTATAAATACAACCACGACATGTATAGATACAACCACAACAAGTATAAATACGATAACAATAAAGAGCAACCACGAAACATCATAAATATAATCACAACACATGAATATAATACATGAAAATTTCGGCCTACATGGACCGATATATATATATAGCATAACCATTCCAACATAGTAGAGTCATACTTGATATATTTGTTTGTACAACAACCAAAAGACTACAAGTTCTTGAACTATGTCCCACACCTCGGGACTAGGAAAATAGTAAAAGCTAATACAATACAAGTCTATGCCTAGGCTCCTCCGGGTGCTCTAGATGCTCCAGGTGCTCCAGATCCTCCAGGTGCTCCAGGTCCTCCCCTAAGGCGGCAAATCTCACGATCCATCACAACAACAATCTCCTCCAAGTGCTCAACTCGAAGCTGGAGGGCAGCCTCCCTGGTCTCTGCAGCTGTCATCCTCTCCTGAGCTACTGCCAACTGGTGTGCCTGCTCTCCCTGAGTCTCCTGTGTCATCTGGGCTCTATATCGTATATCAGGTAGCTCATCCCTAAGCTGATCAATCAGCTCCTGGTGTCCCTCCTACCGTGCCTCAAGTCCAGGATAAGACACGTCAATGCTAACCCTGCCTAAGATCAATCCCTCAATCTGCTCCTTGACTTCCTCAAGTCGAGTAGTGATAATTTCATCTACCCTATAACCCAAACTATCAACCTGCTCCTGTTGAGCCCCTAACTGATCATCTAAAGTAAAAGTTGTAGGCCCTCTAGCAGCAGCTGCTCTCGAACTCTCACCTATATGGTATACTGGTGGTGGTGGAAGGTCAGAAGTCTCAGTAGTAGGTGAAGCTGGGGTAGTAAACCTTGCACGCTTCCTGAGCAGCAAAAGTGAAGTAGATATAGAAGTAGTAGTGGGCATAACTGGTGGTGTAGGTAATGTAGGAACAGTAGGAATCCTAAAAGTAGAGGTAGCAGTGCGCACACTCTTTCTAGCACCTATGGTTGTCTTGCTACGAGGGAACATAAGTTTTGGTTCTGAGGAAATAGAAGTAGCAGGAGATGATGTATCAGTAGGTACACGGGTAACATCTAGTGGTGCAATGGGAGAGATATGAGGAGTAGGAGCAGTCTCTTCCTCCTCAAAAGGCTCAGTATTCTCACCTGATGCCGAAAGTGGCAACACAGGTACTGGAGGAATGGGTGGTGAAACAGCAGTGGAAGACATAGAGCCTTCAACGTCAGAGTCTAAGACAGAGTAAAGTATGATAATGTTCGGGTCTGAAGACATGTCTCTGTGATAATCAAGGTGAAATGAAATGAAATGAATAATCCGTATAGTGAAATCACCTAGAACAATAAATATGCACTTATGATGTAATGATGAGATGCTATGATGATGTGGTTATAGTCTAGGGTCTATGATACATCCTAGTTCGCTATAACCTTAGCTCTGATGCCAATCTGTCACACCCCCAAAATACCTGAATGGCAGCGGAATGGAATACCAGGGGGTGACGGTCATAGCACCACAGTTACAGTTTAAAGTGTCGTTTGGAAAATACATCGTTTGATTTATTTAAAAACATACAGAGTTACAAAACATAGGTCCCAAAGTATTTAAAAGTTGAAGGAAATAAGTTTGGTACAATCAAACGATAATATATAAGTGCATGAAAATCCAAAATGAGATGCGTCATCCTTGCTACTCACTAAAATGACTCCATGCATGCCATGAGGGATAAACCTTAGTTACCTGAAAATACATTGCTAAAACGGTCAACATAAAGTTGGTGAATAATCATAGGTTTATGGATTAAATGATGTGTACAATAGCCATATGTAAAAAGTAAGGTGACTTGATGTCAAAATGAAGTTACATTGGCTCTTAAGCTCATGACCCCGAAGCTAGACATAATAAGAATTTCGCCCCAAATGAGTGGTTACCAAGCAGTCTAATAATGCTAGACATGAAATGCATTCGTACCCGTTGGAGCAACCCAAACACGAATAGAGGAGTCACCCTCAATAGATCTATTCACTCACTCTCGCTTAAAGGCAAATTAACGGTCCATGATAATATAAAGGGGACTTAATGTGGTATGATAGAAACTTAAGCAATGTATGAAAGTTTAGCTACTTTGGCATGTACAAAAATAAGTGATGCAATGTATTCTCCCCCGTGGGATTTGAAATCAAATATTGAATTAAAAACGGGGCTATGAAAACTCACCTCGAAGTGATGATGTTATGAGATGAAATGATAGGGACAACAAGGAACGAAATCAACCGCAACCTATGATAAATGATAATGATCTAATTTAGATCATGAAATGATGTAGAGAATATGCATGCACATGATACCTATACTACTCCTAACTTGAAAATACTAGTTATAGTCATAGTAAAATATATTCCATACTTGAGAAAAATAAGTCTTAACTAGACTTGTAAAAACTTGTCGTAGTATATCGTATATAGAATGTTAGTGTTATAATCTTCGTCTTGAAAACCATGAAATAACGTCTAATAGTCGTAAAAATAAACTTGTAATCACTAGTACTTCATTAATTATGAATTTGGCACTTTGGTAGTATATCTAGAAAATCTAGGATTTAGTACGTAGAAGTAGTATTATTATTATTTCTAGTTAAAAAGCTGTCAAAATATATATAGTTTTGCCGATATTGAAACGTGAATATCTTAGTCGTTATAAGTTTATTTTCTTCGTTCTTTATATCCACGGATTCGTCTTAGTATGTACTAATATATTTTTGATAGCTCGGCTTCTCTAGGTTACATCTAACACCTCGGTTTGTCCGAAGAAAATCGTCCAACAACATGAAATTTTTAGAAAAATAGTTTTCGTCATTAAACTTGCAAAAATCATAACTCATTCGTTATAAACCCGTTTTAGTCCCTTCTTTCACCAAAAGTTTCGTTTTTGAAAGTATTTTCTAAAACCTTGGTTAAAAATCTCCCCTGAGTTACTGAGTTTTCCAGATTTTACATTTTGGGACAGTAGGTTTATAAACATGTTCTAAACTCATTTCCAATGATCCAAACTAGTTTCTAATCCACCCAAATCACTTCCAATCACCACAAATCTAGTCTATTCCTACCATACACCTTCTTAGGGTGTCATGGGTTCTTAAACAACATCAAGCAACTAGATCTAACAAGGATTTCCATTTCTAGGGTTTCAAAGACATAAGTATATATAATGAGTGACATAAGCTAACATATGCATGAAATCATGTATAGAAATCACATGATCATAAAGATAACTTGAAGAAATGATGAAAATAAATTTGGTAAACTTACTTTGAATGATTATGAAGCTTGAATGATGAAAACCTAAAGATCCTAGAGTTTATATTGCAAAACCCTAACATGGATAACTATTTAAGCTAGATTAGAGCTTGATCTTGGAAAAATTGATGGTTCTTGCTTGTGTTTGTGTTTGGCCGTGGGTTTGGAGAGGAGAGGAAGAGAGAAACTTTTTGATTTTGATCTAAAATTATAAGTGTAAAAAGGTGTTTATAAGTTTTAGATATTTTCCTAGATGTTTAGATAAGTTAAGGAAAATTTAATGCCAAGGGTTAAAGGGGGGGGGGGGGTTGTGGCCGGTTTTTCAAAGGAAGAAAAAGGGGAAAAACAAGTTTTGATTAATTAGGATTGGTAGTGGAGATTTATGTAAGTATTAGTTGTTTAATTTAGGTAGTTTTAGTTATAATCGGGTGCCGGGTTTGCGAGAAATAAATTTTAACGAAGTTAACCGGGACTTAATAAAGTCATAAAAATGTTAAAAATATGTTGGGTACAAAAATTGAGCGTTTGGACAATTATTATTTAGTTTTCACGAAAACCGTCGTAATTATATTAAACTTACGATATAAATTTAATAAATTCCCAAAATACCGGGTAAATGAATTTTATAATTTTTATGATGTTGTAAGGAGTTTAAAAATATATCGGAACCATTGTGGGGATTTTTAGATATGTTGGTTATATTTATTAATCGCGTGTTAACGTTTAATTAAAATAAATATACGTAAAACGTTAAATATACCAAAAATATTAATATGAATATTCTACGAGTGGTATAGTATGCAAATGCTATTATGATGATATGTAGACTATTTCTAGTCCGTATGAAATGTCCCTAATGATAATGCATGAATTCGCACATGAACCAATACGGTTACGCGAATTTAAATACCCGTAAACTAAATTTACGATGAAATGAGCAATGCACGTGAATAGTGTTTTCTTTCCGGAAATGAATAGTGTTTGGTAAATAGTAAAATTTTTTGAACATGATAAATAGTAAAATGAGGAATAGTGTTTTGATGAATAGTGATTTATGAATAGCAAATTGTCGAAGTTTGGAAATGACCTGAAATGGTGAGTTGTGGCATCATCTGTTTTCGTCCGTTTTTGGATTCGTCCATTTTCGGATGTTTTCGTCCGTTTTCGGATGTTTTCGTCCGTTTTCAGACGCTTTCGTCCATTTTTATACATCATTGTCCGTTTTCAAACATTTTCGTCCGTTTTCATACGTATTCGTCTGTTTTCATCTATTTTCATATGTTTTCGTCCATTTCTAAATGTTTTCGGCCATTTTTAGATGTTTTCATACGTTTCTGAATATCAAAAGTATTATTCTTTGATACTCAGAATATTACAAGTGATTTTCAACTAATATTTTGTAACATGAAAATCACTTGTGATATTCAGAAATTCACAAGTGATATTCAGAAAATCACAAGTGATATTCTGAATATCACAAGTGATTTTCAACTAATGATTTATAACATAAAAATCACAAGTGATATTCTAAATATTACAAGTGATTTTCAACTAATGTTTTGTAACATGAACATCACTTGCAATTTTCTAAATATCATTTGTGATATTCTGAATATCAATTGTGATTTTAATATTACAATGCATTAATTGAATATCACTTGTGATATTTAGAATATCACAAGTGATATTCTGAATATTACAAGTGATATTCTGAATATCACAAGTGATTTTCAACTAATGTTTTGTAACATGAAAATCACAAGTGATATTCTGAATATCACCAGTTATTCAGAAAATTACAAGTGATATTCAAAATATTACAAGTGATTTTCACGTTTTTTTTAATTCACGTTTTTTTCACTTTCATACCTTTTCGTTCGTTTTCATACGTTTTTGAATATCACAATTGATATTCAGAATATCATTTGTGATTTTCTGAATATCACTCATAATATTCTGAATAGCACTTGTGATTTTCTGAATATCTATCTGATGCGTAGGGATTGCACCAGGCTTTACCTCTCAAGGGATCTCGAGAAGCTTGCAACCCCCACCAGGCAGTGTACCTGATCGATGTAGTATAGTATAATGACAAGTACCGGGGGATTGATCGTTCAACTTAGGAATAGTGTCGCTAGGATTAGAAAACCTAAAAACTAGGTCTAGAGATGAGGGATGATTCTTTTTGTATTTTTATGTTTTTATAAAAGCAATTAAAAATCTCGGTTTTAAGAGGAATTGGGCGGAATTAGTTGCTAGTCAACTAACCCAATAATTAAAGATGCAATCAAAATAAAAATACTAAAAATGAAAATAACTAAATTAAACTAGTGGTGTGAGCAATATATGGGAGAATTGTGTTTACTTAGATTTCACTACTCCCTAGATATCTTTTACAGGTTAATTACTTGTTACAGTTGCGTGGATGACGGATTGTATTCCTTAATACCATTCATGGGATGGCGTACTTACTTCCCCAATCCTATAAGCTCCTACTTCACTCCTATGTCGAGCCGGCTAAGAAGCTCCTAACATGGGATCACTAGAATTCGCTCATGCATTAAATACAACCAATAAAATCTAGTACACATCGGTTCATGTTTCTTAAGACGTTCAAGCAAGTTACACAATGGAGATCTGCCAGTTTTCTTAAGCCTAACATTGAAATCATTCATCCAATACAACTATAAACAAGCAATCAACCTATAATCAACATCTAGGTTTCATTACATCTAAGCAAACACATGAAAGATCTAGCCTAGCATGTTAAAATCAAGACAAGCATAAGATATATTCAAACAACACATAGACATATTGAATGAATTGAAAGAGGACTTATCTTAATTGAACATGAAAGGTTTCAAGGGGTGAAAACCCTTGAAAATACTGTTATAAACGACCTAGGGTTTCTTAGGTTCGACCCTAGTATTCTCCACACAAGTTCCTCTCTTAATGAATGAAAAATAGAAAAGTATATATAGATTTTGTGAGGTGACGGCGTCAAGAGTAAATTTCTGACGCCGTCATCTCGCCGCCAAATAAATTCTCGGACTGCCTAGATCTGGGTTTGACGCCGTCACGTGTATTCCTTTTGCAGGCCGTCACAAAAATTACTCTTGACGCCCTTCTCTTGACGCCTTCAAGTTTTCTCTGGGTCGTCATGGATTTTACTCCTGACACCGTCAAAATTTCCTTCTTGACGCCGTCAGGTACTGTTCTCAGCATGGAAAATTAAGTCTTTGCCGTTTTCTTCACTTTTATGCTCTAAAAACGTACAAAATGCTTCCTTTTTCATAATTCACTCCCAAAGTACCTAAAATCACAAAAGGAACAATTTAGAGCAATATTTGATCAAGTAAATTCAATTCCGGGCTTAAATGACCCCCTAAAAATGGTTCATTTTTCGCCTCATCATATACGCTTACACTTGAGATTTGCTTGTCCTTAAGAAAATGCACTTTTATTCTAATCAAAATACAAGTTAGGGGTCATTTAACACTAATATAAAAGTAATTACAACAAATAATCATTCCATTAGAGACCAAAGACAAGCACGGAGGTCATATACTAGCACCTCACAAATAGTGTTTAGATACTCACATCTCTCGGGTGTAATAAAGTAATATCACAATATGGAAATGGAAAACATCTCTCACTACCTGTCATAGCAAAATAGATTACCATAGGCTTGGGAAAGGATCAAACCTCCACCACATGGCGTAAGCACCTAGGATAAACTATCAAAGAGGTCTTTTAAAGGGTTGTAACGTTAGGTGTAGGGATATGGCATACACGATTTTGTTGGATATAGGCAGTTTTTACTGGTGGCGAGTTAACAATCTTGGTTAATTACATGTACAATGTCGCGTTGCTAAGCCAAGACTAGACTCGACTTAAACTAATAAATGAAAAATAACAAAAACATAAAATGAACATAGAATGAAACGGGATGGTAGTCCGTATGTTTTTTCTCTTTTCTTTTTCTATTTTTTTTTCTTTTTCTTGATTTTTTTTTTTTTTTTTTTTTTTTTTTTTTTTTTGCATACACTTTTACCCTACAATCCAAAATAATACATCATAGGGAATGAAAATTCCCCTTACACTTGAATTTTTACATACTTTACAATAAACTAATCTAATGACTCGAATTAAGAAAATCAAAACACTTGAAGTACTTTTATGATTAACATACATATGGGGGTAATAATATGATGTTCTTCCCCATTACTCCATAATATAAGTACTTTACCCATGAGTCCCAATTGTCCCAAAACAATATGTACAAGGATATGACTCGACTTAGCAACCATGTAATCAATTAGATAATTAACTTAGGGTTTAACAAATAACAATAATGCACTAAAGATGAGTACATACACGGAAGGCTAAGGCGATTTGGGTGTACATTTAAGTGGGGTGTAACAAATTCTTCCTTTAATTAAGATGCTTAAAGTTAGAAACGAAAAGATAGGCTCGGAGGGGTGTACTAGGGGTTTCGTGTACTAAAAATGAGTACAACGCTAAGGTGTGGGAAAAATTAATTGACTTAACTAGCCAAATAATATGACTTAAATGGTCAAGTAATTATAATACGGGTTTAACACAAGGGTGATCCTAATGCCTCTTATCATGTAGTAAATCCTACTACACGAATGTAGTCTCACTAGCGGTCTCGGGATGCATCACTAACGCAAGTTCTAGAATCTAAATGCTACCGGTACACTCATAAGCACTAATAATAAATGCTTTTCCTATCAAATCTAAAGGCGAACTTCACATATTTGGGTGGAAAATTTTTCTGAATGATACGGTTTTGTGCTAGTCATACAATCTCCTATCCATGAGACGCTTGCTATGGCTAAAGTTTCACTCCTAAATGTTGTAAAAAATTTTAAATTTGGAGCTAAAATTACACTAACAAGTATTTCTCATAGTTTTATTACACATCTACTATTAAACAAACAAACTCAAGCGAAAGTATATCTGTAAGGTATCATCATTTTACCCTCCCCTTACACTTAGGATGAACATTGTCCCCAATGTTCAAGTAAAGAATGTAAAAGTGAAATAAGTAAAACGAATAAAATCAAGTACTCCCCTGATTCGCTCGGTATGAATAATAAGGTAGCCAGGTTAGATCTTCCTCCAAGAAAATGAACAATCAAAGCTTCCCTTCCAAAATATAAATCATCTTCTTGTCATACATAACCTGTTAAACCTGAGAAAACAGACAAGGCAACCTCGCGTAAAATCGGCGGCAATCTATATATGCTAACAAATCCTAGAAAACAAAATAAGATATAATGCTTGTGGAATGATGTTTGCAGATTTCCTGGAGATTATAAAACTAAAGATTCAACAAAAACTTTAAGACTCCGTTAGAAAGACAAAACTGGTAAAATTTCCAGAATTTGACACGTGACGCCATCAAGAGTAAACTCATGACGCCGCCAGAAGTGACCTGCAGAAATTCTTATGTTAAGTTTCCGGAAAATTTCTGGAAAAACTTCGTCCTACTTCCTGGAAAATCCTGCAAAACATCATTATGACTCGATACAAGCATTTAACTCTAACGAATACTAATACACATGTTCATTTAATATTGTTGTGGTTCATGCTCAATTTCGTTCTTATAAACAAATTTGGGTCTCCCCTTACACTTATCTTTTGCGAAATACCTTTGGATGAAGTTAAGACTAAGCCAAACAACAAAATAAAGTATTTTCACCATTTTAGTTTGAAACATGATCTACCAACAATAAAAATAAAGCACGCATACGGAAATAAATAACAATCAAACAAAAATAAAAGTAAAAATCACACAGAACATGGGTTGCCTCCCAAGAAGCGCTTGTTTTTGTTCGAGTCACGAGCCTGACTCTACCTTTATTTAACATAAATAGGGGAGGTTTTTCCTACACTTAGGATTAAGTGCGGGTGGAAGTAGCGATACACACCCTTAGGGTGGAAATATGCCTCGTGAGGAAAGAGTGGAGGATGAATTATATGCTCAAAGGGATGTGCTCCTATCATCATAACTTTACCTAATTCAATCGGGTTAATGGATGGATTAAGATTTTCTCCTAGAAAGGGATCATTTTCAATCAACTTCAAGAGACTACTAGTTAGGGATCCATCTTGACCTAATAAACCCGGTTTAAACCCATAATGTTTCTTGTGATCAATCATAAATGGGTGATGTAAGCATGTAAGGCCATTTTCCACTCCTATATTGGTTTCCTCTCTACAAGGCTTAGAGTCCACTACCTTTGTCCTAAGACTACCCGGACTATATGGTTTGATGGGTGGATCGTAACCTATCTCAATTCCTAAATTCACATCCAAGGATGGAAGATTAGGTGACGGTTTTGGTTGAGGCTCCGGTTCATCAAAACTAGGAACTTCCCTAGAACTAAGAGTAAGGTTATCATTATAAGTATTCAAACCTATATCCTCTAGTTGTGTTTGCTTCAAAGGTTCTACCTCTATCGGGGCTCCTATAGTCTCTTCTACTTCTTTCGGGTAAGTCACGGGCGGTGTGTGTGCCTTAAGTGATGATGGGAGTTGTGGGGTACTTTGTAGGTTTGTGTTATTTACCTCATCCTTCCTTGTGTCAAGATCACCTATATCCTCAACATGTGTCTCATTATAATCTAACCCTAACATTTTCCCAAGTATCTCACGTACTTCTTTAGGCATCTCAACTTCTATGTCCGAATCATATGGATCATCCTTAATATTCTGACTGCTATATACAAATTGCCCAAAAGATTCATCATGTGTTTCTTGAGATTTATCATCATCGATCATAAAACCTAGGTCTTTTTTATCAATGTGATCATGTTCAGCTACATCCTCCATCACATCAAGGTCACCTATGTGTTCATCCTGTATTATGGTAGGGCCTAACCATGACATGCAGCTAGGTGGCTCATACGAAACTATCCTAGGTGAAGGCTCATATGGTGCATAGGTTTCACTAAGTGAGGCATTTTGAGGGGTTGATGGAGCTCCTAAGGTCAACTCTTTAAAAGTCTTATGCACTTGGCCTCTTTTCTCAAGGTACTCAATAAAATCAATATAAGATCCTGTCCGCCTCATTTCATTCGTCCATCTTGGTATATCCAAACTGGTGTAATTATATTTTTTCTGATAAAACTCTAGTGTTGGACTTGGTGGATTCACGTTCTCCATAATGGTTAACGGAATAGTCAATGAATTTATTTTACTAACAAAGGCACGAAGAAATAGATAGACTAAAGAAAACCTAAAAATAAAAATAAAATCTTACTAGAAAGGAATCTAGCAAGTAGACCTAATAAAAAGAAATTCTAACCTAGACAATAACTATTCCCCAGGCTGCGGTGCCAAAAACTTGATGCGTAGGGATTGCACCAGGCTTTACCTCTCAAGGGATCTCAAGAAGCTTGCAACCCCCACCAGGCAGTGTACCTGATCGATGTAGTATAGTATAATGACAAGTACCGGGGGATTGATCGTTCAACTTGGGAATAGTGTCGCTAGGATTAGAAAACCTAAAAACTAGGTCTAAAGATGAGGGATGATTCTTTTTGTATTTTTATGTTTTTATAAAAGCAATTAAAAATCTCGGTTTTAAGAGGAATTGGGCGGAATTAGTTGCTAGTCAACTAACCCAATAACTAAAGATGCAATCAAAATAAAATTACTAAAAATGAAAATAACTAAATTAAACTAGTGGTGTGAGCAATATATGGGAGAATTGTGTTTACTTAGATTTCACTACTCCCTACATATCTTTTACAGGTTAATTACTTGTTACAGTTGCGTGGATGACGGATTGTATTCCTTAATACCATTCATGGGGTGGCGTACTTACTTCCCTAATCCTATAAGCTCCTACTTCACTCCTATGTCGAGCCGGCTAAGAAGCTCCTAACATGGAATCACTAGAATTCGCTCATGCATTAAAAGCAACCAATAAAACCTAGTACACATCGGTTCATGTTTCTTAAGACGTTCAAGCAAGTTACACAATGGAGATCTGCCAGTTTTCTTAAGCCTAACATTGAAGTCATTCATCCAATCCAACTATAAACAAGCAATCAACCTATAATCAACATCTAGGTTTCATTACATCTAAGCAAACACATGAAAGATCTAGCCTAGCATGTTAAAATCAAGACAAGCATAAGATATATTCAAACAAAACATAGACATATTGAATGAATTGAAAGAGGACTTATCTTAATTGAACATGAAAGGTTTCAAGGGGTGAAAACCCTTGAAAATATTGTTACAAACGACCTAGGGTTTCTTAGGTTCGACCCTAGTATTCTCCACACAAGTTCCTCTCTTAATGAATGAAAAATAGAAAAGTATATATAGATTTTGTGAGGTGACGGCGTCAAGAGTAAATTTCTGACGCCGTCATCTCGCCGCCAAATAAATTCTCGGACTGCCTAGATCTGGGTTTGACGCCGTCACGTGTATTCCTTTTGTAGGCCATCACAAAAATTACTCTTGACGCCCTTCTCTTGACGCCTTCAGGTTTTCTTTGGGTCGTCATGGATTTTACTCCTGACGCCGTCAAAATTTCCTTCTTGACGCCGTCAGGTACTGTTCTCAGCATGGAAAATTAAGTCTTTGCTGTTTTCTTCACTTTTATGCTTCAAAAACGTCCAAAATGCTTCCTTTTCCAGAATTCACTCCCAAAGTACCTAAAATCACAAAAGGAACGATTTAGGGCAATATTTGATCAAATAAATTCAATTCCGGGCTTAAATGACCCCCTAAAAACGGTTCATTTTTCGCCTCATCACTATCACTTGTGAATATCACAAGTGATATTCTGAATATCACATAATATCACTTGTGATATTCTGAAACGTATGAAAACGTCTGAGAATGGCCAAAAACACAGAATATCAATTGTGGTACTCAATTTATCACTTGTGATATTCAGAAAATCACAAAATATGACATGTGATATTCAGATAATCACTTTTGATATTCCGAATTTCACTTGTGATATTTAGTATATCACTGGGGTGATATTCTGAATATCACAAAATATCACTTGTGATATTCTGAAACGTATGAAAACGTTTGAGAATGGCCAAAGATATTGAAAAACGGACAAAAACAAATGAAAACGACGAGAATATAAGAAAACGGAAGAATATGTATGAAAACGAAAGAAAATATATGAAAGCATAAAAACATGTATGAAAAAGGAAGAAAACGTATGAAAAATAGGACGAAAACGATAGAAAACGGATGAAAATGGACAAAAATGCAAGAAAACGGATGAAAACGCAAGAAAACGGATGAATAAGTATGAAACGGACAAAAACACATGAAAGCGTAAAAACACGTCTAAAAACGGATGAAAACGTATGAAAAATTGACGAAAACGGATAAAAACTAATTAAAACGTCTGAAAATGGACGAAAACGTGTATAAACGTATGAAAACGGACGAAAACGAATTAAAACGTCTGAAAACGGACGAAAACGTGTATAAACATATGAAAACGGATGAAAACGTAAGAAAGTGAAAAAACTTGAATTAGAATAAAAAACGTGAATTTAAAAAAAATACACGTGAATTTGAAAAAACGTGATTTTTTTTAAAAAAAGAAAAAAAAAAAGTGAATTAAAAAAAATGTTTATTAAAAAAAAGCTTGAAAAAAGAAAAAAAAAAACGTGAATAGAAAAGGAGGGACCAAGAAAAAAGAAAAAGAAAAAAAAAAAACAAACAAACCTTGACTAGAAAACAAAAAAGACAAAAAAAAAAGAAGAAAAAAAAGGTCACGTGAAGGGTTAAAAAGACAAAAATAAATAAATAAATAAATAAATAGGTAGTGAATAAAAAGAAAGAGAAAAAGACAAGAAAAAAATATGGACTTAGGTTTTCATATTAAATCTTAGGGTAATCTCCACCATTAGATCAAACTAGATAGTGGTGGGGATTTGTCCCTCAGTATGTAACAAAAACTTAGTTCACAAATGAACTTTTCTCTATTTCTCACTTGCAAATTCTAGATGCAAAATGACGTCACCATTTTTTAAGAAAAGTTATATCGACATGACCCGTAAAGTTATGTCACAATAAGAAAATTGGGTGTCTCAGAATGTTTAATTTTTTTTGTTTGTGAAATAGCATTACCTGTAATTTTGATACTAACTTTAGAGGATCTCAATCATTTATAAAATACAACATGTTAATACCTTGAAATGAGATTATCTTTCTTGGCACGACAATCACCAAATCCATTACCGTCGCGTCTTCTTTCATTTTTTCAATACCTTAAAGGCGTGCATAATGGCAAATAATTATACTTGTAAAATTCGTCATTTTAGTTCGACCCTTGAAGCAAAGCATATGTTTTCTAAAATTAATATAGTGTGTTTTTAAAAAATTGTCAAATTTAAAATTGATCAAGTAAAGATATAATTTAAGCTAACAAGTTTTTTAAAAGTTGTCAAGTTTAAGATGACACTTAAACATAATTTAGGCAAACTACATTAATTTAAGTTTCAAGATTCAAGTTTCAAAAAAACATACACTCTTCATAATCTTTAAGTTTCGAGTCTCGATTCAGGAAGAAAAGGAAAGAAAATGAAAAGAAATAGAAACAGTTGTGTTCTTGAGTTTCACTTAATGGGGAAAAGAAAAGGAAAAGGAGTGAAAAATAGTGTAATTTGTTTAATTTTGAAAGTAAAATGTTTCATCTCAAAAGTAGGCTGAAAATGTTTACTTCCTATTACTTTACTTTCCTTTACTAAAACAAACTCAATAACACGTGTAAGAGTAAATTGCAAAAATAGTTGTGGTTTAACCAAATTTGCAGGTGCGGTCCTTATTGTTTCGAAAGCACATTCATCATTCCTATAAGAAACTTATGACTGTGCTTTTCATCCCTGCCCAAAAATAAAATGATAGAAAAGCCCCTGTCTTCTTCCAATTTGAGTTTTCACATAAATTTATAATATTTTTTCCTAACAAAAGTTATAAACATGAAAAACACCACGTAATGCTCAACACATCTTCAACCCTAAATCTACGATTCTTCTTAAATCACATACAAAAGACAAAACTTAATAACAATAAAAGGAACCTAAATCAAACACATCCTTCTAAAACACAGGAAAAAAACCCATCCACCACGCCTATTAAATTTCGTCAACTCATAATTTGAATAAAAAGTCATGTGTTATTGAATATGAATACAAAAGAATGGGATATTCTAAATGATAATTAGACATAAAAGAATCACATGTAAAACAATAAGTCCAATAGTAGATGACCCTCGAATGTAGCATACTCACAATTTCAGGATACTAGTACTTTCTTTATCTTTTGAAACAAATTAATCCACTCCCCTAAATTAATCCTCAAATCCCATGTTTGTCATCTTGAGGGAGATTAGAACCACCCAAAAATCCAACTAATTTAAATAACTAATTCGAACCAAAAGTTTAAGATCTGAACAACAAATTATTTTAAGAAAGATTGCATTGGGGAATTTAGGAATTTTGTGAAATTGGAAACTTTATGAATTTCTGATTTACGAGTCTATGGATTTGTGCAAGAGGTTTGAGATAAATATGAACTTTTTTGTTGCTTGGTTTAATCTGGAGAAATTGGTGATGAGGACAAATTTTTGTTCCAAAATAAAAAGGCAGAAATCAAGTAAAATATAAATAGAAAGAAAAAGTGGGTATATATGTCATTTCACGTCCAATAGGGACGATAAATTGCTAGGTATTTTTTTTTTAACTATTTGTAGGAAGAGCTTATTTAGATGTGTTGCTAAATAATCTATGTCAAGTGCTGAATGGTAAAATTGTCAAAAGTAGAGATAAACCAGTTATCATTACTACAGAGTTCATGAGGGAGTACTGCATGAAAAGGATTTTGAATGTTGTAAAAGTTATTGATAAATGTCCTGGTCCTCTTACCCCTACTGCAAGTACAATTATGTCAAAAATCATAAAAGATGCTAGCAATTATATTGTTTAGTGGAATGGGGATGATAAGTATTGATGTAGTTGGCCATGGGGGATCAATGTGTAGTTGATGTTTTTAATAGAACATGTAGTTGTAGGAGATGGGAGATAACAGAGATCCTTGTAAACATGTAGAGTTGCTACAAACTAGAATATGGCTACTAATGGCCAACCTGTAGGAATACCAGAGGCATGGGCTAATAGCTGTTATTGGTTAGAAACTTGGAAACAAGTTTACAGTTTTAAGATATAACCATTAAATGGTAGCAACTTTTGGAAGAAATCTAGTTGTCCTAAAACACCAACTCCTCCACATCATCACACTAAGGTAGGTAGGCCTATGAAGAAGAGGGTAAGAGGGGAAATTGAGGATCAACCCGTTGTTAAGAATGGGAGGTTGGTTAGGAAATGGAAAATTGTTAAATGTGTAGCTTGTGGAAACTTGGGTCACAAGTAAGCAAAACAAAAGAAAGGAAAAAGCTGTTAAAGAATTTGTTGGTGCAAGACCAAAAAAAAAAGAACAAGGTTTGCTTTAAAGAAAGTCAAAGATGAGAAGTTGCAAGTCAAGGTAATGTTATACTAAAACGTGAATTATTGCAATATACTCCATCCGTCTCGAAATTATTGTCCACATTTCCATTTTGAGATGTCTCAAAATAATTGTCAACTTTCCATTTTAAGTAAGAAAAAGAGAATTTAGTGGCGGAATATTCTATTTGAGTGGTTGATATTAATAATGGTCACACTTTTACTAAACTTTGTGATTTTTGTCTCCTAACAATAATTTTGAGACAGAGGGAGTAGTTTTTTTAGCTTTTCATCTTTTTGTTACCAATCTTCGTGAATACTGTTAATGCAGTTGGAAGTCAAAGTGGTGGAAATGAAGGTTTTGTTAATGCTGGTGCAAGACAAAGTCATGATGCTGCAAGTGAAAGTGGTTAAAGTACTGTGATTGCTGGTGTAAGCCAAAGTGAAGCTGGTGCATCTGTTGGTGCAAGACAAAATGATGTTTGGGGAATCAATGCAAGTCATAATGATGTTGGTGCATCTGCAAGTCAAAGTGTGGATGCTTTTGGAAGTCAAACTCATTCACCTAAATGGAGCAAAAGTGCAATAAGGAATCAAAGACTTAAAGCTGGTGCAAGTCAAGTATTTTGTTCACCATATAAGTCTAATGTTGATGGCTCACCCAAATGGAGCATACTATAAAGTCAAAGACTTAGCGCTGGTTCACCAAAACAGTCTTAAGTTGGATACTTTGGTGCTTTAAACTTATATTGTAGGATATTTGAATTGTTTAAAATTTATTTATGTCTGCATTTGGATATTAAAATTAGGTACTCTATGCAAGCCAATTGCAATTTTCAAGTCGTTGCATCTTATTGCGATGACAATATGCAATTCAAGACTCGTTTTAGCTTAAGTAAATATGTTTAGCTCATTTTATTTATTCCAACTAGTTGTAGTAACCTGAACTACATTTTAGTATGCAAAAGCTTTAGGTTATCCGTAGTATGCAAAAAGCTAAAACTTAACCCATTAATCAAATGGTCAACTACAAGTTTTTACCAAAAAAAAAGTCAACAAGCTAAAAAAAGTTCCATTAACTTGGCTTTTAGTATGCAAAAAAAAAAAAAAAAAAAAAAAAAAAAAAAAAAAAAAAAAAAAAACTTAACCCAATGACCAAATGGGCAACTAAACTTTTTTACCAAAAACAAAGTTAGCAACCTAAAAAGTTCCATTACCATAAAAAACCTAACAACGTAAAAATCATCACTAAAGAGATTGTGGCATTGAATAACTAAGATTTCATTACCACAAAAGATTACACCATCCATACATACATATTATGGTCATCAACTATATCTTTTTACCCAAGAAAAGTCAAAACCTATCATCCTAATATCTTTCCCACTAATAACAACCTAACCTGGTTCACTTGTTAAAATACGTGAAAATTACACAAACACACATAATAATAATAATAATAATAATAATAATAATAATAATAATAATAATAATAATAATAATAATAATAATAATAATAATAATAATAATAATAATAATCAACCCTTAAGATCATATATTACTTCACTTTGACAGATTAGTCTTGTAGCTTCAAGTGTAGCTTCTAAATTATTTAATGACCTTAATAGAACGGGAATGATATCAACTAATCTTGCACGCATTGGTGGATCATGCCACCCAACGAATCTACAATCAAATCCCTGTAAACAAAAAACATATAATCAATATTTGAATTTTTTAAACTAAAGTAAAATGAAATTAAAAACCTAATACTTGATCTGGACAACAATAGAACCTACGTTCAGGATTTTGATTTGTTAAAAATGTGGCGAATTACAGCTTGTTATCCGCACCAACAAGCCACCATTATGGTACTTATAAATTGGGGAATAAATTAAAAAAAGAAAGACATGGAAAAGTGGAAAGAAGTCAAAGCACTTGCGTGAAAAATCAGGATAAGTAAATATTGAAAGTACAAGTGAAAAGTACAAAAGAAATAATACGAGTATACAAATAGAATGAAAGGACAAAATACGTTAAAGACTAATATACCCTCATGTGTATTGCACGTGAAAAGAGTTAACAGGCGAAAATTAAGGGTCTTTACAAAATTAGACTAGCGGCGAGCAATATATCAAATGTGAGGAGGACCGCGGTACCCATTCCTACTAAGGGGTTGTTTGTTTAAGCTTATATAACATAAGTCGTGTTCGGCTTATATAACATAAACCACAATTTTATGGCTTATTTTGACACTTATACGCTTATATAATATTGTCAATGTTATATATAAGCTCATACCTGTCAAAATAAGCTACAAAATTGTGATTTATGTTATATAAGCCGAACTCATATCTTTACATATATATGAGACAAGTTATGAGTTGTACTTGATGCTTTGAAAGCTATACCCATGAGAGTGCTGACTGAATAATATGAGTCATATGCCCAGTCATCAATTCTCGCCACGTTGGCACCTCCATGCTGGCACTTTAACATTTTTTCGGATGGTATTTAAAAAATAAGACACAAGTGGGATTCGAACCCGGGTCTTTGCATCCACAAGCAAGTCCTCAACCACTGGACCAACCCGCTTTTTGTGATAAACATTGGAAAACAAATATGTCATGCTTAAACAATTCAGCATATTAAAACACAACATCTAAACGCAAAAGGCAAGTTTGAATTTCATATCATTAGTATTAACTAAAATGCTTCATTCTCTCCCTAAGATCTCGGTTTGTTTTGAAACTGACTTTCACCTTCCATAACACACACCCTAATTTTGAATACATATCTTTCTCCCTATGATTTCAAATACGTTTAAAAAAATGTTTGTACCCATAAATTTACACAATCATGGAGTTTTGAAATCACCACTCACACAACAAATCACAGCAACAACAAACCCTAATCTTCTTATAACCTGTACCCACAAATTTACATGGGCTTATTATTGTGATAAATTAAGTGACAAATTAAGTTTATGTTTGTGTGTTTCAAGATTCTGTTTCAGGATTATAAACACAGTGACAAAGGTATGCTATTGATTTTTATAAATTTTTTTATATGATAAGTATATTGATTGATTTGCTTTTATGTTTATTTTGTTGTGAAATTATAACTTGGATTTATAATCAATTTCATGTTGAGATTCTGTGCACACCAAGTGTTTGATAAAATGTTTATGAAGTTAACTTTGTAAAAAATTGATCTTGGGATTTTATTCACACAAGTCTGATGTTTGGTGGAAATTTTATTTTTATGTTTGATTTCAGTTATCACAGGCTTGATGAAAAGTTCGCCAAGCGTTCTATGAAATGCTTCAAAGAAAGATCAATAAAGGTATGTAGGTTATTCGGGTGTAGGTTATACGAGTTCAGTTATCAGATGTTGTGGTTCACGACTTCCTAAATAAGAATATCGAGAAATGAATGAAAACAATGACAAAATTAAACTTTTACCCATATGTATAAGTATTCGGGTTAACCCGATAAACGGATGAAGGAACGTCACTTTTGAAATTCTCAGGTACTATCTTCATATCTTGATATATTGATGAAAATGCATAATTATTTAATGAAGTAAAATGGTATGCCAAAGATCTGTATTATCAATTTACAGTATCTTTAGAACTGTAAAACCCCGATAAAATGAATAACCAACGACTTTGAAATGTAATTGTTTTTTCTGTTATTTTGCTATATATTACAACCTCCTATCAAAGTGCATAAGTGACGTCTATTATGTTTCTAATTTTAGATCATGTGTTTGCTAAATTCTTGGTCTCATGTCACTTTATGTGTTTATTTTCCTTAGGCAACTACTACCACAAGGAGTATGTGGAAGCATGTATCAACATCCCAGTAGTAGAGCGGAAAGCTTTGTGTATCCAAGATGGTTATTGAATCACATAATCATGTTCGTATGATGGTTATTGAATCACATAATCATGTTCGTATGATTTGTAATTAATATACATGTAAGACTGAAATTTTGTTATTTTTTATATTGAATTCCTATTTAATCTTTTGATATTTATTTCTAGATTCGATGCTTTGATTTGGAGCAACAGGTTCAAATTGATCACATGACACCATTTCTAATATATGAGTGCAAGGTTATACATGACTATAACAGCTATCGTCTTTAATGGTTCTATGCCGGTAAGCGAAAGAAAAATTGATAATGGTTCAATGGTTTTAAATTTTTTGTTTTTAGTTTTATAGTTTGCAATTAGAGTTGAATAGAATTGTTTTGTTTGTTTTTATTTTCTCCCATGTTGGACTATTGGGTGTTTGGGATTGAACCATTATCAAGACAACTCATGTAATTGTCATTTGATTAAATTAACTCATTTTAATAACTACCCTTATTATCAAGGCATTTGGCACTTCACATGTCTATCTGCTTAATTTACAGGACTGCAGAAGAATCTAAGGAAAAGGCGGCTGAGCATTTCGTAATTGCAGCTAAGCTTAATCTACAAGATGCAAATGTTTTTAGGTATTTGGGTCATTACTATATCAAAGTTTTAGTTGATAATCAAAGAGCTCTCAAGTGTCTCGCTCCAAGGGTTTCTGAATCAGGAGTTAGTCTCCTTCTCTTTTTGTCATTCGTTTGTTCTCCTTTTTCTGCAACTATTGCTTTTTATAGTTAGTAGGGCCAACCGAGCAAATCCTACTTATTAGTTTTTTTTTATTATTTTTTATTTTTGTATGTGTGTGTGTGTGTGTGTGTTTGTGTGTATGATTTATAGGAATCAATATTTGTAGGTTGTCGGATCATATGGACTTCCTCCAAAACCAACAATGCGTGACCTTTTCATTGTACATCAGAATGCGGTCCCTTACATTACTGAAAGAATCAAGTTCAGTTCTTTTTTACTAATCTATTGTGCTTTTGCTAATGTTGTGCTAAACACACTTAGGGAGTGTTTGGATTTATCTTCATTTTACTTATTTTGGTGTTTAATGGTTGATTCATTATCAGGACAATGGCGCAAGGATCTTCGAGTGGTCCCGTCACTGCTGCATCATTGCTCGGAGATATTGTTCCAAAACATCAAGGTTTGTAGTAAACACATATTCTTGTGATGAATAGGCTGTTTTAAGATATCAGTAATTTGGTGACTCATAGTTTGGTCAATAGGCTGTTCTTAGATATAGATTTGGTATAAACTGAACCAGATGCACAATATGGTGACTCATAGTTTCAATATCCGGGATGCTTTAATGAAAAATGTTGCACACTTCATGGCCTCCATATACAGTCTCCCATATATATGGAATGATCAAAAAAGACATTTTTTACGCAAGAATTTTTTAGACTAACAAAAATGTAATATTTTGCAGATATAACCCGTGAGAGATAGTATAACAGAGGCACTACTTCTATGGAATTTTATTGTGCAGACTTGATACAAGGTACTTCTCCAATCATATTTAAGGGTGCTTGAAATTCAGTCTTTTGTACAACTTATATTTTTATGATATAAGTTTTGAATTTCATTGCATTTTTATGAAAACATGCAGACAATGGAAGTCGCGCGATAGATTGTTTTTGGAGATTTAAGGTACATGTCCTGGTGTATTACAGTAATAGTTTTCTTTGTATGTCAATAAATATTCCACCCACACTACCGGAACCATTCCAAACAATTAATTCACTTTTTTGTTATTTACTGTGGATCCAGTTATAAAGTATGTCCCTGGCTAATGAGTTTGTGTATGTTGTTTTCAAGACAAGATATTTCTCACAGTCTCGACAAGGCCTACCCCATTGCATAGTAGGTGATGGAGTTATTAGGAGTAAGTTCATCTATCTCACCTACATGTTTAAAACTATCACTAGAGGTTCAATTTCGACGCATTTACTTGTGAATGGTCGATCATATACAGAAAATTAGCGGTTAAAGGTGATGTATTTGTTGAAAATTAGTTAAATCAGGATTTCTCTCCAGTTATAAAAAAAAGGAGCAACATTTGACCAAAAATGTTGTCTAAAATAAAATTTTTTACTATTTATCAAATACCTAAAGTATCCTTCAACAAATACATATTAGGGATGTTTGGATGTGCGGTTTGACAGGTGATTATGTGACGTTGAATAATCAGCAAATGATTGACTATAATAAAATGGGATGTACCACTCTATTACAAAGTTATTGGATGCGCTGAAAGTTCTAATAATTAGATAATGAAGACAAGTATGTAGCAAATTCTAACTATTGTGGAATTAGTTTATTGCACCTGTTATGAAATTATATTACAAAATTGATTATTTAATCCTTAGATAGTTAAATAATCGAATAATCAAAAGTTTCTTATAAAATCCATCAAAGTTGATTAGTACACCTTTAAGTCGTAATAATTAGACCATATGGTCCAAAAAGAAAATGTATACAACTTGAATTCTTTCATAAACAAAGTGTTGCAGTTTCCTCATAACAATGTGTATGTGTGTCTTGAACAAAATTTATCATGATGTTGAACTTCAGATTGCTGGTGGACTGTGTGATAACTTAAAATGCAAAATGCAGTATCACTGAAATTGAATTACTCCTTTGGTGGTGGTGTTTTGTCTCAATCTACTGGCATTTTGCTTAACAACCTGATGCGTTACTTATTGATTCCCACAGAAGTATCTTTTGATAAGCTCCCCCTTCGTCTTCAAATTTTATTAAACCAAACAAGATAATCTTGTCTTCCATGACTCCCATTATCGTTCTTAAGGTATAAACAATGTCCTTTGATATTTGACTTCTAAAATCAACTGAGCTACCTTTGTAGACAAACATTTTGACCTATGACTATAAAGGAAGTGGGACACAGGGATTAAAATATGTTGGGATATTGATATTAGTCTTGTAAAGTCAAATTAGTTATCTCTGATCTTAAAGATTTTATATTTCATCAAGTTTTAACCTTTGAAAGTCAAAAAGCCACAAATGATATAAAATGTCGCCGTTTTACTGGATGACCAATTAGCCAGGGTGATTGGAGGGAGTGGTGGAATGTACATAATTCCAACAGTTGCACAATTTTTCATCAATCCTTTTATCTTGGGTACGGACCATACAAATGCGGTTCAGTCACCATGAGTCTACCACAAGGTCTTACCCATTTTTCTTTTTATTTCTTTGTTTCTCATCTAAGGTCGACTATTTTAAGCCATTTATGTATAACTGAGACACTAAGTCTACTTAGTTTATGGTTATTTCTGGCAAGTTAAATAGAAAACAAATAATACTTTTTTCAGTTTATTGGTTCATGTAGATATCAAAATTTTGTTCTTTTTGCTATGCAGTTAATACCGAATGTGGTGTACTATGAAAATTGGACAATGATTGATGGTGATCACATCAAACTTTCAGAGGACCAAAAGAAAATTTTGGTGCAAAGGGTTCACGAGTTGGGAGCCAAATGCCGGTGGAGCAATCTCTCAACTTGTTATTCAAACGTTAAAGAAACCAAGTTTGAATAGAAAACTGACTAATTGGAGGTATGATTAGCAAGAAGTTTTAAAAGGGATGCTTAAGGAAACACAAAATCTTGGCTGAATTAATGAATGTTTTTTAGTTGTCTGATGTCATGTTATTTGGTTTGCTTCACAATATGTTGCTTCCTAACTAGAAATTTGTTTGTTGATTACATGTTACCACTTACGATTCGTTTTTGGTCGAATGAATGTTTGTTACTTGAATATATGCTACGGGTTATTTTTGCAAAACTTATCATATTAAATAGTTAAGTACATATATTATAAGTGATAACAATTTTTAAAAACCAGACTGTTTAGTTTTCCAAATTTTTTGTTTCATTGTATGTTTTTCAATTCTTCATTATTTATTTTTATGTTTAAATAATCGTGAAAAACAATTTTACGAAGCGAACCCGCCCAACTGTATGTCGCTATGTCAAGAATCAAGAGCAAGCGAGGATTGAAGGTTCTATGTTTAGATAAAGACGACAACTATTGCAACTATACTTCAAATGTCGTTTATAAAGAAGTCTTATGTCGGATTTGAATAAGCATTGTTGTTTTGTACATTCAACATATGCATTGTTACTTATATAACTGACATGTTCTTTAAACAATTTTATATTTTTTTATTATGTTTTGCACTTATCAATGTTTATTTTCTTCTTCTTAATATTATCTATATTATTATGAAGCGAACCCGCCAAGGTTGCAAAAATCGTGAATCGGTAGTGAGGCGGTCGACCACCTTGTAGCTTGTAATCGGTCTAGGCGGGATTAATCGGTGATTAATCGGATTGGCATTTCTGGTAAATTTTGGGTATTTTCGGCAAGTTTTGTGCATTTCCGGCAAGTTTTAGGTATTTCCGGCAAGATTTTTTCTAAAAAACAACTTGTAATAGATTTAAACAGTTTCTATAAGAAGTTTACGGTGAGTTTTGGGTACTTCCGGCAAGATTTGCAGGTTTTCGGCAAGTTTGACAACCATTGACCACCGTTGATCGCTGTTGACCATGGTTGACCTATTTGTTTGACCCAGTTACATAAATCGACAAGGTTGGTGACCCTGTAGCGCCTAGGCGGCGATTAATCGTCCTTGTAGACCTTTTTTTGCAACACTGAACCGGCCCATCGGGCGGGTTATGAAGCTATAGTCATATAAGCTAAGGCTATCCACACTACACCGGATAAAATCGATCATGGGGATCGATCGATCGATATTCAATATCGATCGCCCCAATGTAGGATTGTAAGGGAAATCGAGCGCCGGTCAAAGGAAAACACAAATCGATCGGATTTCCAACCGATATTGAATCAACACATTCCAAACCAAATTTACCTTTTTTCAAAAATGTATCTGTTTGTGGCATAAAAAAAACTTTTTTTCCAAAATATTTACCATTTTTCATCCTATAAATACCCACATCAAACCCACTTTCAAACACACAATTTCAAAAATAATTCATCCAAATTCACATAAAAAAACACACAATGTCAAAGAAAAACACTCCACAATCAAAAAACCGATGATCCCGACTAACCCAAAATGCACCGGACATAAATTTCTCTCCGCAAAACACCTTTGAACTAACCGGCATAACACCACCACAACAAGGGAACATACGCTTTCGTCCACAATCTTTTGAATATCCAACACAATTACTACAAGTCAATCAAAGAGAAAACTTATTTTCCGTTCATCGTCCTTTTGTCCCACCACAACGTGTTAATCATCACGAAGAACCAAGTGAGGTGCCCTATCGTCCTAACATGGATTTCTTGCATTGTTCCCAACCGTATCAAGAACATTCTCCGATTCGGTCTACTAATCTTGATATGAATTTGGATGATTGGGCAGACTTTCATAACTATGGCTATTTGACCCAACACTATCCAAGCCAAGACCAACCGAGTCAAGATGTTTCGATGGGGCAAGGTTCGGGTAACTGTTCCTACCACAGTTCTTTCCACGGTTCTTTGCCCGTTGATGACGATGAGTCTGACGAAATCGAAGCGACATCACCCGTCAAGCAAAAGAAGCCTTCGCGACATGCTACAAAGGCGAAAGGCAAAGCCAAAGCCAAAGAAGCCGAACCGGCCAAAAAAATTGAACCATGGTCTAGCAGAGAAGAGGTCGTTCTTTGTAAAGCTTTCATCTTTGTTTCTGAAAATGCAAAAAAGGAAACACTATGAATCGGCACAAATTTTGGGAGAAAGTGGTAGCCTATTTTTGGAGAGAAACTGGTTCAGACCGGACAATGAATTCGATCATTTCCAAATGGAAGACTAGAATTCGTTGTCAAGTTGCGAATTTTGGTGCTATTGTTGATAATGTCAAGGGGACACATGGAAGTGGTGAGAATGACCTTGACGATTTGTCCAAAGCTCTTTTGGAGTATCGTGCACGTTACGGTCAAGATTTCACTATGGTGGAGTGTTGGAAAGTTTTGAGGGGGCATGATTCTTGGAAGGAAGAGATACCCCTTTTCCAATCGGGTGTTCGAAAGAAAGTGAAGGGTTCAACAACTACGTCGGGGTCAACACAAGGCCCCTCGAATTTTCAAGACTTGGATGATGACGAGGATGAAAGGGAGGATGATACTAGAGAATCACGACCACAAGGTCGTGACAAAGCAAGGAGGAAATCATCCACCTCCTCCTCTCATGAAACATCAAAATCATTCATGAGTGGGCTAATAGCGGATTTGTGGAAATCAAGACCGTCAAAGAAGGAAAAAGGTAAAGAGCGTGATGAGTCGTGGAGACAAATCAATGAAAGAGAGCTAGCGATCAAAGAAAAAAATTTGGATTATCAACAAAAGCTCTTGCAATGCCAGGAGGAACAAAAGGAACTCTTGAGAAATACCAAACAGGATCAAGAATTGATTTTCTACAACTCGGCTATCAACCCAAATTTCCCCGAACGACAACGAGAGGAACTTATGCGAATTAAAGCGGAAATCAAGGAACGCCACAACCTAAATTACTAGTTTTTAAATAAGTGTTTGCGTGTTTTTTTTTTTTTTTTTTTTTTTTTTTTTTTTTTTTTTTTGTTGTAAAAGGTGAAAGATATATTATTAATCACAAAAATACATCACTGTTTTTTACAAAAGAGTAGACATGCCTACTCTTTAACAAAATTACCCACAAAGATTCCAAACAACAGCTAAATCAACCTAAATACAAACAGCAAATTTTCTAACATCAACCAGACTATAAGTTGCATGCTATTATCACCACAAAGCATTCATTCAGCATTCCTTTCATTCACCTTTGTATTGCACCATAACCATCTAGCTACATTTCCATATCATCCCCCCACCAAGACCATTCATCCAACACCCACAACAGTCAAGGTAAAGTAAGATGTATGGCTTCACTAGGTACCAAACCACTCCAGTCAAGGGCTCTTCTAAGACCCCTACATTTCCCTCTTTACAAAAGGCTTCAAGGTCCTAGAAACACACACCTTGAGGGAGGAACTACATGCCCCCTTGGTGGTACACTGAAAAGACCAAGTAGGGTCATCTTTCATCCCTCACTATTCAATTCATCCCATGTACCACCCACCAAGTTCATATTTCCCTCCATACTAAGGAAACCTACTTTATGGATCTAATTTCAACTAGTGGAACCTAAGTCAGCAAACTAAAACCATTCTTACCTCCACCAAGGCCAAGGACAGTTATAGCCTAAGACTCAAGTTACTAGTATCCAAAAGAGCCAAGATACAAGGCCATCTTAGTGAATGAACTTAATAACACAGAGACTTCACATATACATAATGAAGCTCTGTATTTGGTAAAAAAACAACATTAACCAGCAACATCATGATTCCACAGCTTATTCCAAACACCCCCACAAGCAGGCAAACATCCCTTATACAAACTAAGCCACAATGTTAAATTTCACATCCCATTCCTCAGCCACTGCTCTCACTTGGACTGAGTTTATCACTTTTATACTAAGCAATTGTAGCTTTACACTTTCTTCAATTTCTTTAATAATCACATCAGTGCTTTTCCTCTCATTGTTGAAGATTCTTGTGTTTCTTTCTCTCCATATATGGTACACACTTGTTGAGAGTATCATTTTCCTTACTACACTTCTGATATTGTTGTTGCAAGGCATATCAGACAACTTATCAATAATATTCTCCCAATCATCATCAATATTCTGCATTTTCATTCTAATAATCATGACCTTCCATATTTCTCTTGTATACTCACACTTGAAGAACAAATGGTTGTGTGAGTCACTACAAGCACCACATAATAGACATAGTAAATTGACATTAGTTTTCCATTTCATCATCCTGTCTTGGGTCTGCAACCTCCCCTTTATAGCCAACCATAAAATAAAAGTATATCTTGGAACACCTTGAGAGAACCACACCAATTTGTCCCATTTAACCTTTTGACCCTGCCTTCTCATATCATCCCAAGCAATCTTCACACTGAATTCTACCAAATCACCATTGTTTCTTTTCCATAATACTTTATCATTACTGTCATCATTCAAAGAAGGAGCAGTGATTGATGCAAGAGCAGGGAATGCTTGTATCCATCCATTTGGCCATTGCCATGTACCATTGTCAATCATTTCAGCCACACTCAAATTATCATTAAGCCTTGTGATGAGTGCTTATTCACTCATCCTTTTTAGGCCTTATTTCAGACAAAAAACACCAAGTACTAACCAAAAATGCCAAGAGAATGCATGTTTTGTATTTGTGTATGTGCAGGTACGGATATGAGGAAAATGAACAAAATCGACACCAAAACCGACAAAAACGAGCACGAGAATGGAAAGTGTCAAAAGCCGGAGCCGGGGAAGTCAAAAGGTCAAAGTCTAAGCTCAATATGACAAAATCAACCTCAGAGATTCATCATTTTCCAAGTTTAGTCCCTGGTGAAAGTTTGAAGAAATTACAACATTAGTCCCTCAACTTTCAGAGTTTGGCATAAATAGTCCCTCAAAGATAATTTTAAGAAAAATCATCAAGTGGTCCTCCATGAATCTTAGAATGGCAACAAATACCCTTGGGAAGTACTTTGAGCAAATTACAGTTCTGGTCCCTAAGCTTTGAGATTGTACAAAAATGGTCCTTGTAAAATTTTTACTAATCCTAAAACACATCCGGATCCAAAAGTTATTTTAGTCCAAAATTAAGCCATTCCCACTTACAACCCAAGCCCATAAGAAACCTAAACCCAAACCCGGCCTGCTAAATTACCTTGGTCAACTCACCCATAACCCGGTCAACGAAAATATTTAATAAAACTAAACGAAAACCCCACTTTTACCCGCCCAACTCTTTTCCCCCAAATTTACCCCCAAATCCCAGATTTCTACTGTACCATGAACCCTAAAAGTCACCACTCCCAAATTACCCCACCTTGATAATAATTACCAAATGATTGATGTTCTAGAAGGTGTCAGCACATGTCAGGGAATGTAAGAGGGGGTACGTGGACCAATCAGAGCACACGTAGAGGATCCATCCCATCAATCATTCAATCCTACGGTGAATATTAGAACTTGGGGACCAAGGCGCATCTGAGGGTTCATATTCGTTCAAAGAAACACACAAGGGACGCGGATTGATGACCTGGCAGACTAGAACCTTCACAAGAACTCTCATCTCAGGCTATAAATACCTCCTCCATTTCATTGTAGTAGTGTGCCTAAATTTCTTATTGTTATGCTGTAAAAGTCACTTTGTAATACTTTTTTAAATTTTAATGAAAGTTGTTTAGTTAATTCCTATTGTGTTCTTATTTACTTATTTCATATTCTAACTGCTTATTACTATTAAGGTGTTTCAGCTTATTTTTATTTCTCTTATTGTTCAATTAAAATCAGTTTTAACTTTCAAGTCTTATTTGCTTATTCATGTTTTATTTTTATCTCAGTTTACTTAACTAAAAAAAAAAAATTATCAAGTTTATAATTCCTAAAGCTTCAAATAGCTTTCTAGTTGTTTATTAGTTTCATATTAGCTTTCTATAGCTCTTGTGATACTTTGTGTGGCACCATTCAATAAAAGCTCTCATAAATCTCAATCAGTCAACTGTGGTCAAAGCAGCTTATTTATAAGCTGAGCTTATTGGAATCAAGGCAGTCAATAAGGAGCTATTGGCCTGTCAAAAGACAGGCTGTGTGGGAGTCCCCTTCTGTTTGGCTGAAGGGGTTCGTAAGTTCTTATTTTAATTTTTTCGTCTAAATTTTTCATTAGTAGTATAATCAGTAGTCTAAATCTGTGCTTATCTGTTTGTTTAATTCTGATAATAACTGAGTATTAGTGGTTTACTTTATCTGTTTGGTTATTGATTGAGTTGTAGTTTAAGATTTCATTTCTATTGCAACTGTTCCATCTGTCTCATTTATTGGATCTGAGTTTATTGTTCTGCTTGATCTTTGCATCTGAGATCTGTGTTCTTCATTGGTTTATAGTACTTGAATCATTGTATGTTCATAGGTTGAGGTTTGGAATTAGTTTGGTAGGATCTGTGGTGTTTTCTAGTGTTGACAGAATATAGAGGAGTGTTTGGATAAGTATAGTTTGCTAGTAGTAAGTCATATTCAGAGGTTTATTTTAGTTCTAATAAGTCACTTAGGATATAACTAGAGTTAGTATAGCATAATAATCATAGCTAGTTAGTTAAAAAGTCAAAGTGATAGTCATAATCTCTATACAGTTAAGTTTAGAAGGATTTAGGATTGAGTAGCTTATAAAATAGTAGTAAACTAGTAGCTGTAACTTTTAGAAATAGTTAAATAGCTTAATATAACCTTAGTAGTTGGAAAATCAGATTCAAAACTCAATTTGGTCAAATATTGTGTTCATCTTAAAAGTCAAAAAGTTTTTGGTAAGTCTGTTTTGGTCAGGATTTCATAGGCTTGTATAATCCTCAATACTGATTCAAAATACAATTGGTTTGCTGATTTTAGTAGCCTAGTAGTAGGTTAACAGGTATCAAAAAGAATTTTGAGGATTTGGTTTCATTTGCTAATCTAAAAAGCTGTTTGGAGTGGCCTGTTTGACCATTAAATACCCTGCACCTCAGTTTCCAACTTAATTTCTTGGCTGCTTTTAGGTTGACAAATTGGATTAGAAGTCATTTCTCTGAGTGGAATTTGTATCTCTGGTGGTCAGTGCATAGTTTGCACTCTTAAGTTTACATCCCTGAGCTTATTAGCCCTGTTCATTTGGCTTATCAGTTGAGCTCATTGAACCTAGGGTCTGATTTCTAGATTAAGGCTGCATTTTAGATTTGATCATCATTAGCTGTGTTTTGTTGATTCATTAGAGTTCATTTGCACCATAAGTTTCTGTTTCAGTTGATTTGTGCCTTCTGCTTATTTGTTACAGCTTATTGCAACTTCCATTTGGCTTAATTGAATCTGTTTGTGATCATACCTGTGTTCTAAGTTCATTTTGATTTAAAAACTGTTCCATCAAGCTTAATTAAGTCTAAAAATACATTGGTCAAGTTTTGGTCAAGATTGCTTATTGATAAGCACTTTTAAATAAGCAGTTTCAAAGCAATAAGCACTTCCAGTGCTGATTTTTCAAATTTTTTATTTTTCCCAGCTTTTAAATATAATTTTAGAATTTTCCTGAAATTTTCAGATTTTTCCAAGTTCATTTGCTATTTTTCTTATTTTATTTTCAATTTTAATCATTTTTTTTATTACTTTTTAATTACCAAAAATCAGAAAAAAATCAGAAAAAAACCCCAGAAAAATCCAAAAAAATATTAGAAAATTATTTTCATTTATTTTAGAATTTTAGAAATTTATTTTGTATTTTTCTCATTTAAATTGAATTTCTTTTGAATTTTTAATTAGATTTAATACTTTTTAATTCCTAGAAAATTCCATAAAAAGCAAAAAAAATTAGTTTTTAGTTTAAAAATTTCTTTTTAGTTATTTTATAATTTTCAAAATTTAATTTTTATTTTTCTCACTTTATTTGTATTTTCTTTTAATTTTTAATTACTTAAAATAGTTTTTAATTCATAATAAATACATAAAAAGTCAAAAAAATATTTTTCTTTTTCTCAAAATTTTCTTTTATCATTTTTGATTTTTAGAAATTATTTCCAAGTCCGTAGGAGTCGTGTAGCTTAAAAGTCGCGTTTTATTTTGCGCGTTGACGTTTATTTTACTTTTTAATTTACGGTTTTCGATTCTACGTTACGTTTTTTTTTGGTTTGTTTAGTTGAATTACGTGCTTAATTGATTATTTGTGCTTCATTTAATATTTCATTAGTATAATCTCATTCACATCACTTTTTACCACTTTTCACGACACGTTTTCCGAATCGGAAATTCGGAATTCCATTCACCCTTCACACGGAATACGACCTCGGATTATCCGTATTTCTTTGCGGATTTCTTGAGCTTACATCTATACTATAATATTGATATTGTGTTTACCACGAATCAATTTTGGCGCCGCTGCCGGGGAAGGCTGAAGTGAATTTTTGAATATTCGTTTTTGAAAAATTGTGTTTTGATAAGCCTTCCTCTATTTTGTATATATTATATAAATATCGAAAAAATCAAAAACACTTTTCCTAAAGTGTTTTCAAAAATACAAAAAATATAATAAAGTTACAGCCTCGTTCCGATCGAAAGAAAGGGCGTTGTAAACCAAATAAGTCTCCCAATATAACTACGCGTGAAATTAATTGTTAGACGGATTACTTTGATTCTACGACCGAATAAGCGGAAAATACGGAAGCTTTGACATTAAATTGCAAGCTGAAGAGAGATCCATTCTTCTCTCCCGTTCCGTCGCGAGTAGATTAAGGGAAACGTTTTACAATTAACGTAACGTTAGAAAAAGAAAAAAAAACAAAAGTTTAAGTTTTTGAATTTTGCTTTATAAAAACAAAAACACAAAAAGATTTTCCTTTTCAAATTTGTTTTTCCTTTTATTTTTCAAAATTTTGATTTTTGTGGTGTATGAACACACGATCTACGTCTAAACAACTTGTTTCACCACTTTCAAATCCGGAAAGTTTGTTTCGTCACACACACCGAGTTCTATTTCCTAATACGGAGGAAATGAACCCGAACGAACAACACTTGGGACCCCCGCCGATGGGTGGTATCCAAAACAATGTGATCCCGCCGATGGGACCACAACCGGTTTACGATCAACGTACTATGCAAGAATTGCTCCAGTGTCCCACCGAGGGATACGTGGATGCAATTGTTTTACCACCAATCCTTTCCGATAATTTTGAACTTAAAACTGGATTGATTCAACTTGTTACGTCAAAACAATTTCACGGTTTTGAGAGGGACGATCCTCACGCACACATCCGATGGTTTAATAAGCTAACTTCGACTTTGAAATTTAAGGATGTCCCTCACGATGCTATCAAATTGATGTTGTTCCCATTTTCACTCGAGGGTTCAGCCCGGATTTGGCTCGAAAAAGAACCCCCTCGATCAATTCATACATGGGAAGAACTCGTCTCGAAATTTGTTAATCATTTCTTTCCGCCGTCCAAAACGACTAATCTTAAGAATGATATAACTAATTTTCAACAACGTTTTGATGAGAACTTTGGTGAGGCTTGGGAACGCTTTAAGGATCTTCTTCGAAAATGTCCTCACCATGGTTTCTCCGAGTTACACCAAATCGACACGTTTTATAATGCTTTGACGCAAAACGATCAAGATTCTTTAAACGCAGCCGCCGGTGGCAATATCTTGAATCGTACGCCTAGGGATATTTTGACGATTATTGAGAACAAATCTAAGGTTCCGACTTCTCGTAACAAACCGAATGTTTCGAAAGTGACTTCTTTTACTCCTCCTTCACCTTCGTCGGTCCAATCATCGGAATTGGCCGAACTTACCGACGCTATCCGTTGTATGATGAAAGAGTTTAAGATGCAGAACCAAAAACCCGAGACCGTTAAAGCCGTTAATGAAAAATGTGTGATTTGTGGTGGACCGCATCCGTATTATGATTGTCAAGCCACCGATGGCCAAGTTTATAATGCTAACATAGCAGCCGTGAACTACAATCAAAACCAAGGTTTTCGTACTAACCAAACAAGTCCACCTGGGTTTCCACCCGTGCAAACTCATCAAAACCGTTATCCTCAAACTAACCAAGGTTATCAAAACCAAGGTTACAATCAAAACCGTGGAAACAATTATCAAGCCCCTCCACCACAACAAGTTTATCAACCACCGCAATCTTCTCCTGAGCTTGCTAATTACATAAAAACGAACGAAGTTAACCTTCGAGCAATGCAAAATCAAATCAACAATATGAGGGTGGAACTTAAGAAGGAAATCGACACAACCATGAGTCGTCAAACGAATGAGCTTAAGCAAATGATGAGCAGTTTTATACAAATGAATCAAGCATCGACGTCTGGTTCTCTTCCGAGCAACACAATTGCTAACCCGCGGGGTGATGCTAAAGCAATTACGACTAGGAGTGGTGTTGTAATCGATGGACCAACGGCTCCGACTACCCCTTCTTCTTCTTCGTCTCCCAAGGTAGTCGTCCGTGAAACCGAGGCGACAACGGATACGGGAATTCCTATTAATAATGGAAGGACCGAAAACATCCAACCTCCGGTGGTCCCGACGTCCAAAGGAAAAGATAAAGTTGTTTACGAATCTGAGAAAGAAACACCCGTCAAAACAAAATTACCTTATCCGTCACGCTTAAACGAACAAAAGCACTGTGAGAAAGATAAAATTCAGATGGAAAAGTTTTACCAAGTTTTTCAAGAACTACATTTTGACATAACTCTCGCGGATGCTATACTTTTAATGCCTAAATTTGCTTCTATGCTAAAAGGTCTTTTGAATAACAAAGAGAAATTGTTTGAAAAATCTCGAACCCAGATGAATGAGAATTGTTCGGCGGTTATCCTCAAAAAGCTCCCCGAAAAGCTTGAAGACCCCAGTCGATTTCTCATTCCATGTAATTTTCCTGGGATGGTTCAATGCTTCGCCTTGGCCGATCTTGGTGCTAGCATTAACCTAATGCCGTTATCAATTTGGAAGAAATTGTCTTTACCCAATTTGACTCCGACTTGTATGACCCTCGAGCTTGCCGACCGAACTACTTCCCGCCCGATGGGAATAGCCGAGGATGTCTTTGTTAATGTGGGAAAATTCCATTTCCCTGCTGATTTTGTCGTTGTTGATTTTGATGCTGATCCGCGGGTACCTCTCATTCTCGGAAGAGGCTTCCTAAGGACTGGCCGTGCTTTGATTGATGTTTTCGATGAAGAAATTACGTTACGCGTTGGTACCGAAGCCGTAACTTTTAACTTGGATCAAACCGCGAGGTACTCCTCAGAGTTTGACAAATATTCCGTTAACCGAATCGACGTTATCGACGAAGTTACGGAGGAGTACGCTCAAGAGTTACTTGGTTTTACCGAACATGCTTCGAGTGGCAATCCCACTCATTCTTCTGAACCGATAATTTCCGATCCTTCCCCTTCCCTTACTCCGTTTGAGGGAAGTGATTTCATCTTGGAAGAGATCGAGGCCTTTCTTGCTAATGATTCGATTTCACCGGAAATTGATCATTCTGATTGTGACCCGGAGGGGGATGTACTTTTGATTGAGAAATTGTTAAATGAAGATCCCAACCCGTCCCTCCCTCCGCTTGACCTTAAAATGGCCGACGTTAAAGAAGTTAAGCCGTCTACTGAGAATCCTCCGGAGCCCGAGCTCAAGGATTTACCTCCTCATCTCGAATACGCATTTTTGGAAGGAACCGATAAACTTCCTGTCATAATTTCTAAGGATCTCAAAGATGAGGAGAAGAAACGTCTCTTAGATGTGCTCAGGAAGCATAAGAGTGCCATCGCTTGGCAAATTTCTGATATTAAGGGTATCGACCCTCGTTTTTGCACGCATAAGATCTTACTTGAAGATAATTTCAAACCGTCCGTTCAGCAACAACGACGGGTTAACCCGAAAATTCATGAGGTTATCAAAAAGGAAGTTATCAAACTCCTCGATGCCGGAATGATTTATCCAATCTCGGATAGCTCTTGGGTTAGCCCGGTCCACTGCGTACCGAAGAAAGGTGGAATGACCATCGTTACAAATGAAGATAATGAATTGATTCCGACACGTCTTGTTACCGGATGGAGAGTTTGTATTGATTATCGTAAATTGAATGATGCGACTCGTAAGGACCATTTCCCACTTCCATTTATGGATCAAATGCTAGAACGCCTAGCGGGAAATGAGTTATATTGTTTTCTTGATGGGTTTTCCGGCTATTTTCAAATACCTATTGACCCTCCGGACCAGGAAAAGACTACCTTTACTTGCCCTTATGGTACGTTTGCCTATCGTCGTATGCCTTTTGGCTTATGCAATGCTCCAGGCACGTTCCAAAGGTGTATGATGTCGATATTCTCGGATATGATCGAGAAAACCATGGAAGTTTTCATGGATGATTTCTCGGTCTATGGAGATTCTTTCACTTCGTGCCTCTCCCATTTAGAAAATATGCTGAAACGGTGTGAAGACACCAACTTGGTTCTAAATTGGGAGAAATGTCATTTCATGGTCAAAGAGGGCATTGTCCTCGGCCACAAGATTTCAAAATCTGGGATTGAGGTTGATAGAGCTAAAGTCGACGTGATTGCAAAATTACCTCATCCCACCACAGTTAAAGGAATTAGAAGTTTTTTAGGTCATGCCGGCTTTTACCGACGTTTCATTCAAGACTTTTCTAAGATAGCCCGGCCGCTGACACACTTGCTTGAAAAAGATGCTCCGTTTATCTTCTCGAATGAATGCATCGAAGCATTTAATGTTCTTAAAAAGAAGTTAACGGAGGCTCCCGTCTTAATTGCCCCCGACTGGGACTTGCCCTTCGAGCTAATGTGCGATGCGAGCGATTATGCTATTGGTGCAGTCTTGGGGCAACGCAAGTCTAAGCATTTTCAGCCGATACACTATGCTAGTAAAACTATGACCGACGCTCAATATCATTATACGACTACTGAGAAAGAAATGTTAGCCGTCCTTTACGCTTTTGAAAAGTTTCGATCTTATTTGCTTTTGAAAAAATGCATAGTGTACACGGATCATTCGGCTCTTAAGTACCTTATGGCAAAGCAAGACGCTAAGCCACGCTTAATGCGGTGGGTTCTCCTCCTTCAAGAATTCAAAGTGGAAATTCGAGATAAAAAGGGAGCTGAGAACCTTGCTGCTGATTACTTATCACGTTTAGAGAATCCCCACCAAAGTGTTTTCGAGAAAAAGGAGATTAACGAAGCTTTTCCTCTCGAGACACTGGGGAGTTTATCACATGGTGATTCTAGTACCCCATGGTTCGCCGACTTTGCGAATTACCATGCGGGGAATTTTATCCGGAAAGGGATGTCGTTCCAGCAGAAGAAAAAATTCTTCAAAGATGTTAAGCATTATTTCTGGGACGATCCCTATTTGTTTAAGATATGTGCGGATCAAGTGATCCGGCGGTGCGTTCACGGCACGGAAGCCGCTGACATTCTTATGGCATGCCATAATGGACCCACGGGGGGACATCATGGTGCCAACTTCACCGCTAAGAAAGTTTTTGATTCCGGCTTCTACTGGCCGACGATTTACCGGGATGCTCATGAGTTGGTTAAATCATGTGATTCTTGCCAGCGTCAAGGAAAAATTTCTCAGAAGGACGAGATGCCTCAAAATGCTATCCAAGTCTGTGAAATTTTTGACGTCTGGGGTATCGATTTCATGGGTCCATTCCCGTCTTCTCGTGGTAACAAATATATACTCGTGGCCGTCGACTACTTGTCTAAATGGGTCGAAGCGAAGGCGCTACCCACCAATGACGCCCGAGTTGTTGTGAAATTTCTCAAAATTCTCTTCGCCCGATTTGGTGCACCTCGTGCTATCATAAGCGATCGTGGGACCCATTTCTGTAACGACCAATTTGCTAAAGTTATGCTCAAATATGGTGTCACACATCGTCTTTCTACGGCATATCATCCACAAACGAGTGGTCAAGTTGAGGTCTCCAATCGTGGCTTGAAACGTATTTTAGAAAGGACCGTAGGTGAACATCGTGCTTCATGGGCCGATAAGTTAGATGATGCACTTTGGGCCTTCCGTACAGCTTACAAAACACCTATTGGGTGCACTCCTTACAAGCTGGTTTACGGGAAGGCCTGCCATTTGCCCTTTGAACTTGAGCACAAGGCCTACTGGGCCTTGAAACATGCTAATTTTGACCTTCAAACTGCGGGTGATCACCGAAAAGTTCAATTGAATGAATTAGTCGAGCTTCGTGATCAGGCCTATGAGAATTCTTTGATCTACAAAGAGAAGACAAAGAGGATTCACGATGCTAAAATTAAAGATCGCGTCTTCAATTTTGGTGACCGAGTCCTTCTTTTCAATTCTCGATTAAAGATTTTCTCGGGCAAGTTAAAAACCCGTTGGTCTGGACCATTCACCATTACCCAAGTATTTCCCTATGGGACCGTTGAACTTTCTCAACCTAATGGTCCCAATTTTAAGGTGAATGGTCATCGTGTTAAACATTACTTTGGAGGGGACATACCACCCATGGTTGTCCCGGATCTCCAGACTTTCCCCAAGGACGATTAAATTCGGGGATCGAGTCAAGCTTATGTGACTCGGTGATCAAAAACAAGCGCTTCGTGGGAGGCACCCCATGCTTATCCATTTTCATTTTCTATATTTTCTATTTTCTAATAACGTGACGTGAGGGGGGCGACCCTTTCCAATCTCGTGTTTTCGTGGTTGTTGTTTTTGAATGTTCAGGAATTTCCCCAAAGTTTGAGGACTCTCGTGCTCGTGGTTTGTCGTTCTCTCCACTCGAGTCTCATCCTTCGCTACTCTTTCGGAAATTTACCATATCCAAAATCTTATCGACTAACGTTTATCTCTTGGCATACCTAATAAACGGCCTTAGATTTTACGTAGGATTACCCGTCCCTTAAAACATTGAGGACAATGTTTCACTTTAGTCTGGGGGGGTGAATCTTCGATTCGATTTGACCTGTACCATCGTCTGAGCTGTTAACTTACGCAACTCCGTTTTCCACCAAAAATTTTAATTTTTGTCACCGCTTTATTATGCAAAAAAAAAAAAAAAAAAAAAAAAAAAAAAAAAAAAGAAAAAAAAAGAAAAAAAAATGAAAAAAAAAATATATGATATGAATAATAAGTTTGACACCTTGTTTTGACTTTCCTACCGGCGAGAGTAGAAATAAATGTTCCGACTTGACCGGGCGTGTTGAGCCCTAGCTTGTTTCCCTTAACCAAAATAATCAAAAGATTATGGCTAAGCATCCGCGGATCTCATTACTTGGGATTTTAAATTTGCGGAGATCGAGGAATGATAGAGTTTATTTAGAAGTTTCGTGCTATACACGGATCGCATTACTGGGATTTAAAAAACCCACGAGAGGTACTTGTGGCCTCCTTGTTCCCATCAGCAACGTCACCAATATATAAATAGATGTCTAGGATTAATTAAGGGTATACGGTTTGGGCAATACTTAGTTTTTTCTCGTTCCCAACAAAATTTCTGCATATGGGGGTTTGGTACACATTGAGGTACTGCCAGTGTTACGGTGAAATAGACTATTGCATCTTGCCGGTTCGCAGCCGATGTTGTGATCTTAGTAAAGGCCGTAGGACTCGGGGTTTGGCATATGATTATGAATATCAATAATAATAGTCCAAAGCTAAATAAAAAGGCAGAGGAATCCAAAGCTACAAAAAAGCAGCGGATAGAAATCCAAAGTCATAATAAAGCTCTTACATCTTGGCGGCTTATAAACCGTTGATTGTAAAAGAAATAAAGGACTAAGGACCAAAGTATTATTAAAGTGCTTATGATTATGCAAAAATGCCAAACTTCGACTCCGGGGGTTTCCCTAATAAAAAGCTTCCGTTTCGGGTATCAAACATGGTATGTCTCGGTTGTAAATAAAAAGGGAGCCTCCACAAATCGTGTTAAATCAGAGACCTTCATGTGGACCCGATTTTTATATGCAGGGATTTTCGAGGGAAAGTTTGGAAACTACTTAGCGTTCAAATTTTGTGCTCTTATCGGACTAACAAATATCGAAACGAGAAAATATGAAGCAATTCATTTCTCACAAATTAAAATCTTTAGATACAACTAAGGATCTGGGGACAAGAGGTAATACACAAGTAACTTTTGTGGGCAGTGTTAGCATCTAACTTCTGGTAAACAATGATTTCGATTTTACGCTTAGTTTGGGAGCTTGTGAAAAATCAAGGATGACGATTTTTATCCGTATGGTCTCTTCTCTGTGAGAAGTGTTTCTACTCGTTGACCCTGAAAATTATCAACAGATAAGAATTGATAATGAAAGTCGAATCAAACCGTCACATATATAAAAATGAAAAAGTACAAAAATAGTAGTAGTAGTTGTTATTCATAAAAATTGGAAAACGGAGCGTTTTTGAGAATAAATGATTTTACTATCTCTTTTGAAAGTCATTGCTACTTTACAACGTCAGTAAAGAGAGGTTTTGAAATTATTTATCTCTTAAGCGTGAGGTGATGACATTGCGTGAGGGCACGGCAATACCTTAGTATGGGGGATTTTGATGAGTGCTTATTCACTCATCCTTTTTAGGCCTTATTTCAGACAAAAAACACCAAGTACTAACCAAAAATGCCAAGAGAATGCATGTTTTTGTATTTGTGTATGTGCAGGTACGGATATGAGGAAAATGAACAAAATCGACACCAAAACCGACAAAAACGAGCACGAGAATGGAAAGTGTCAAAAGCCGGAGCTGGGGAAGTCAAAAGGTCAAAGTCTAAGCTCAATATGACAAAATCAACCTCAGAGATTCATCATTTTCCAAGTTTAGTCCCTGGTGAAAGTTTGAAGAAATTACAACATTAGTCCCTCAACTTTCAGAGTTTGGCATAAATAGTCCCTCAAAGATAATTTTAAGAAAAATCATCAAGTGGTCCTCCATGAATCTTAGAATGGCAACAAATACCCTTGGGAAGTACTTTGAGCAAATTACAGTTCTGGTCCCTAAGCTTTGAGATTGTACAAAAATGGTCCTTGTGAAATTTTTACTAATCCTAAAACACATCCGGATCCAAAAGTTATTTTAGTCCAAAATTAAGCCATTCCCACTTACAACCCAAGCCCATAAGAAACCTAAACCCAAACCCGGCCTGCTAAATTACCTTGGTCAACTCACCCATAACCCGGTCAACGAAAATATTTAATAAAACTAAACGAAAACCCCACTTTTACCCGCCCAACTCTTTTCCCCCAAATTTACCCCCAAATCCCAGATTTCTACTGTACCATGAACCCTAAAAGTCACCACTCCCAAATTACCCCACCTTGATAATAATTACCAAATGATTGATGTTCTAGAAGGTGTCAGCACATGTCAGGGAATGTAAGAGGGGGTACGTGGACCAATCAGAGCACACGCAGAGGATCCATCCCATCAATCATTCAATCCTACGGTGAATATTAGAACTTGGGGACCAAGGCGCATCTGAGGGTTCATATTCGTTCAAAGAAACACACAAGGGACGCGGATTGATGACCTGGCAGACTAGAACCTTCACAAGAACTCTCATCTCAGGCTATAAATACCTCCTCCATTTCATTGTAGTAGTGTGCCTAAATTTCTTATTGTTATGCTGTAAAAGTCACTTTGTAATACTTTTTTAAATTTTAATGAAAGTTGTTTAGTTAATTCCTATTGTGTTCTTATTTACTTATTTCATATTCTAACTGCTTATTACTATTAAGGTGTTTCAGCTTATTTTTATTTCTCTTATTGTTCAATTAAAATCAGTTTTAACTTTCAAGTCTTATTTGCTTATTCATGTTTTATTTTTATCTCAGTTTACTTAACTAAAAAAAAAAAAATTATCAAGTTTATAATTCCTAAAGCTTCAAATAGCTTTCTAGTTGTTTATTAGTTTCATATTAGCTTTCTATAGCTCTTGTGATACTTTGTGTGGCACCATTCAATAAAAGCTCTCATAAATCTCAATCAGTCAACTGTGGTCAAAGCAGCTTATTTATAAGCTGAGCTTATTGGAATCAAGGCAGTCAATAAGGAGCTATTGGCCTGTCAAAAGACAGGCTGTGTGGGAGTCCCCTTCTGTTTGGCTGAAGGGGTTCGTAAGTTCTTATTTTAATTTTTTCGTCTAAATTTTTCATTAGTAGTATAATCAGTAGTCTAAATCTGTGCTTATCTGTTTGTTTAATTCTGATAATAACTGAGTATTAGTGGTTTACTTTATCTGTTTGGTTATTGATTGAGTTGTAGTTTAAGATTTCATTTCTATTGCAACTGTTCCATCTGTCTCATTTATTGGATCTGAGTTTATTGTTCTGCTTGATCTTTGCATATGAGATCTGTGTTCTTCATTGGTTTATAGTACTTGAATCATTGTATGTTCATAGGTTGAGGTTTGGAATTAGTTTGGTAGGATCTGTGGTGTTTTCTAGTGTTGACAGAATATAGAGGAGTGTTTGGATAAGTATAGTTTGCTAGTAGTAAGTCATATTCAGAGGTTTATTTTAGTTCTAATAAGTCACTTAGGATATAACTAGAGTTAGTATAGCATAATAATCATAGCTAGTTAGTTAAAAAGTCAAAGTGATAGTCATAATCTCTATACAGTTAAGTTTAGAAGGATTTAGGATTGAGTAGCTTATAAAATAGTAGTAAACTAGTAGCTGTAACTTTTAGAAATAGTTAAATAGCTTAATATAACCTTAGTAGTTGGAAAATCAGATTCAAAACTCAATTTGGTCAAATATTGTGTTCATCTTAAAAGTCAAAAAGTTTTTGGTAAGTCTGTTTTGGTCAGGATTTCATAGGCTTGTATAATCCTCAATACTGATTCAAAATACAATTGGTTTGCTGATTTTAGTAGCCTAGTAGTAGGTTAACAGGTATCAAAAAGAATTTTGAGGATTTGGTTTCATTTGCTAATCTAAAAAGATGTTTGGAGTGGCCTGTTTGACCATTAAATACCCTGCACCTCAGTTTCCAACTTAATTTCTTGGCTGCTTTTAGGTTGACAAATTGGATTAGAAGTCATTTCTCTGAGTGGAATTTGTATCTCTGGTGGTCAGTGCATAGTTTGCACTCTTAAGTTTACATCCCTGAGCTTATTAGCCCTGTTCATTTGGCTTATCAGTTGAGCTCATTGAACCTAGGGTCTGATTTCTAGATTAAGGCTGCATTTTAGATTTGATCATCATTAGCTGTGTTTTGTTGATTCATTAGAGTTCATTTGCACCATAAGTTTCTGTTTCAGTTGATTTGTGCCTTCTGCTTATTTGTTACAGCTTATTGCAACTTCCATTTGGCTTAATTGAATCTGTTTGTGATCATACCTGTGTTCTAAGTTCATTTTGATTTAAAAACTGTTCCATCAAGCTTAATTAAGTCTAAAAATACATTGGTTAAGTTTTGGTCAAGATTGCTTATTGATAAGCACTTTTAAATAAGCAGTTTTAAAGCAATAAGCACTTCCAGTGCTGATTTTTCAAATTTTTTATTTTTCCCAGCTTTTAAATATAATTTTAGAATTTTCCTGAAATTTTTAGATTTTTCCAAGTTCATTTGCTATTTTTCTTATTTTATTTTCAATTTTAATCATTTTTTTATTACTTTTTAATTACCAAAAATCAGAAAAAAATCAGAAAAAAACCCCAGAAAAATCCAAAAAAATATTAGAAAATTATTTTCATTTATTTTAGAATTTTAGAAATTTATTTTGTATTTTTCTCATTTAAATTGAATTTCTTTTGAATTTTTAATTAGATTTAATACTTTTTAATTCCTAGAAAATTCCATAAAAAGCAAAAAAAATTAGTTTTTAGTTTAAAATTTTCTTTTTAGTTATTTTATAATTTTCAAAATTTAATTTTTATTTTTCTCACTTTATTTGTATTTTCTTTTAATTTTTAATTACTTAAAATAGTTTTTAATTCATAATAAATACATAAAAAGTCAAAAAAATATTTTTCTTTTTCTCAAAATTTTCTTTTATCATTTTTGATTTTTAGAAATTATTTCCAAGTCCGTAGGAGTCGTGTAGCTTAAAAGTCGCGTTTTATTTTGCGCGTTGACGTTTATTTTACTTTTTAATTTACGGTTTTCGATTCTACGTTACATTTTTTTTTTGTTTGTTTAGTTGAATTACGTGCTTAATTGATTATTTGTGCTTCATTTAATATTTCATTAGTATAATCTCATTCACATCACTTTTACCACTTTTCACGACACGTTTTCCGAATCGGAAATTCGGAATTCTATTCACCCTTCACACGGAATACGACCTCGGATTATCCGTATTTCTTTGCGGATTTCTTGAGCTTACATCTATACTATAATATTGATATTGTGTTTACCACGAATCACCTTGCTGCATTTCTTACCACTTTAGGAATTATATCACATAGTCTTTTATCATTCCCCCAATTATCATACCATAACTGTGTATCTTTTCCATCTCCTATTTTACTTACCACATGAGCTCTAATTTTATCTCTTAGCCCCATTAACACCATCCAAATCCAACTATCAGTCTTATCAATATCAATTTCCCACAAACTTTTACCTTTCAATTTCACTACATGAACCCATTTAACCCACGAAGATTCTTTTTTTGTAGCAATGTTCCAAACTTGCTTCATTAAAAGAACTTCATTCCACCAATTTAAAGGTTTTATCCCCAGCCCACCCTCATGTTTTGGAGTACAGACATTCTTCCAAGCCACTTTAGCTTTACCCTGAATAGAATCTCCTTGACACCACAGAAAAGCTTTTAGTACCTTATCAATTTCCTTAACAGTCTCTTTAGGAATGAGAAAAACAGAGGCCCAATAAACTTGCATAGATGATAATACAGAAGCAATTAATTGCAGCCTGCCAGCAAATGATAAGAACTTATTTTTCCAATCTTTCACTTTAGCTTTCACATTTTCCACCAATTATTTACATTCATTAATTCCAAGTCTTTTAGTAATGAGAGGAACACCTAAATACTTCATAGGCAAAGTACCTATTTTGAATGGCACAATATCCAGAATTCTCTGTTTCTCAACACCATTTAGATTTCCAAAGAACACTGTGCTCTTACCCATGTTAGGAATCAAACCAGAGCATTTACTAAATTCAGTTAAAGTATCTTTAATGACTTTGACTGAATTAGCACTTCCATGGCTAAGAACAAGCAAGTCATCTGCAAAGCAAAGGTGGGTTAGTTTAAGTTCTTTACATCCCACATGAAATTTGAAACTTGAACTCCTTTGCACATTTCTTGTCATCATCAGTGTTAGCACCTCCATTACTAAAGTAAAAAAGGTAAGGAGATATTGGATCTCCTTGTCTCAACCCCCTACCCCCTTTAAAATATCCACATCTCTCCCCATTAACACATATAGAGAACTTAGGAGTGGTCACACATTCCATAATCCAAGCCACCATGGTCTCAAGGAACCCATAATTCACCAAACAATTCTTCAAAAATCCCAGTTCACTGTGTCATATGCTTTAGCTATATCAATCTTCAGACAACATCTTTTAACTCCCCCTTTTCTATTGTATCTTTTTAATAACTCCTAAGTAAGCATGATATTATCTTGAATAACTCTTCCTTCAATAAATGCACTCTGGTTAAGGTTGACAAGCTTCTTTAAAGCAGGTTTCAGTCTGTTGGATAAGATTCTACTTATGCATTTGTAAACAACATTACAACATGCAATAGGCCTGAAATAAGTTACTTTACTTGGGCTAGGAACTTTAGGTACAAGGGTAATCAAAGTGGCATTCACCTCTCCAAGCAACTTCTTATTCAGAAAAAATTCCTTAATAGCCAAACACACCTCTTCTCCAATAGTGTCCCAAGCACCTTTGAAAAATGTAGATGTATACCCAACAGGCCCAGGAGCTTTATTCTCACCAATGTCCCATATAGCATCTTTAATTTCTTTATCACTAATGTCTTCAATCATCTTTCTAGCCTCCATCTCATCCAACTTCTTAGTAAAGAGACTTTCAATATCTGCAATAGGTTCTACCTCTACAGCTTTCCCCAAAAAGTTCTCAAAATGTTTAACATATTGCTCAGATATCCTATCATCCTCATAGCTATTACCATCATCATCTTGAATTCTAATAATCCTATTGTAGTGTTTCCTGCTTTTTATCACTTAATGGAAATATCTATTATTTCTGTCCCCCTTACTAATCCAGTTGATCTTAGCTTGTTGAAACAAAAGTTTTTCTTCATCACAGATAGCTTCATTGTACTTCTCCAACACCTCTACCTCATGCTTTTTGATCATAGTGTCATGAGGATTAGCATCAACCAATTTCTGGCAATCACTCAACTCCTTCTTTAATCTTTCAACCCTTTCAAATACATTACCCTCCTTCCAATTTAAACTGTTAAGAGGTTTTCTCAGTATTTTCAACTTCTTCACAAGCCTATACATGTGGTACCCTTCTACATTATACTTCCAGACATCTTTCACAGTCTCTTTGAATGAATTTTTATCCACTATGAAATTAGAAAATCTAAAAGATCTATTCACATTGGGTAAACCATTTTGGGATTGTCAAAACAACAGGGCTGTGATCAGATATTAAGTAAGGTTTATATGTCACACTAGCATGGCAAAATTCACCAATAAATTCATTACTGCCCATAGCTCTGTCTAACTTTTTTAGAATGCTAGTAGATGGCTTAGTTGGTGACTTAATCCAAGTAAAATATACCCCAATACTACATATATCATCTATTTCCAAATTATTTACACACCTTTGAAAGTCTACCATATCAATGGAGATTTTGGAAGCACCTGTTGAGTGCTCACCAGCCTTTAGAGTAACATTAAAGTCTCCCATTAAGATCCATGGCTCTTGTTGGATTGCCATTCTACTTAACTCCAGCTCCTTCCACAACTTCCTCCTATCCTTACCATGATTTTCAGCATACACAAAACTGCAGAATATTCTTTTCTTTTCCTTAATTGTTTCAATACCACATAACATTTGTTGACTTGACATATTCATCATCATCAAGTTTACCTTACTTTGATCCCATCCCACCAAAATTCTGCATCCTCTAGGACTATCAGCCATATTAGATACCCAATTCCAATTGCCAAACACAGATTGCACCACCTTATTCAACTTATCAGTCTTTACATGTGTTTCCAAAACATCACACACATGTAATCTTTCTTCTCTAATCAAATTCACCACTTCTTTCTGTTTTTTCTTCGGATTCAAACTCCTAATATTCCATGAAGCTATTTTTAACTCCATTAAAAAACTTTTCCAAATGAAACAAACTGTCAATTTAGAACAGTTTTATCCTTGCCTTGTATCTCATCCTCAACTAGCAGTTTGCCAGTTTATGACTTATTCTCCAAAACCTCCTCAATTTCTACCATAGTATCTTCTCTTTCTTTAATTCTGTCAATCTCCCATTGTTTGGTAAAGTAATTAGCCATATCCTTGGACCAATTACTTAACACCTCTTTTGTTGGCTTCTCTTTCTTATTTGAGTACATATCAACTATTTGTCTGTCTTTCAACATATTCACCTCTTGTCTTTCCTCTTCTTCATGACTTTCCAGCACTGCATACTTACTAGCAGACCTTCTCAAAGCTTCAACATCTTCTTCTCTCACCTTCCATTTGTTCTTAGCATTGTTCCCCCTATTATTATCATTTTGACCATCTTGAACTTGTTGTTTTTCATTTCTTCCATTCCTCTCATCATTTTTATCATTCTTTCTCCGAAATTCTTTCCTTTGCCCCATAAAATTCCCCTTTTCCACATTACCTCCATTAGCACCATGCCTCTGTCCCATAAACCTCACTCTAGGATCACCTTCCACAGCATTTTGATTATTGCCATTTTTCTTTCGTTCTTTCTCTTTATTCTCTTTATCTTTAGCCTCTTTTTCTTTCCTTAACTCCTCAACTTCCTCAACTGTTCTAACTCTAATAGTACACTCTTTATAATCATGACCAAACACCCTGCATTCTTTACAACATGTAGGTTTCCAGTCATATTCTACCTTTATTTCTTTAGTACCCTTTCTATTATTCTCACTATCCTTATACTGAATCACAACTTTATCCTTAAAACCTTTCACAGCTTCAATTTCAACAAGAACTCTGGCAAAATCAAGCCTTCCTTCCCCAAATTGACACATATTTGCAGTCATACTATCCATGATTAATGGTTTACCAAGACTACTTGCAAGAGCACTATTCCTTCTATACTCCATGCTTCAAGAGGAACCTTTATCAACTTAGCCCAAACAGGAATTCTATCTGGCTCATTCTTAATCATACCAATCTCAGGGTTCCATCTTTGTACAAACAGTGGCTTATTGTTAACCATCCAGGGCCCCTGCTCCAAAACTTTGTTCATACCCTCAATATTTCTGAACTTGAAGATACATGTCCCATCAGCATTTGTCCTAATATCTCCATTCCCATACTTGCCCCACATTCTCCTAATGTGATACCTTAACTCATTAACATTCATGTTGTATCCCACAAAGAAACCACAAACAGTCAAATTCCATTGAACACTTCCCTTTTTGATTAATTCCTCATCAAATATCACAACCTCACAACCATCCTCATTCACTTCGGTAGGCACATGAATTAGCTTATTCACCAGCTTCCTATTATCCTTCCTAACCACATTAGCATAACTAGACTTACTAGCCTGCTTATTCTTACTAGTATCATTCACAGTATTCACCTCAACTTTCTCAATTTCTTTATTAGCATGTACATTATTATTAACAACATTATTGTTCACAGTATCATTTCTATTCATATCATTCCCAATCTTATGATCACCACTATTCACATTATCAGAATTCACAGACTTATCAGAAGAATCAGAATCAGTTACCTTAACTGGAGTAGATACAGTTACAGCAGTAGTCTCAGCATTATTATTCAGATTCCCATTCCTAACTGTATCATTTCCCCCAATTTCTTCATCTCTTTCCTCTGACCTCATCCTTACATCACCATTAACCCTCTCATCCTCTACTTGTTTCTTCAATTGACTCATCTTATCCATTTCATAATCATCCAACTTGGCCGGAACTTTTAATTGTCGTTTAGAAGACCTTTTAGTCATCGTAATTACAAGTAAAAATTAGGGTTTAGAATAAAAAATAACCATAAAAAAATGAAATTCAAACGAATTAGAGTATGTAATCTAAACTACTGATTCGATTATATGGTTTAGAGTTGAAAATAAGCTAAAAATTGACAGGAATTGAAGCTTTTTTTTAGTTTTTTCATGGTTAAAAATCGTGGGTAAAAAACTGTTGGAAGAGAGAGAATGGAAGAGAGAGAATGACGATGATAAGTGTAAGTGTTCGCGTGTTTAATTTTTAGTTGTTTAAGTTTTTTATTTAGTTGTAATAGTTTTTATTTCGTATCGTATCGTTTATGTAATATTTACGTTTTATTAATAAAATGAAAAACAAAAAGATGATGCAATATGGGTTGCCACTGTGATGAGAGAGATGAATATGGGTTTAAGAGAGAGAAAGCTGAAGTGACAGCCAAAAAGATGATGCAATATGGGTTGCAAAGAAAGAAACACTCCTTATTAAACCAAATAATAAACAAAAGTGGACCTTATTTATAAGCTCAAAACCAGCGCTAGTTGAAATGGGAGCGGGAATATAAAAGGAAAATAGCCAACATCTTCTCTCGCACGATTCATACCTTCCTTCTTCTTCTTCTTCTTCTTCTTGTTCGTCCATTTTCTCTCCAAACTAAAACAAAAACAACAATGGCTCGAAACAAGGTCAACTTTCTTTTCTTTTACTTTTTAATTTATATTATCACAGTTACTAGTTACTTATTTTTTAGGGCTAACTAATATCATAATTAGTTTGTTGCGTTATTATTATTTTTTAAAACAATTAATTTCTTTTAACATTGTATCAAGTTAGGGCAAAACAATGGGCTTGATTTATTTTTAAGAAGTTACTGGTAACTTTTATTTCCGGCAAAAGCTTGGAATTAGGGGGTGTTTGGATGTGTGTATAGGAAATAGTGTTTTGATGTCATAAAAATGAAGCATAATCTATTGTTTGAGTGTTTGGCTTATCAAAAAAATAGATTATGTATTGTGAAATGGGTGTAAAAGTTTCTCAAGTTAGTTTAAGAGAGCCGCTAAATATGTTTTTTGATGCTACCATTTGATAGTGAGTTCTGTTATAGCTCGTAGGCAACCTGATTGTTTGATGTTTAAATGATAGATTAGGGGCGTTAATCAGGCCGGGTCAAATTCGGGTCAAGACTAAAAATAACATACCTGAACCCGACCCTTTCTGAATTCGGGATAGTCAGGTTCGGGTCGACCCGAATATGAAAAATTGCCTATTTATACTTGTTTAAATCAATAATTTAAAAAAAGTACCTATAAAAAAAAAAAACAAAGCCCTTATTCGGGTCAACCGGGTCGACCCGAACCCGAGTTAGCCAAACTTTTTCAACCCGATACCTGAACCTATTTAGTATCCGGGTTACTCGGGTTGACCGGAATAACCTGAAAAAAATTATTTACCGAGTAACCCGACCCGAATAGGCTTAATCGTTCCGGGTGCGGGTTTGGTCAGGTTTTTTTCACACCCCTAGATCTGATAGTCGTAACTAAAATACACATTCAAACACTTTAAACTGTTAAACAAGTAATTTGAGATATCTCAGAGCCTCACCTAGTATGATTAAATGGTTTAACATTTCTATACCAGTGAATGTTTCTTATGGGCAAAATATTAGAATTTAATAATTTATAATAGTTCAACCGAGTTTGTTTTCATCAATTGCAATCGAAGATATATTTTGCTGCTTACAAGTTCTGATAATGCTAAAAATCATGACCCTCACATGGCTCAGTTCAGGGTTTCTGTGATTTACTCGTTAATGCTTGTATAGGAAAACACATATGACAACTGAATACTTGATTTCTAATTGGATGTACTTGGTAATTTGTTTGGGAATGCCTGTTTAATGATTTCTCATGACTTTTTTACTTCTGTTTGATGATAGAATGAGTGTCGGTTTTGTTGCATGATTTTGGTCCATCATACTCGGTAAAATTCTGAAAAATGTTGCTCATCTAGCATTTTTGGTCTTTTTTCCATAAAATTATATGTCAATGTTTGTTTTTGTACAAAAAAATCCCAGATGAATAACAGTCAACACAAGTTTTACATCTATTGTAATAGCGTGTTTTCCTGCTATGCCCGTTACTAACTTTAGTAAATTTTGAACGTTACATTTAATATCTCAAAATTCAACCTCCTACAGTTTCTGAATTTTCTTTGACTTTAATACTAATACTAGGTTAGGGCAGGAAATTAGACTGATAATAGTCAAAGCTAGTTTTCGTTTGCTTGCTTGTTTTGTATTTGTTGTTTTAGTAACAGCTATCAAATGATTTTATAAAATAGACCAAATTGATACTTAGGTTGCCCTGTTTGTTGCAATTTCCGATACTTTGGTGGCCTAAGGATTAATTTTCCCTTTGAAGAATATATTGATGAGAGATTATTTCTTTTATTTGATGTCAGTCCATCATGCTAGTCGCTGGAACTGTAAAAAGAATGTTAGTGGGGGACCTTAATGCAATTCATTGCAAAAATATGTCTAATGGTCAAAGCAAGTTGGATATCTTTATTAAATGATCGTTTTTAAAGAAAAATTGTATCTGACTGACTTCGTCTGCTTGCAAACTGTTGCTGGAAAACATGCAGGAAGCCTTGGTTTTGTTGATTGATGTTAGTCCATCAATGCACAGTGTGTTACCCGAGATTCAGAAGGTGTGTTCATTGCTAATACAGAAGAAGGTAATGCCATACTTCTTCGGCTTTCTTGTTCTTCGCAAGTGGTTGTGGAGTTGGGTGGGGCTATAATGTTTTTTTGCTTTTAAAAGGGTTGACCCTATAGGTTTTTCACCAGTTAACGTATGCTAATCGTTTAACTATGTATCTTTGCAGCTGGTTTTCAGCAAATACGATGAAGTAGGAGTTGTTGTGTTTGGAACAAAAGGTAATATTGGTTTAGTTGACCAAGCTCACTATTATTCACTCGTTTTTTGTTCAACATCATTTTAAGTCTGTCAAAATTGCTTCAACTGGAGCCATATTTCATAACTAGTCATTGAGACGACTTATAACTCCTTTAATCATGTCTGCTACATGAAGTGACCGAAAGGGTGTCTTTTTTATTTGTTTATTACTTTTATTGATGCACCATGTCTTATATGTAGATACGGAAAATGATCTTACAAACGAAGTGGGTGGATATGAACATGTCACGGTTCTGCAGCCACTAAAAGTTGTGGATGGTGATCTTGTTGATGTGGTACAGCAATTTCCTCGAGGAACGGTACCTGGAGACTGTATCCTATTTTGATGTTACATAATTATGCATGTTCCCCTGTACTATTATGTACTTTATCCATATCATGTGATTTGCATAGCTTGTTGGTTTCAAAATTGAGTAGTTGGTACCTTAACATAGACGATAGTTATGGATGCAGTTGTTGTTGGGATGGATATGCTAATTAAAAAACACAAAGATACAATGAAGGGTAAAAAGCGTATTTGTCTCATTACTAATGCTATGCACCCAATCAAAGATCCGTATGAAGGTACAAAAGAGGATCAAGTCTACACCATAGCTGAGCAGATGACTGCCCATGGCATGAGAATTGATTGCACTGTTTTTAGGGGAAACCAGAATGGGAACACGCATGATAATACCACCATTGAAGAAAATGATATGCTGCTGAGTATATTTTCAAAGAAGACAAAAGCAAGGGCTGTTCATGTTGAGAGTTCGACTTCGTTATTGGGTGCTTTAAGGACTCGTAATGTAACTCCTGTAACCACATACAGAGGTGATCTTGAAATAAGTTCTGCATTAAAGTTAAAGGTACCTATTACTGCCCATCTTCTATTCATACGTATATATATACATTTTTGCAAATAATCTGTGGATTCTATATTCTACCATAGACTACTATAAAAAGTCAAAATGATTTGGGTAATTATGTACTGCGTGTTTCATGAAAACAGCCTTTTAAGAATGGGACACCTTGGTTGTTTTTCAACTCAAATGGGTCAAATAAAAGAATAGATAAATGGGGAACAATTAGTCGTTCATAATCTGTTTTTAATGCATCCAACCTCCTAACTGTTCTATTCAAGAAGTACCCCCCCCCCCCCCCCCCCCCCCCCCCCCCCCCCCCCTTAATAAATTATGTTGTTAATTACAGTTAAAACATTCATATCTTATTCAAATTGACAAAAACGTGTTAGTGGGGTAGACTCAACCTGAACTGGTCCGTTAAGACCTGTGCTAAAAAATGACTGCTTCATCCCGAACTCCTTTGACTCGTTATATTTTATAGTTATATTTTAGTTGGTTTCAGGCAAAATTTTGATATTTACTTTCTTTAAACTGTAGCTGAACTAATACTCTTGTTAATGATCAGGTTTGGGTCTACAAGAAAACGGTCGAAGAAAAGTTTCCTACTCTGAAAAAATATTCTGATAAAGCACCTCCAACAGATAAATTTGCCACTCATGAGATCAAATTAGATTACGATTATAAAAGTGTTCAAGATCCTAATAAAGTTGTGCCTCCAGAACAGAGGATAAAAGGTTATAAATATGGACCTCAAGTGATCCCTATCTCATCTGATGTATTCGAAGCAGTGAAATTCAAACCAGAAAAAGGTGTGAAACTTTTAGGATTTACAAATGCTCAAAATATTAGGAGGTAAAGTTTTTACTTATTGAAACTCATAGTTAACTTATTACATAAATGTATTCATAAAGTAAATTGACTGTTGCTGACTTTTTATGTTTTAAACTCAGACACTACTACATGAAAGATGTTAACATATTTATTGCTGAGCCGGGCAACAAAAAGGCTATTATTGGGGTTTCAGCGTTAGCTAGGGCAATGAAGGAAATGAACAAAGTTGCAATTGTACGGTGTGTTTGGAGACAAGGACAAGCAAACGTTGTTGTAGGAGTCCTAACTCCTAATGTATCTGACATGGATAATATTGTGAGTCTTTATCTGCAACTTTGGTTTGTGACATTTAACTTTAACAAGATTTTCAAAGCCCGTGCGTTGCGACGGGATTAGGGGTGCTTGAATTAGCTTATTTTGTGAGGTTAAGCATTTGATTGAATTTTAAAAAGCTCTCTAAATTTTCAACCTGAGTTTATAGCTTATTATATAAGTTCATAAGCTCAAGTTGGTAAACTCATAATAAGTCAAAAGAATGAACATATAAGTTTTTCATGTTCATGTAAGCCAATAAGCAAACAAAATTGCTAATTCAAACAACTCCTAAATTAATATTGTGTGGTGGAATGTTAACTCATATAAATTACGTAAGTTGTTAAAGTTTAAATTATGTGAAAGTTAAGGAGCAAAAATGTAAAATTGAAATGAATTATAAACATAAGAATTGTAAACTGAACTCGCGACTTTGGGTATAACAATGATATGTTCTCAACCACCACACCAAGAATACAAAGTTGAAAAGGATAAATGCTAAAAAGTAAATTTTTTGTGGTAATTAATATTATGGAAAAAATTTATATTTACATTAGTTTAAATATAAAGTAAAAGATTAGAGAAAGTTCAAGAGGCTAAATTGTAAATACATAAGTTTGAATATAAAAATAAAGGACTAGAGAAAGTTAAAGGGCTAAATTGTTACCATTCATTATGTAGCAATTACTATTCAAGCTACTTCTTTATTGATACAACTAAAGATGTTGCCCTCTTGTGTTTCTTTAACAAATTCGTTAATTGACAGGCGGACTCATTTTACTTTAATGTCATCCCATTTGCTGAAGATGTTAGAGAGTTTCAGTTTCCGTCATTCAGCAATTTTCCGGCATCCGTGCAGCCAAATGCGGAACAACAAGAAGCTGCTGATAAGTTGGTAATGATGCTGGACTTGGCACCAGCTGGTAAGGAAGAAGCTTTAAGGCCAGACTTTACTCCGAATCCTGTTTTGGAGGTAAACACTTTGTGAGTTGGGTTTCTGAGTTTATGAAAGTTAAAAAATAAACTGATTCTGGGTAGCAACATATGTGGTGTTGGTTACGGCTAAAAAAAATTATTTTTGTTATTTGAGATAAGAAAACCCCAAACAGTTTGAACCGTTATTAGTAGTGAAATGAAATTCTCCTCATCTAACTACTACCCTGAAGGCCCGAGTTAAATTTCTTTGTGAAGAATATAATGTTCACTTCGCCAGTGATAATGGTTAGTAGTATTCATATGCATCCCTCTAGTTTGATAAAGAACAAAATTTACTCTTGCTATCCCAAAGCAAGGACTGTTTGAGTTTGCACATAGCTTAATGAACATTGTTTGGTTAACAGATATCTAAAATACCCTTTACTAAGACATAACAATGTGATCTTGTGGACCAAAATTGATACTATTAGTACTTTTCAATGTCACTGATGAGCTAAGTGGTAATATTCAGATCTCTAGCTTTTACAAATTAAGACTCTTTTCCTGACTTCGTACTTGTATTTGTTCAGCGTTTTTATCACCATCTTGAATTGAAATCGAAGGATCCAGTTGCAGCTGTGCCACCACTTGATGCAACTCTCAAAAGAATAACAGAGCCTGATCCTGAAGCTATATCCCAGAACAAGCTCGTGATCGATGAATTTTGTAGGCATTTTGAACTTAAAGAGAATCCCAAGGTTAGTTTTTATGTTGGATTTAAAACAAGACATTCATAAGTGAATGAGACCCTTAATATACCTTCTATATTTCTACCATACAATGAAAATAATCGAGTGTTAAAGCAGTTTTCAATATAACATCTACAATCTCATCTTCAGCTAAAGAAATCGACTAGGCGTTTGTTAAAAGACAAACCATCTGGATCGTTTGAAGGGGGAGTTGGTAAGATTGAAGACCAGTCTACTGACGTGGTGGCTTCTACATCTACAGTCAAGATAGAGACAATTGGGGACTTGACTCCTGTACAAGATTTTGAAGCGATGATATCTCGTAGAGATAGTCCCGAATGGGTTAGTAAAGCGATTTATGGTATGAAAAATAAAGTTATTGATCTGGTTGAGAGCTCATACGAAGGGGACACTTATCCAAAGGCTTTAGAATGTCTGGTTGCTCTGCGAAAGGGTTGTGTCATTGAACAAGTAAGCATTTTTCTTTCAATTATGGGTCATATTTATTCTGAAAGTGGGATAGATTTTCACTTGCATACATAACTTTTGACAGTTGACCATGATTTGAAAACAAATTTGTGTCTTGTCTAGGAACCGAAGCAATTCAACAATTTTCTGGGTCATATCTTTAGATTCTGCCAGGAGAAAGACTTGTCGAGTTTCTGCGAGTTTCTTGCTTCAAAAGATGTCACATACATTACAAAACCAGAGGCGGAAGACAGGTTTTAAAACTAATCTATTCTTCAGTTATATATCTGATTATTCTTAAGTAAGTGCTATCATCTATCTCCAACTTATGCTTATTTTTATGATGTCTTTGTCTGAGCAGTGAAATTGAAGCAGGAGATGCTAGTAGCTGGTTTGTGAAACCAGAGCTAAATTCAAGCAACTAGTGTAAGGCTAAACACTCGTACCTCGGGCTAGGAGAGTATGACTTTATGTTTTCATGCTAGATTCTAACTTTGATTAGTCTTGTTGCACACACTTTGACATTTGAAGTATCAAATGATTATGAAACATTGTGCATTCTGTAATTATGATGGATGTTGAAAGAAATGGAGGTGTACTGTTTTGGCATATCTTTCATCTACACACATGTTCCCACCAAACCTTTGATTCTTATACATCTGCGTTGTATGCACCCATATATTATGGTGTAACTTTGTGTAGTGTGTCTTCAACCAATATATGAATATGGTGCAAGCAATGTTTTAAAAACAGGTTTTTAAATTTACCCGGTCGAGCTATTGGGTCACGGCTCAACCAACAGTTCAATTGGTTTTCGCTAAAAACCGGCTTCCGGTCACTCGTCCGGTTCATGGTTCAACCGGCCGGGTCAACCCGGGTTTTAAAATACTGGGGGTAAGCATTTAGGATATCATCACTCAACCTGCCATATCACGAATACGGTGTAACACTATCGATCGTACCAAAAGGTGGCAATTCACATATATATATATATATATATATATATATATATATATATATATATATATATATATATATATATATATATATAGTGTATCTTTATTTTCACCCTGTTAAGTGCGGGAACTGCGAGAACTCTAATTTTGCATTAGAAAACATGCATGTTCATATAAAACAAGTATGTTTTCTTACATACACCTTAATACACATACATACATAACATACATGTTCATATAAAAACCTGTTAAATGCAACATATTATCAAAGGTAATATACTGAGATCTTAAAAAATGAGTAGCATGTCAAACATGTTTTTGTAATTTCCTTACTATCCTTCATAATTTTCTTTCCAGATATGTTAATAGTTTATTTATTTATTTATTAAAATGAAGTTAAAATAAAACAGAATCAGTTTTAAAATTTCAACTATTAAATTAAAACAGAATAATGGGTTGATGTCAAGTAGATTTCTGCTGTAAAACTTCGATGCATATATATTAGAGTTTAGTTGTTCATATACATCTGATTAAATAAACAGAAAAATGTTATACCTAGTTTCCTGTTAAAATTGTGTAAGTTTTATCTCGTGAGGACTTTGTTTTTTTTACATTTAAGATTTGTTCGCAACAAGGGAACATATTACGCGTCCACCCCCTTCACCGTGTCAAGCCTGCTACACATCTCTCTTCGAGCGTGGTCAACACAATTTTTTGTTGGTTTGATCATCTCGATCACCAAACGAAGTTTACTTTTTTGTGTGAGTGTCTTGTGGAGTATATTTATGTGATGGGTTGTTGGTCATTGCTATGCAAGTTCGATGATGAAAGTGAATAATAATCTAATGATTATAAAAAGAAAATGCAATTTAATCCCTTAAAGTTTAAAACTACTAAAAAGCACTTTTAACAATTCAACAACAGTTTACCAATTTTTCGATAAGTAAGGCTCGATGAAATTGTTATCTTTCCAGCACCTTCACGTCAGATTTTTAGCACATCACTTAACTCGTCACCTAATATATGTAGTTGTGACAACTCAAACACATAAAAAATACTTCGTTAATACTAGAGTTGAGCATAATAGACTGTGGACCGGATCGAACCGGACCAAACGTATTTCGGTCCGGTCATCGGTTCATCATTTTCCTCATATTCGATCCTCGGTCCTGTTAGATGTATATCTCGTGTATGAGGATAAGATCAATGTAGCTGTCTATTAGTTGTGTACCGTGTATAAGGATTAGATTAGTGAGTTGTCTATTAGTTGTGTATAAAGGGTGATTACTATTTACCCTAAATAGTAATCACACTTTATACACAACTAATAGACAACTTACTAATCTAATCCTTATACACGGTACACAACTAATAGACAGCTACATTGATCTTATTCCCATACACGAGATATACATCTAACAGGTCCGGTCCAATCCAGTCTGGTTCGAACTTACGCAAAATTTGCAATTATGTTTTGTTGAATATGACAGAACCGATGAATACCGACCAGGAACGAACATTTCGGTCAGGTATTTTGGGCCAAATCGATTTAGTTAGGTGGTCTGTATCACTAAATCGAATCTCTTTTGCCCTTTTGCCTTCTTCATGCGCAGTCTTTGACCGTAATGACGTCCGGAGCGCGATAATAATTAGACCACCCGTGGTCACCTACACCATAACGCCCACTCTAACTACATTTGATAGCCAAAATCAATAAATATGAAAGATTTTCTTTTCCGATTATAATCATTCCCCAAATTTTGAATATTACACCGCATAAACAAATCATGTAGGCCCACCCCCACATTTCAATATTTTTCCATTTTAAACTTGAAAAATCATATGTATATATATAAACCCTAGCATCCAAAAGGGTTTAAGAACACAAAAAACAAATTTCAAAACAAAAAGGGGTTTTCTCATAACCCTAATCACAATCATGACTTTCTGGGGTAAGTTTTTTTTGATTAATTATTATCTTTCATTCTAAATTATGATTTGATTTGATTTATTAACAAATAAGTGTTTGTTTGTTTTATTAGGAATTGAAGTGAAACCTTCGAAACCGTACACGCATTCGTCGTCCAAAGATGGTACTGGACGCTTGCGAATTTCTCAGGTACATTTTTTTTTTAAATTTATTGCTATATATAATGTTAATGTCCTTCTTTAATGATTTATTGGATGTTGAAACCCTAAGAATTTAGGCTTATGTATATGAAAATAAATGGGTCACGGGTTCGGGTTAAAGCTGTGTTTTTTTCTAGGGGCTGTTTGTTTAAGGGGGTGTTTGTTTAAGTTTATATAGCGGGCTTATGACTTATTTGGTTTTCGGCTTATGTTTCATAAGCTTACTTTTTTGTGGCTTGTTTAGAAAAAAATCAGCTTATATAAGCTTATCATGACATGATAAGCTTTATATAAGCCGAAAAGTCTCAAATAAGCCACAAAAAGTGAGCGTATGAAACATGAGCCGAAACCAAATAAGCCATAAGCCCACTATATAAGCTAAGCTTATGTGATTTTGGTTCGTATTTCACAAGTTCAAATTTTCTGGCTTACTCTGATATGTTAATAAGCTTATATAAGTCAGCAAGTCTCAAAATAAGTTAGGAAAATTTGAGCTTATGAAATATAAGCAGAAGCCGAATAAGCTCAAAACCACACAACTAAGCTTAAACCAACACCTCTATATTTTATTCGAATGAAAGGATATTGTTTAGATGGAAAATATTGTTTGAATCAAAAGCCCAAAGCTTTTAGTTAGTTTTAGGTATTAAGGGGGTGTTTGGGATTGCTTATTAAACTGCTTTTCATGTTCTGATGTGTCAAATAAGCAGTTTTTAGGTAGTGCTTTGTTAGTGCGTATCCAAACTTTTGTTTGTCTATATTGATATGTTTGAATTTCCAGTCCTAAATGGGTATGATACTTTACTGTACATTATTCACTCCAATATTTTTACATTTTTCGGTTATGGGCCGGTTGGGTTTTGGAACCATTGCACCCTATTCTGAACTGAAAAAATCAGTCTGACAGTTAAAAAAACATAAATCATATGTGATCGTCTAGGTTATGAAACAAGAATAATTGGAAGTAGATGTTACAGTTGTTTTTAGACTTTATCTGTTCTATGCATTGTAAGGTTTTGTTTAATTTGGTATTGTTTCTTGGGTTGTGAAATACCAATAGGATTTAATTATTAAAACGAAAGAGTATGAACAACCAAAGTTTGATTTTTTAATTATTGGTTAATTAAGGTTGGGTGATTATTATTATTAGTATTATTTTTTTACTTGGCTCATTTCATTTTTAGCAAGCTTTTATACTATTTCTCATTTACCCGTTTGACTTAGAGGTGAAACATAATGACCCGTTAATAAATAAACGGGTCAGTAACGCTATTTCTAATGTTTACTCATAATTTTCTACTATTTTTACGATTTAGGCAACTTTGGCAATGGGAAAGGCAACACTGAAAACTTCGGTGCAATGCAATGTTGGTGATAAGCGTCCTGTTCTTTTATGTGTACTGATGCCTAATAAGACCGAGTCACTGCAATTAGATTTGGAGTTTGATGAGGCTGAAGATGTAACGTTTTCTTGTATTGGTCCACGTGGCGTGTACCTAACTGGCTACTATGTTGGCCACAACCGACACTCAATTATGCAAGATGATTCGTATCCTTAGTACTTTTATATCTTGTTTCATTAATCACTGCTTCCCATTACTGAAATAAATCTTGTAAAGAAAAACTATAGTCGTTCCTTCACTTTAGTGGCATAGAGAATCCTATGGAGAGGATATAGCAAACTCTGAGACAATGGAGTCAAATCAAGGTAGTGACGATGATGAATATGAAGACAGCTTTATTGATGATGATGAACCTCTTCCATCTTCTCCTGCTTTAAGTAGTGAAGGTATATTATCATTTTTGTGGCTTAAGAAATAAATGATAATAACGTTCTGTCTTTTTGAAATGCAATAAATTTTAATTAGCAGATGATGATGACGAGGATGAGGATTTTCTGAAGAAAAAAAGAAATGGAAATGGTGGTCACAGAAGACTTAAGAAGAGGTACCAGTCGATTGAATCTGATGATGAAATGAGTGTCCAAGAGGTCGATGACGAGGACACTATTCCAATTTCAACAATATGCAAGAACCAGAAGTCCCAAGCGTCAGGGGAAAAGCCAAAAAAAGAAACAATAATTGTATTAGATGAAGAGACAAAAAGTAATGATGGCAAGAACAAGTCGGATGCTGTGAATTCCCCTGATGCTGAATTAAAAAGTAAGACTGATGCGGATATAGTGGACGGCAAAACAGAAAGGTGAGTAATGCTGATTGTTCTGCAAAAATAGTGTTGCTGCTAACCGAACTGTTACTTTTTTTGCTCTTTTATTAATATTCATACAATTAAAATCAAGATCTTTTGTATTACGTGTGTTTATGAATATATCTATTGGTTGAACAGGGAAGATGATCAACCCAATGTGCCGTCAGAAAGTAAATCCAAAACTAAAAAGAAAAAACGAGAGTCTTCCAAAGACAAAAAGGCTACCGATCCGAAAGAGGACCAACCTGAACAGAATGGGGTGAAAACCAAGAAAAAAGGGAAAGATCGGACCAAGAAGGAGAATGCTGTTGAAGCTGATGATGAAAAGCCTATTGATACGTAAGTTTAAGCCATTTTTCTCTTATAACTGTTTTAAATACATTTTGGTTTCAATGAGTGTGCCAGAAATTGAATGACAGCTATACGAATTGATCGTTGATTCTACAATCTTTATTTATATTTGATTATAATGCAGGGGTGTTAGCGAGTCACTCGAGGTGCAGACATCTGCTGAAGCCGTGCCAGAAAAGAAGAAAAGGAAAAGGAAAGGGCACAGTGAAGCAAGCGATCTGGATGCTGGAACTAAGCAGGAGGGTGATCAACAAGCAATTGATAAGTATGATGAAATTCCAACTTCCTTCAAAGATGCTTTCTATGCGTATGAACATGTTTTTGAACAATTATTTTTGAAAATCTAACTGTTTTGAATTAGCAATGAACACTCTGGAGAATGAACCAGTGACCAACTCCCCACCCATATTTTCTCTAAAATACCAATGAGATACACTGTGACAAAAGCCTAAATCACTATTTAGATTGTCAATGCTTTCTTTTATGTAAGAAAAATAGTAGTCAAGAGTTCCTTGCATGTGATTTAACTTTTGTATATTGAAACCTCATGGCTACAGAACCAACTTTAAGATTTAATAATACTTAACACTACAGCTGCAAAATCACCTATGCAATATAAAGGTACATATGAAATTTATGCAAGAGTTCTTTATGTAGAACCAGAATTAGGTTTTTGGATGGGTGTTGTTATATTGGTTTATCTATAATAGTGCCTTCTTATATGATGCTTTCAAAGTTTCTAAGTATCTGTCTATTGCATGCAGGAGTTCTGATATTGATCGCAATCAGTTAGCTAATGGAAGTCAGTCAGATGAGAAGAAGGCTAAAAAGAAAAAGAGGAAGACGAGTAAAACACAAGAGAGTGATGAAAACGCAAACATCAATGTCGAAAAAGAAAATAAGAAAACATCTGCAACAAAACCTGAAGAGAAGGAATCTGAGCTGTGTAACAGAAAGACACTATCAAATGGACTTGTTATTGAAGACCTAAAGACAGGCAAGTCTAAAGGAAAAGTGGCCGCTGCTGGGAAAAAGGTAGGTTCACTATTATTTATTCTTATAATTATTTTAAAAACTCTTTTATTGTCGTGCAACTTTTACAGTATATTTTTGATACAGGTGAAGGTACAATATGTTGTCACATTGAAAGAAAACGGACAAGTCATTGATTCAAATGGGAAATCTCCCTATAAGTTTCGGCTTGGTATTCTCAACATTTTATATGATAATGTATTAGTATATTGTTATTTTGCACTTACATATACGATAACTTAATTATGCAGGTGACAAAGAAGTTATAGAGGGGTTGAATGTTGGTCTAGACGGTAAATAGCCAACACTTATTTGAGTTTATGCTCTATGCTTCCTTGGTCTTGTGCAAATTACATTGTTTGGTTCGACAGTAACTTATCAAACAAAGAACCTTGCTGACACAAATGTTCTGTTTTTCAAACTTTATAAAATAAAGAAAAAATTGCAGTTTTTGTTAGATAATTCAGTCTTTGTTTGAAATGGAAGATATCATTTTACATATTACCTATTGTATGCACAAATTTCAGGTATGCGAGTTGGTGACAGAAGAAAGCTTACCATTCCACCATCAATGAGGTATGCTAGTGACTGCATTTTCGTTTTCTCTATGTCAAATTCTATTTCATAACATCGGATGTGGCAATATAGGCTATGTATGGGTAAATGGGTCATACTGGGTATACTTTGCCTACACGTCAGATGTGTAGCTTATTTTTTTTTAGCTAAATGATAATGATAAAAAGTCACCCAAAGTGTATTCACAAATCACAATGCGTAAAACCTCTCCATTTTTCGTTTCCAATATCAGATAATCATTGAAAGTTTTAAAATTAAGAGAAGGAAAGGTCTTACCTTTTAATCATCACTAAAAAAGATTATTGTTTTCACCTATGTTGGACATTTATACCACCTCTAAATGACTAACCATTCGTACTTTGTTGGTTGATGGTGCAGCGTGGGGTTTAAAGGAACTGCTGAGAACGTGCCTCCAAATTCATGGTTGGTATATGATGTAGAAATGACTAGCATCCATTGACACCTTTACTCGTCCTCAACTTGATGCACAGTTCTCATTGAAGATTTTCCTCTTTATGCATGCATAGAAGCTAAGAAGTAAGAACCCCATTGGGTTTATGATTAATATATGAGCTCAGAAAGTTTTGTCCGCCATATTGTTTTTGGGTCTATCATTAGTCTTATATTACAAACATGTTAAGAAATGTCATGCTTAGTAAGGGCAACCCCCGGGATGTTTTGTTATACTCGAAATTTTGTTGCAGTAAACTGAAATTTTTCGCATGAAATGATAAATATCTTGTTTCTTGCAAGCTTTCGGTTACAAACATTTTTTCTTGTCGTTTTATGTAACCCAGTCATTATTTTTATTGTTATATGAATTCTCATGAAATTTGTATCACCAAAAGGGCATTGACTGGCTCATCTGTATGTCCCTCGATACTGAGCAGACTATGGCAACCTGATTTTAAGCAGAAATTGTCAACCTTATGGCTTGTATACTTGTATTCTCAGGATTTTAAAGAGTTCCATGCCTGTCAAGAATGTAGAAATTGTGTGTAAAACTTTAGAGGTTTATCTAATATTAGTGTTATAAAAAGTGAGGAAAACTGTTTGGAAACTTTACTTGATATTTCCACATAAACAATCCTAACCATTTATGCAGTAGTATAACTGTATAAGTCTATAAGAGGGTGTGTGGGACTCTGGAATTGCTTATTTTTACACCATTTCAGCTTTTCAGCCTTTTATTTTATTTTGCTGTATTTTATTTTTATTTTTTATTTTTTCTTTAAATAAGAAAATTAGTTTTTTCATCTTAAAACTTCCTGCTTTTTTTAAAACAGAAAAATAGTTATTCATTAGAAAGCTAAGAAAGTGGTTATTCCAAATGAAAAATGATTTGTTGTGCCTAATAATCATGCCTACTCATGTACCTAAATAACACTACTCATTTCGAATTCTTTATTTGTTACTCAATTAAAATTACTTTTTAGGTAAAAGGTCAATTAAAATTACTTTTACTGTCACTTTTAATCAAATTCATTTATAAAAGCAGGACTAATGCTCTAATGTCATATGTTTTGACAATAGCACAATTATGTATTCAAAATTTATATCTTAAACAATAATCATCCACGAAATATATGTTCTTCGCCCGTTCTATGATCTATTCTTGTAATCCAACGGCTACGCTCTTTGGATGACGATTTTTCAGATTTGCTGTTCCCCTTTACATATGCGATATTCAATCCTTGTCCAGCGGGAATAATTACCGATCTTACAAGACGTGCTTTCTCCCTGATAAGCCAATCCCATCTCAACCCATCCATGTAACTTTGCAGAGCGTTTTTGCACATTAAAACCGCACCACGATGACCCAACTTAACTAGCCCAAACAATTCGTACAAGTCTTTATGTCTCCCATCCACCACCATGAATTCAACATTTGTTAGTCTTGCCATGACGTCCTTAGCTTCTCCCACCATCAATTCTGGCACCCGTGATCCATGATCCTTCAAGGCTTTTACATACTCTGATCTTGTACATTCATCTTGTACTATGCATACGTAACGCGCACCTGAGTGGCGTGCTGCAATATCTAAACAGATGCTTGTCATGATTTCACTACCACTTGACCATGCCTCTACAATTAATCTAGGATTCCACCCACCCGCCATGGCGGAGACCATCTCCACATGATCACAATCTTGATAACTTTTGCACTATAGTTAACAAAAAAAAAGGATAAGTTTGCAATATTTACTGAGTAATACATCAAAACTCTTATGAAAAATATCTTATAGACTTGTATATCGTTAACAAACAAATGAATAAATTTGAGTAATATACTGAAAACTCGATCTTTTATGAAATTAAAGAACATTATAGACTTCTGTATTTATTACTTACGATCTTCGCAGTATCTATGTAAGCTTTAAGAGCTGCCTCCGGTGACCAAACTAAGTTCATCTTCTTTCCAAAAGGGGACATGAAGCTTGAAATGAGCTAAGTGTGGCGAGCTATAACCAAGTTTTATAAGATTTTAAGATACATAATCAAGTACTGTACTGATAGTTGCTTATTTATATATTCAAGTTCTCTATAGTTGACAATTTTCATGGTCCCACGAAAACTACTTATTCCTTAGATTTAATAATCCTCGTATCCGATCTATAAGCAAGCTAATAAGATTTTAATGACCAACATGCACCAACTACTTTTCAGTAAGTTAAAGCTTTAAGCTTTTAGCTGCAAATTTTTTTTGAATATAGATTACTCACGCGTTTATATACCATCTGAAAAAACAAAAAAAATATGACATTGGGTGTTTCGTAAAGACGATATATATGAAGTAAAGTTGAGCCTTGTTCCATGCTACCTAAATGTATTAGTGCTAGAAATAAAAATAAAAAGTTGTGTGAGAAGCTCTCAACCAGATGGTTATAAGTTCAAGTACTGGTTATAACATATGAGATAGTGATACAAACCGAGTTGATAATGAGAAAAAAGAACAATAAAGATAGAATAATCGACGTTCGAGAGGTCGAATTAGCTCTCCCAATTGACACAAAATCAATAATCCATAATAATACTTATCATAATCAGAATTACAACCCTAATATCCTATATAAGAAACGATACCCTAGACTTAACTTGGTCCCTAAGAAAACACTATAAAGGAAACTAGTTACTACTTAAAAAACTACTAATAAATATAGCTATAATAATAAAATACAGGAATACTAAGATGGTTCGTATCAATACTCCCGCCCCTCAAAACACCTTGTCCTTAAGGTGTTGCTTGAAAATGATGCCTTGGGTTATTCCTTGATCCCATGTTCTTCGTTGTATCCCTTTTGTGTGCTTCAAGTGTATGTAGTAGTCCTGCAATTTCTTGAGTTTTCTTATGCGCACTTGTAGTTGTTCATGAGATGTGAATCTTTCAAATCCAATACCAAGTGAGGTACCTAGCTTTCTAGGTTTTCTAGTTCGGACACATGCAACCACAAACTTATTCCAAAACAGCCTTGCCTTTACCTTCCTATTAGGAATCCGTTGATTTAATTGGAACCCAATAAATCGAATGGTCCCTCCTGATTAATCTCTTCCTTTACTGCTGCTTTTATCGATCTGTGAAACTTTTCAAACGGGAATGACAAAACTTGACGCGCCTGTGTAAAAAGTTCCTGCCGTCTAGAATGGAACAACATCAAGTCGGATTGTAACCGTTTCATCATCTCTGCGACCTCAATTAACCCTTCTTCAAGACTCTTTGCTGCCATTCTTTTTTAATGAACAGTAAATCCAGCCCGAACAACAACTTCTGGTGATAAAATAGTAAAACCCGGCGTGAACACTACTTTCCGGAGTGAACAACAGTTAATTTTTTTTATTATTATTTTTAACCCTAGAATCGAAACAGCTCTTGATACCAATTGATACGAACCGAGTCGATAATGAGAAAAAAGAACAATAAAGATAGAATAATTGACGTTCGAGAGGTCGAATAAGCTCTCCAGTTGACACAAAGTCAATAATCCATAATAATACTTAGCATAATGAGAATTACAACCCTAATACCCTATATATAAGAAACAATACCCTAGACTTAACTTGGTCTTTAAGAAAGCACTATAAAGGAAACTAGTTACTAATTAAGAAACTACTACTAATAAATATAGCTATAATAATAAAATACAGGAATACTAATATGGTTCGTATCAGATAGATTTGGCTGTATGTATATTATGAGATAATTACTTGTTGTTAAGAAAAAAATAAATTAACTATATATACCTTTATCAAATTTATAGTTAACAAAATACACAAGTAGTGTATTTCACTTCTTTCAACCTATATTTTGCAAAAAAATTGTAATATTATGTAATTTCTCAAAGAAATTGCAATACTTGATAATAGTTTCAATCCAAATTTGATTTTATCACCCTAGTCATATTTATATTATTGAAAACTTTAATTTTGGTTCATAAGTTGCCTGCAGTTTACTTTCTAATATGCCTTAGATTTAATAATTGCTAATTATAATATAAGAATGTTATTAAACTATACGTCAACTTGCCCTTTGTGCTAAGCATATGCATTTTTATTTAATAATTGATGCGGAGACATATACTAAAAAAGTAAAAAAATGCTTATCAACATTATCAAGTTTCATAGCAATGCATCAAAGAAAAAAGTTTAATACAGATCCAAATTCAATCGAGTGCACAAATCTTGATCATTCATTTTTTCATTAAACAAAAAAATTTCTCTTTCGTCAATTTTATAAAAATTTAAATGTATCACAAAACCGTTAATAATTACACAAAAAGAATCATAAAATCGCGACGGAAATTAAATCACTTTTCTATAAATGAGCACTTCTATATACTTTTGACGAACTTATTTATTGATATTTTTTTATAGTGTTGAAATTTACATCTGGAAAAAATTATATGTGATTTGTTAATTTAATATCATATGTGATTTATGAAATCATAATGACACATCTTTTCTAAACTAATAAATCACATGTGATTTTTTCACACATAAAAAAGATAAGGACTTAATTAAGAATTTACCATAAACCACATAGACGAACCACGTAATTTACTCTAAAAAAAATAAAAAATAGACATTTAATTTTGAACGGAAAGATTATTTGTTAATCAAGTTTGATGTCGCGATCGCATTAAAATATAAAAAGTTGGTGATCAATGTGGCCTCTTATCATCTACATACATCATTTAGTTATATTGTGTACCTTCTTATCATCTACATACGTCCTTTAATAATCTATAATAATTCAGCTAACAACCTAATAAACATAACATCGTTGACTTTAGCTTGAGACTATCTCAAACTATCTTTCATTTCTTGAACTTTCATATATGCAAAAGAAATAAACGCATCTTTGGAACATATTATTTCTCCAAAAATTTTCATCTATAAGAGCATTGGGTACGGTCGAGCCGATGGGCTCGTGTCGTTCTCCAAAAGTGCTGCCACGTCAGCAAAACATAAAACGGCACAAGAAAATCTTTGGCACCACATTTTGTGCTGTTACAGTTGACACCAGAAAATGTGGTGCCGTTCTCCAATTTATTTATTTATTTATTTTATTCAATTACATAAAATTAAACATACATAACATTAATAAAAATAAACTTCATGATTTACAATCTTTTTTACAACTGATTTCCATTTTATAGTGTATGAAGCAGCTCAATTTTAAAAAAGACTAAACTGGCTCAATTTAAAAATAACTAGCCCGAAGCCCCAAATGTCTTCTTCCTTCTTCGTCTTCCTCGCTCCAAACGCCCAAACCTGCAAAAAAAAAAAAAAAAAAAAAAAAAAAAAAAAAAAAAAATCACAAAAACACACACAAACACACACACACACACACACACACACACACACACACACACACACATATATATATATATATATATATATATATATATATATATGATCAAATAAGATGAAAAATTAAAATAAGTTGGATAAGAAGAAATCACAACCACACATTTCAGATGCACCTATTAAAATAGATGCATCTCCCCTTGAAAATCTCCCCTTATTTGAAATGTGTGGCTAGAATTTCTTCTTATTTTTCTTCTTACTAGATCCCTGCCCTATATATATATATATATATATATATATATATATATATATATATATATATATATATATATATATATATATAGGTATGGGGGGTGACACATATTGCTCTCATAATCTTTCCTACACTTTTTATTGTAAGAGACTTTTTATTTTAACCCATATATATATATATATATATATATATATATATATATATATATATATATATATATATATATATATATATGTATGGGTTAAAATAAAAAGTCCCTTACAATAAAAAGTGTAGGAAGGATTGTGAGAGCAACATGTGTCACCCCCACCCCCCGCAAAAAAAAAAAAAAAAAAAAAAAAAAAAAAAAAAAAATTCCCCGCCAAAAAAAAATTTTTTGGGGGCAGATTTTTTTTTTTTTTTTTTTTTTTTTTTTTTTTTTCTCGCAAATTTTTTAGTGCATCACAGTTATAAAGTTACTGCATCACAATTATAAAAATGACTGCATCACAGTTTTAAATTTTAGTGCATTAAGATTATAAGTTACTACAACATAGTTGATGCACTAAACTATTAACTATGATGCAGTAACTTATAATAAGGATGCACCAACACTTAAAAAAGAATCGTATTTTAATTGTGATGCAGTTATATACATATATGATGCAGAAAACTTATGATAATGCAATTTCTTATAACTATAATGCAGTAACTTTATAACCATGATGCAGTATAATTAAAACCATAAATGCAGTAACTGTGATGCAGTAAAATCATAATTGTGATGCAATAAACGTGATGCAATAACTTTATAACCGTGATGCAGTAACTTTATAACAGTGATGCAGTAAAATTTTTTGGCGGAAAAACAATTTTTTTTGCCAGGAAATATTTTTTTTTTCAAGGGGGGGGGGGGGGGGGGGGTGACACGTGTCATATGATGTGGCATGGAGGTGACACATGTCACTCCCACAATTCTTCCTACACTTTTTATTATAAGGGCCTTTTTAAAATAACCTCACCCTATATATATATATATATATATATATATATATATATATATATATATATATATATATATATATATATGAAGGCAACGGTCCATTTTTACCCAAGAAAATCAAAAAAAAATAGTAAAATAAAATAAAATAAAAATACATGACGTTGTGCCGTTCCAATAGCGCGAGGTGGTTAGGCGCCAGAAGTAGTACAATGCACCATTCACTTTTCTGGTGCCGTTCATTGGCCCAAGGCTTTGGCACCATTGTACCCCAAGCTCTAACAAAAATCTAAACTCCAAATATCTTAACGTTAACTTACTTCATATTCTTACACAAAAAAAAAAAAAAAAAAAAAAAAAAAAAAAAAAAAAAAAAAAAATTGTATATAGATTTGATACTAACTTAATTTATCTTAATACAATAATAATAAGTTGAAGAGTTAGTGCACTCGAGGGTCGTTGTACTTATCATTGTGCAACATTTTTGTTTATAAGATAGTTGTACAATTATTTTATCCAAGAAGCCACTTAATAGTCAAACATATATTTAGGTTACTGTACTACTTTTATATTCATACAGGTCGCTATGTTCTCAAGTTTTATTTTTAGATGAAAGGGAATGAAATATAGTGAAAGTAAAATTATGTGTGTTCTTGAGTTTTTTTCAAGGAAGGAAAGAAAGTGGGGATGGATGAAATGGGGTGAAAGTACTTGTATTTTTCTATAAAAAGTTTCACTCCACTTTTGGGATGAAAGTTAAGACCCATCTTTTTGGGAAGTGATTTGCACACTCCCAAAAATGATTGGCACACTCAAATTATGAGTGTGTTAACATTTATACCCTCACATTGTTTGGACTTATTCTTATCCTGTAAGGGTATAAATGTCAACACACTCACATTTTGAGTGTGCCAATCATTTTTGGGAGTGTGCAAATCACTTCCCCATCTTTTTACTTCCACTTTCTTTACTTTACTTTATTTCCTTTACTTTACCTTCTAAAAACAAAGTTGAGAACATAGTGTAAACTTATCGAGATATGTTATTTAGATCATTAAGTTTGTTAATCAAAATCATTTTCTTTATATACCTTGTATTTACGTGTTCATTATTCCTGGTTGTATCTAAAAGTGTAATGTTCTAAATTACAAAATATGTATTAAGATTATTGACTAAGGATTAATATTTGAATATAATGTGTAGTGTTATTTGAATGATTAGTAATATGTTTAACTTTGTTGAATTAATTTCATACTAGGGGACGTAAAAGGCGAGCAATCGGATTTGAACGATATCAAAAGTGTACATTTATAAATATTAAAATTTGATGACATATGTAGCTTAGAACTATTTTGACATTATATGCGCACACATTATGTTAAAATATGTGTCCATTGTGATTAATAAAAATACACAATTTAAAACAAAATACACTAAAACATCTAAAAACAAACATTAGATGATTAAAATTAAAAAAAAAAAAAAAAAAAAAAAAAAAAAAAAATAGTAGTATGTACTTTCTAATAATTTTGATAACTTGAATAACATATTTTAAAATGTTCATTGACTTAAATAAGCATAAACATATTACAATGACTTAAATAAATATATTTTTAATAGTATAATAACTCAAAAGTATAACAACTTTAGTATAATGACTTTAATAAACAAAAATGTTGTACAGTGACCTAATCAAACATTTTCAAAAGTATAATGACCCTTAGACCAAAAGGAGTCTTAGTGAGTTGAGGAGTGAGTGACCAACTTACCATGGTGACTCCCAAAACAGAAGTAGGAGTCACAGTCAAATTTGTATCCGTATGGTGAGTGACTCACTAATAGAGCTGTAAACGAACTGAACGTTCAGTGAACATTTCATGAACCGTTCGGTAAAAAATTTGTTTGTGTTCGTTTATTCATTAAATGAACAAACATGAACAATATTTTACGTTCGTTTAGTTAAACGAACAGACATGAACAAAAGCCACGTCTGTTCATTTATATTCGTGAACGTCCGTTTATGCGTTCATTTATGCTCATTTATTATTATTATTATTATTATTATTATTATTATTATTATTATTATTATTATTATTATTATTATTATTATTATTATTATTATTATTATTATTATTATTTTTATTTTATTTTTTTTAATTATAAATCATCACTTTATTGAAAAACAAATAGGATTTTACAAGAAATTAGTGGGGAGCCGAGATACTAACTGAGCCCCCACACCTCTAGCTACAGCAAAACCAATCCTACTAAAAATATGTGGAGCAGCACGTGCTCCAATGTCTTGGGTCATAGAGAATCGTCTAATGCGCTTTAATAGGGTCACTGCATCATTTTCAAGTTCTCCAAAAGAAGAGAATGAAAAGGGGAGAAACCCATATCCGATATCATCGCATTTAGCTGCGTACTTGACACGTTTACGTTGTGCGGCTTCAATAACCGCCCGACCGGGCATAAAATCAACCATACACGAACGCGTCAAAGGTGACGATCCTGTAATATCAACACAAACATCAAGGCCACCATCCCAAGAGTAAAGTAACGTATCGGCCGGACGTAAGGTTTTGTCCCTCTCTCCACGAAGCCCAATATCCACCTCCTTACGAACTGAAACTCCAGACCGAGAACATATATCAACAAGAACATCACGCACAATATTGTGCCAATGTTTAATACCAACTAAGCCTGCGCATGATACAGCATGATCTCCAAAAATATCTCCAGGAAAAACCTTAGAACAAGCTGAACATGGCATCTGGACAGTAAAAAGAGGAACACCCAACCGATAACACAACACACATCGGTAAGTCCTGGCATTCATAGTTTGTCCCAATCCGGATATCGGTGCCACCCTAAGCCAATCTGACGTGTAATCCTCTTTTAATGAGTTCCATAAAGCCATCTGTCTAGAGGATAAATGGAAAGTGGATTTGTAACACCCCAACCCGAAAAGGGCTGAAGTGTAACATTTTAGAGTCAAATCAGAACACAAGTAAACGGGAATACATTACTAATACAAGAGTTACAATGCAGTTCTAATGAAAAGATAAAAGACTAATTCTAAACATTACAACTTCCAAAACTAATACAAGCTAAGAACTAAAAGGAAAAACTCTAAGTCAAAACTCTAATCCATGGAAGGCTATCAACAATGTAGTCCACTAAGAGCTCCTAAGCATTCTTCACTTAACCCAGCTTCCTTCTAAAACCTGCCGCAGGAAAAGAAATGCGGCTGAGCTTAAAAAGCCCAGTGAACAGATATAAACAAACGAAAACTAATAACAAAAAGAAAATGAAGGTGAATACGGCATAAGTCCAAGCGAACCCGCTGAGATAGAAATCAAGAATATGGAAATATAGAATATGATCAAAGGAAATACGGATAATGGAAATGAGTCATAAGTGTAAGCAAAAGAAACAAGGCAAGCATAAGGTAATCACATTAGAGATGACAAAATAATAAGAATCATAGAGAAGTAGAACAAATAGGAATGCCCAACAATATATATACACTAAATGTACATAGGAGTCATGACCTCCATTGTACCAAATGTGAAAGGGGTGTATTGCACACACACCAAAACATTCACCAAATATTACTAAACAAAGTACCTAGGATGCATCCATACGCCCCCTGCAAAACAAATATATATGCACAAAGCTCTAGGCTAAGTAAACATATACAATAATAATTATAGGCCTGAATAGCTAGCTTAAAGGGAATGCTGTGGACTAAAACCCACCTCCACAGATAGTGTCAATACCACTGGTGCGTCAGTGGCAAGGCCATGGACTCCCCATGACTGGCTACAAATTTATCAAATAATGGGCAACAAATAGGGCATAGGAATGATATAAGAATAAGAACTATAGCATGCAACAAATATCAAGTAAATCATAACAAAACTGGATTAATCAAATACGAATCAAACAAAGGGAAGCATAGCAATGGTTCAAGTCAAAGGTCAAAATCAAAGATTCATATTATGAGGTTCAAATCAGAGATTCATAATAGCAAAAGGGTTCATAGCAAAGGTTCAAAATTTGAAGTTATATAATCAAAAGATGTTAAAGAAAGTCATGAGATATCTTAGAGAATAAAACAAATTTAGGACTTTTGAAAATTATTTAAAACCTTTTTATCGTAAAAGTATTCCTTTAAAAACATATTTCATAAAAGTCATTTAAAACCTTCATATAAAACTGGCATCATATCGTAATCACAGAAATCATTTCGAAAATAGTTTCTCTCAAAAGTCATAAAGTTATATTTTTAAAAGGGTCTTTATACGAAATTATACTATCAAATGAACCGAGGATCTCAGGCACATAAAGATCAGAAATCCTAATAGTGGAAATGGAACGGATCATGAGTCATAAGAAACCTTACTGAAAGGTGAGAATATCTGTACCTTAACCGCTAATGCAAACACATCAGAAGACATAAAGGTCGGAAGTTACCCCTTCTTCAGCGAATCTACATGAATTAATGATCGGCTAATTATTAATAACTTGTTTTAAATTAGATTACTCATTTTAGTCGGCTTTCCATTAAAAAAAAAAAAAAAAAAAAAAAAAAAAAAAAAAAACTTTCCCTTTTTAGCAACTTGCCAAATATAGTAACTTTTCAGAAATAGTAACTTTCCTTTTTTTTTAAGTAATCTCCCGCCTTATGTACTTTAACCATTTTAAGTAACTTCCTATTTTTAGCAGGTTTTCCGAATTAGTAAGTTTCTCGAATTAGTAATTTTAGACGTTTATGATCAAAGTTTACCATTTAGTCAAGTTAAAGTATTTAGAATATCAAATACAATAGATTAGGGTTTATTATGACAATTTATATGAGTTTAGGGTTATTAAGCATAAATTATCAAAGTTTAAAGTTTACATATGTCAAATGTCAAATTTTAAGGTTTACAATGAAAACTTAAACAAGTTAAACTCTTAGCATGTTAATTACCATAGTCTAGGGTCTGTTATACCATTTTAGCTAAATGTAGGGTCAAAATGTGAAGACCATTAAAGTTTAAGGTTAAGAGTGTAATTTTCATATCTTAGACTTATTTGAACAAATTTTAAAACACGTATGTCATCTTCTTCATCAAATGTAAATATGACTTGCATGAATATCGAAAACGACTCGCCTTTTAAACTATAACACGCCTCGACCCTACATGATAACGTATGATAGACTTTCATATACGCATATCATTCAAACATTATCATGACCACATAAGGTATCGAACCGTTTAACGACTACTTCTAAATGATTTCGAAAGTCGACCCTTTGCTAAGCTACATATTCGACACACAACAAACATTCCAAAGTATACGTCAAATAGCAATCCATAATTCAGGTTATATATATGTGTATGAGTCTTTATTTGATGAGCATAAAATTCCCATTCATGCATATAATCTAATATATATCTAATATATTTTCAATCCGAAATCGACTCGACATATTTAACTGGACCAGAACCGTCCCTTTTGAAACATAACAAGTCACGATATATTTCTTGTTTTATTCCTTTCGAACCAATGAAACCAACATGTTCTTTCGTATATTAAATTAGGTTCTATGTCGAGGAAAAACTCGCCCAAAGTACACGTAACCATCACACGAATACACACCCAGATTTATATATAGTCGATATATATGTATATTCCGATTGTTATCATGTGTCAACCCATAATTTTATGTGATGTTATACATGGTTTTAAAGCATGCAGCCGAGTAAGGAGATGGAAACATAATCGAATATGAAACAATAAGAAATCGGACCGAGTTAGGGAGGGTTACCCTTTAGACGTGACCAGGAGAAGAACACAAGCAGGATCGAACCAAGTCGAACATGCGTTGAACACCCTCGTACCAGAAGTATAACCCACGACCAGGAGCCTTGTCGAACCAGAATCATTCACGAGCAACACACCTTGACGTACCAGCTATCTCACCCTACAAAACTACCCTTCGACCTCACAATTAAGCCACGACCACAACCCTCCTTTGCCGATCAATAACACCACCATGATCCTCCATATTCGAGAGTCAACAAGGGCCATACAAGACCTCCTTTGCGTTGCTTTTGGATTCGAACCGGAAGATGGAACAAGAAGGAAATGTAGCTGCCGCTGTTTAGGTATTTAGGGTTTTGTTCATTGTGACTTTTGATGATATGTATAATATTATAGGGGAGTGAGAATTTATGATGCCGTTTATCTTGGGAGGAAAAGTCGTGTGAGGTAATAAGGGAAACAAAGCAAACCGTATCTTCTATTCGATAAGGGTGATATTACAAGTTCAAGTTTTATGTTTATCTTGACACAAAGAAGCGTATAAAATAAAATATAGACTTCTAGCCGAAAATTTGGAAATGCTTCATAATTATGTGCTAAAAATACTTTAGGTTATATTTTATATGCATTTAGTCATCATATATTATACGGTTTTTTATTTAATTAGGTATTGTGAACTCTTATAGTCATATAACATATAGTTTAATTATTTAGTTACTAATTAGTCTCTCGACTTTAGAAAATTTCAAATTAGACCTCATTTTAGGTTTTCAGATTTTTGGGTTTTACAACTCTTCCCTTCTAAAAAGAAAATTTCGTCCGCGAAATCGAAATGAAATGATTAAATGAAAACGTACCAAATCACGAATTGAATCAAAAACTGATTACTCACTTGAAATGGTTTCTCCAAAGAATTTTGACGAACGGAAAAGTTTTTCATGACTCGATCCAGACAAAATAGGATAGCCCCAGGCTTTCCATCAAAATACAAATCATAACAAATCTGATCCAACAAATGTGACATGAACATGAAACAGATGATAGTCGTAATCTCACAAGAGATACATGAACATCAGATGGATATGGAATAAATACGGAAGTGGTGCTAGCTGGTAGAAAACTTCACGAATCTAATCAGGTTCTGAATGAACTAAGAAAGTTGCTAAAAATCAAAGAAGCATGCATTGAATTATCAGACATAACCAGAGTTTCCTAAAGAGGTTGGAATCCTATTCGTACAGACGATTAACTAAGCACATACTGGAGTATCGAATCGTATCATAATGAAAAAAATGGGATAGGTAGGATCACCGCACGAATAAGAATGAATCTAAAGACTTACATATCACGAACTAAATCTTGCATATATGCCAAAACATTTAACTCTTTTATACGGAACATCATACCGGACACTCAAATTCCCGGTCTAAAGTTTTAGAATTTCTCTTACACAGATAACTAATCCATTAGTCATTGTAATCGACTCCGAACATTCAATAAGCAACTTCCCAACTTAATTCAACCAGAAGGTGTTCTACATCTCCGTTCGTACAAAATCTGAAGGGAAAACCCTTGTTACTTGCATGACATAATTTTTAACGAGCAAACACAACCAGACCAACCACTGATCAAACTTCCTGCTCAACCCTTCTTCCAAGTTCGAATAATTGTTCTGCTTATCCATCAGTTTGTAGGTGAATAGAATTACTATACTTGAGTCTGGTCCCTCAAGCCTTCAGTAGTCCTTCCTAGGAATGTGAAGTAAAACGCGAATCTCTGACACGATCACTTCAGGTGTACCATGTAATTGAATAATCTTTTGTCGAAGGATTTATGCCCACTTGCTAACTGAATACACATTCTAAGAGGCAAAATGAGCTGACTTAATCAAACGATCCATCACCACTCAAATTATATAATTCTTCTCAAATGTGCGAGGAGGTTTCGTTACAAGTTTCATGAAAAGTCAAATCCTACTTCTAAGTTGGAAAGCCCATAAGTTAAAGGAACTCCCTTGCATGCTGAAGTTCAATCTTGACTTGTAACATACAAAGCACATCGTCACTAATGTGATCACAACCAGTTTCATGCCATTCCCTCTGAAAATTCTGCTTAGATCCCTTATACATTTTAGTACAACTAAGAGGGATAGAGAAAGTAAAACTGTGCCTCAATCATAACAGCTTCTCTCTAGTCTACTAACACAGATCATAGTTCGCCATCTTGTTCCTGAGCTTCTAAAATTTGTAATAGGATTCAACCTTCATGTTCACCATGACTCAACTTCCCTGAGTTCTAAGTCTTGATTTTCTTAAGCTCAATCTCCAAGACAAACCGAACTTCAAATTTCTTCCTAAATGCATCTGCCACCAAATTTACCTTGTAAGATATGTCTTCCAATCTTAAGATCAACTGCCACCAATTCCTAGTGATGCATTGAATAATTCTCCTCAAACGGTTCTAATTGTCTTGATGCGTAAGCAAATAACCTTCCCGTGCTGCATAATGGCATAACCAAGTCTCTTCTTGAAACGTCCCAAAACTGGTACTACCTGAAAGTATGGAAGTTGAAGCTAATTTCTATTTCAGCTTTTTCAAAACTCTGTTCTCCTTCAAACTAAGCTTCTTTTCTTTACTCATAAAATTCCTCAACGGTAACGCAAGTCGTGAACATCTTCCAACCAATATCATGCTTCCAGAATATACAAATCATCCTCATGTTTTCAACATAATACAAAAATGATTCTCGTGTTTCTCATTCGTCTCTGAATGTACTAATATGTCATACTATGACCAATTTGTCTAAGTACTCATGAAAGACGCGATTCATCAAATTCAATAAACAGTCAAAGCATTAGCTAATACTATTAGCATCATTAACAGTCATAGTGGCCGATACGAATACGAATTGAAATTTTTTTTGAATAACTCCAAGCTATAAATCCATCTAAAGGAAAACTCTGTATCCTAAAGTCGATCAGATACATCGTCGATTCGAGGTAGGGAATAATGGGTTCAAATAGTGATACGGTTCAGCTTCCAGAAGTCAATACATAATCTTCTGCTACCATCTTTCTTCATCGCGAGAAAAAAAACTAAAGCACTCCAAGGAGATACACTAAGACAACAAACCAATTCATAGCTTTTTGGTTGCCACTCCTCCAGTTCTCTCAATTCGGCTGGTGCTGTTCAATATGGAATTTCAAAATCCGGCAAAACGTCGTCCTATACGGATAGGGTTTTGTCTCATCAAACTTAACTGTTCTCAAGCACTTCTCAAAGAAATCCTATGATCCCCATAAGTTCAAGTTATATGATGTAATTATTATCACGTTGGCCAGGCGTCATAATACTTGCATCATATAAACATGCCTTTATTGAAATCATATTCTACCTCGAGTCGTGACTAAGCATTTCCTCAGTACTAAGTCAAATCAAATTCATAATCAGTGGAAACTCTGGGTGGTTCATTCAGGGATTCATTGGAAGAATTTAGATTGCAAAAATGACTCTCAAAGTGAGATTCATTCGACGGGAAACAAGAATAGATGCTAGTAAAACTCCACAACCGCGAAAGTAACATACAAGTTTCCAGGGTAGTAAGGATAACAAAAGTTTAACAATTAGATGTCATGACAAAAATAAATCAGAGTGGTTCAAAATGTCAAAGGAAGGACGTAGTATGACAGTAGATAGCATCTTGATGCTCAGTCCACCAGTCAATATCAGAATTGACAATCGAATTTAAACTTTCCAAGGAAAGACAGATCAGCATAGCGAATCTTATCATTCAGAAGTGAGGAATAACATTCCTATTCTTGTGGTTGATCACCACAAGATTTCTCATAGGAATACAACTGGATAAGTCAAAATCTAATGGTGTAGGGAAACTTAAATATGCTTATCAAAAGCAAGAGATTTCACAGAACGTGTCAAACACGTTATGATCATAGAAATTCTCAGAGTGCCTGTAGAGGCATCTAAAGGGTTAACAAATGAATCAGAGGTTGAAATCAAAGAAGATAAAGTTTATGTAATATCAAACATTACCGCAAAAGTCTCAGCGCATTCTAAACTCACTTGGTCACTAAACTTATGTTATGCAAAATTATAGGATTCAAATCTCTAAAAGGAGAAATCTTAAGAGGCTCAACTAGAAGTAAGGCACGAATCAAAATTATGCGGAAGCAACGATATCTAAACAAATTCCCTATAGTCTACCCAATCCTCACCGGTCATAACTTAAGTTTCAGAGTGGAAATCCTAACGCAAGTTCTCAAAGGTTGTTTCATAACTCCTATGGTGCAAAACTTAGCGGGCCTAATGCTCACAGGTCATAGCCTAAGCTCTACGGTTTTGATTCCGCCGATCAAACCTGTCTCTGATACCAAAATTGTAACACCCCAACCCGAAAAGGGCTGAAGTGTAACATTTTGGAGTCAAATCAGAACACAAGTAAACGGGAATACATTACTAATACAAGAGTTACAATGCAGTTCTAATGAAAAGATAAAAGACTAATTCTAAACATTACAACTTCCAAAACTAATACAAGCTAAGAACTAAAAGGAAAAACTCTAAGTCAAAACTCTAATCCATGGAAGGCTATCAACAATGTAGTCCACTAAGAGCTCCTAAGCATTCTTCACTTAACCCAGCTTCCTTCTAAAACCTGCCGCAGGAAAAGAAATGCGGCTGAGCTTAAAAAGCCCAGTGAACAGATATAAACAAACGAAAACTAATAACAAAAAGAAAATGAAGGTGAATACGGCATAAGTCCAAGCGAACCTGCTGAGATAGAAATCAAGAATATGGAAACATAGAATATGATCAAAGGAAATACGGATAATGGAAATGAGTCATAAGTGTAAGCAAAAGAAACAAGGCAAGCATAAGTTAATCACATTTGAGATGACAAGATAATAAGAATCATAGAGAAGTAGAACAAATAGGAATGCCCAACAATATATATACACTAAATGTACATAGGAGTCATGACCTCCATTGTACCAAATGTGAAAGGGGTGTATTGCACACACACCAAAACATTCACCAAATATTACTAAACAAAGTACCTAGGATGCATCCATACGCCCCCTGCAAAACAAATATATATGCACAAAGCTCTAGGCTAAGTAAACATATACAATAATAATTATAGGCCTGAATAGCTAGCTTAAAGGGAATGCTGTGGACTAAAACCCACCTCCACAGATAGTGTCAATACCACTGGTGCATCAGTGGCAAGGCCATGGACTCCCCATGACTGGCTACAAATTTATCAAATAATGGGCAACAAATAGGGCATAGGAATGATATAAGAATAAGAACTATAGCATGCAACAAATATCAAGCAAATCATAACAAAACTGGATTAATCAAATACGAATCAAACAAAGGGAAGCATAGCAATGGTTCAAGTCAAAGGTCAAAATCAAAGATTCATATTATGAGGTTCAAATCAGAGATTCATAATAGCAAAAGGGTTCATAGCAAAGGTTCAAAATTTGAAGTTATATAATCAAAAGATGTTAAAGAAAGTCATGAGATATCTTAGAGAATAAAACAAATTTAGGACTTTTGAAAATTATTTAAAACCTTTTTATCGTAAAAGTATTCCTTTAAAAACACATTTCATAAAAGTCATTTAAAACCTTCATATAAAACTGGCATCATATCATAATCACAGAAATCATTTCGAAAATAGTTTCTCTCAAAAGTCATAAAGTTATATTTTTAAAAGGGTCTTTATACGAAATTATACTATCAAATGAACCGAGGATCTCAGGCACATAAAGATCAGAAATCCTAATAGTGGAAATGGAACGGATCATGAGTCATAAGAAACCTTACTGAAAGGTGAGAATATCTGTGCCTTAACCGCTAATGCAAACACATCAGAAGACATAAAGGTCGGAAGTTACCCCTTCTTCAGCGAATTTACATGAATTAATGATCGGCTAATTATTAATAACTTGTTTTAAATTAGATTACTCATTTTAGTCGGCTTTCCATTTAAAAAAAAAAAAAAAAAAAAAAAAAAAAAAAAAAAAATTTCCCTTTTTAGCAACTTGCCAAATATAGTAACTTTTCAGAAATAGTAACTTTCCTTTTTTTTAAGTAATCTCCCGCCTTATGTACTTTAACCATTTTAAGTAACTTCCTATTTTTAGCAAGTTTTCCGAATTAGTAAGTTTCTCGAATTAGTAATTTTAGACGTTTATGATCAAAGTTTACCATTTAGTCAAGTTAAAGTATTTAAAATATCAAATACAATAGATTAGGGTTTATTATGACAATTTATATGAGTTTAGGGTTATTAAGCATAAATTATCAAAGTTTAAAGTTTACATATGTCAAATGTCAAATTTTAAGGTTTACAATGAAAACTTAAACAAGTTAAACTCTTAGCATGTTAATTACCATAGTCTAGGGTCTGTTATACCATTTTAGCTAAATGTAGGGTCAAAATGTGAAGACCATTAAAGTTTAAGGTTAAGAGTGTAATTTTCATATCTTAGACTTATTTGAACAAATTTTAAAACATGTATGTCATCTTCTTCATCAAATGTAAATATGACTTGCATGAATATCGAAAACGACTCGCCTTTTAAACTATAACACGCCTCGACCCTACATGATAACGTATGACAGACTTTCATATACGCATATCATTCAAACATTATCATGACCACATAAGGTATCGAACCGTTTAACGACTACTTCTAAATGATTTCGAAAGTCGACCCTTTGCTAAGCTACATATTCGACACACAACAAACATTCCAAAGTATACGTCAAATAGCAATCCATAATTCAGGTTATATATATGTGTATGAGTCTTTATTTGATGAGCATAAAATTCCCATGCATGCATATAATCTAATATATATCTAATATATTTTCAATCCGAAATCGACTCGACATATTTAACTGGACCAGAACCGTCCCTTTTGAAACATAACAAGTCACGATATATTTCTTGTTTTATTCCTTTCGAACCAATGAAACCAACATGTTCTTTCGTATATTAAATTAGGTTCTATGTCGAGGAAAAACTCGCCCAAAGTACACGTAACCATCACACGAATACACACCCAGATTTATATATAGTCGATATATATGTATATTCCAATTGTTATCATGTGTCGACCCATAATTTTATGTGATGTTATACATGGTTTTAAAGCATGCAGCCGAGTAAGGAGATGGAAACATAATCGAATATGAAACAATAAGAAATCGGACCGAGTTAGGGAGGGTTACCCTTTAGACGTGACCTGGAGAAGAACACAAGCAGGATCGAACCAAGTCGAACATGCGTTGAACACCCTCGTACCAGAAGTATAACCCACGACCAGGAGCCTTGTCGAACCAGAATCATTCACGAGCAACACACCTTGATGTACCAGCTATCTCACCCTACAAAACTACCGTTCGACCTGACAATTATGCCACGACCACAACCCTCCTTTGCCGATCAATAACACCACCATGATCCTCCATATTCGAGAGTCAACAAGGGCCATACAAGACCTCCTTTGCGTTGCTTTTGGATTCGAACCGGAAGATGGAACAAGAAGGAAATATAGCTGCCGCTGTTTAGGTATTTAGGGTTTTGTTCATTGTGACTTTTGATGATATGTATAATATTATAGGGGAGTGAGAATTTATGATGCCGTTTATCTTGGGAGGAAAAGTCGTGTGAGGTAATAAGGGAAACAAAGCAAACCGTATCTTCTATTCGATAAGGGTGATATTACAAGTTCAAGTTTTGTGTTTATCTTGTCACAAAGAGGCGTATAAAATAAAATATAGACCTGTAGCCGAAAATTTGGAAATGCTTCATAATTATGTGCTAAAAATACTTTAGGTTATATTTTATATGCATTTAGTCATCATATATTATAAGGTTTTTGATTTAATTAAGTATTGTGAACTCTTATAGTCATATAACATATAGTTTAATTATTTAGTTACTAATTAGTCCCTCGACTTTAGAAAATTTCAAATTAGACCTCATTTTAGGTTTTCAGATTTTTGGGTTTTACAGGATTCAACCGTTTGGGCAACACGTGTGAAATGTATATCTGCCAATTTCTTCATAAGTTTGGGGGCATTGATCTCACTAGGGTTACTCATAAGGTCAATATCCATATTCACATTAAAAGTACACAAAGCATCATCAAAAGAGGGACCAGTAGACACAATACCAGAATTACGGAGAAGCTTAGTCTGTAAACTGGCAGATTGAAGTCTAGAAGCAAGGAAGGCATAGTTCAAGACATCACCTGCAGAATACACACCAAGTCCCCTGAGAGCAAAAGGTAGGGTGGCGAGTCTCCATTGCCAATCACCAAACCCAGGTCCAGAAGCAGTGACAATACGTTCCAAAGAAGAGCGAAGTGCTGCATCAAAAGAAACCTGAGCACTCTCAAAGACCCGAGGAGGACATGTGCGCATAGAAAAATACAACTTGGAAATACCGGCACATGCACGCAGTAGCAACAACTCACACTGGGGATCATTAAGCTTAGCAACAGCATCCATAAGCTCAATAGTTTTAGCAACCTTTTTCATAACAAGCTTACTACTAAATTCAAAATCCACACTGGCGGGGCCCCCTAATAATTTAACACCATGCGAAGGTCGTGAAATATTAGGGGGAAAAACACCAACATACTTGCTCCTGGGGTCTTCCTTCGGCCAAAAAACCTCAGTTTTATCAACATTGAGGTGTAAACCACAACTAGGTCCATCCATCATAATCAACTCCAAAACCTTCCCCACAACCAAAGTATCCCCAATAATAGTACCATCATCAAGATACCAAGCTTGAAGAGAAAGAGTGAAGGAGTCTCGAATCTTACATGCCAAGGGATGTAACACTAAAGCAAAAAGAAGAGGCCCAAGCGGATCACCCTGTTGCACCCCTTGGTGCGACCATAAAGTATGCTCACCATAATATAATCTAGCAGGACGGGAGTAACAGAATTCCACCCAACGTGAAATAGCTGGAACACGAAGGCAAACTTCTCGTAACATAACCGCACGATCCATGATTGATCCCGAACCACCTAACTTATATTGACCAAATAATGGTCAACAAAGTCAAACAGCCTAGGTCAATGCTCCGGGTAATATAAGGTATCACCAGGTCGTTAAGTCCCGTTGAAGTGTGGATTGTAACTTTAGCGTATTTGTGATCGGGTAATTATTCACAGAAAAGGGTTATGATCAGAATTATTTGGAAATTATTAACAAATATAGCTTAGGAAAGCTACGTGATTGATTACGAGAATTTAGATTACGAAGATTTGAGCTAAAAACTAAAAACGTACGTTTTAATTAAAAAACGTATACAGACGCACAAAACAAAAAGTACAACTGAAGGACGGGAAGGGTTAAAAGTGTAAAATTGATATTTTTACAATCCTAATAATAAAAGAAAATTTTAAGAAAAATAAAAATTATTTTTACACTTATTTAATTATTTATTATTAATTAATTACTAATTATCTATTTAATACTAATTAAACTAATTAGAATTATTAAAAATACTAAAAAGACTTAGAAAATTAAGAAAAATTTTATAAAAATGTTTTAACTAAAATAGAAGCTATAAAAATTTTAAAAACTAGGTTATACTATATATAATCTAATTATGCTATTTAATTGATTAATATTAACTAAAACTAAATTAAACTAAAATTAATTAGAAATACCACTAAATGACAAAATAAAAATCTGGAAAAATTTGTAAAATTATTTTAACCTAAAATATAATTTCTAAAAATATAAAAGTGATAAATTACTTAGAAATAAATTAAAAAGAAAAATAAATAGATAAATCCTATTAAATAGAAGCTATCACTATTTTTAAAATGGGTTTTTTGGATTTTTTCTTTTTCTAAACTGATAATAAGCTAAAAACATCTAACTTTAACAAAAACACTTTTGTTTTAACCCAAGGAATAAGCAATTGAAAAGCTTATTACACCCTCAGTTGACTTTTGTTGACTGTGGAGTGTTTTAAGCTCAAATGGGGGATTGTGGGGTCCACACTGATTAAACTTGGTTTCTCTGAGTATAATGAACAATATTAAGCAACTTTTGAGCAAAGGATTGGCCTGAATAAGCCAAAAAGATCAAAAATAAGCACAAGCTTATTGTTAACTGACAGATTATGGGACAAGGTTAAGGTTCAATTTCAGGTGGGGTCCACTATCTTAGGGGTCAAACAAATGGTTCACAAACACACCCTGATAGGAGGGGGGTTGAGGGAAACCAAAAACAACAGGCCTAGACCAATGTATTAGCCACAAACCACCACAAAAAGTGGTGGTGTGAGGGTGGTCTGCTGAGAACAGGGGATGTGTATGCCCTGCAGGTTACTTCCAAGGACTGTGGGGCCCTCCAATAAAATCACAAAAATCTATGAAAATTCACAAAAATCAACTAAGTGGTAGAGATCATTCATGTAAAATTTCAGACCTTGAATCCTAGTATTAAGCAGATTGCAGATCTCCAAAGTTTGAGCAAAATTCAATAGACTGCTTTTGACTTTTTATGGATTTGGTGTTCTTTGACTTTTATGAGATTTGGCTTGATCTAACTAACTCAAATCATGTTTGTAAGTTAAATTTAAACTGAATTATGTTAAAATTCCAACTTATCTATTGAAATGAAAAGATTTAAGACTCCAAAAACCACCTAAGTTAACTGTGGTGGTGGAACTTTGCAATTTTGACTTTTAGGATACTAGGGTCCAATTTGAGGGTTGATTCAAGCACAAACAGACCTAGGTAAAGTTTCTAAACAACAAACACCAACCACAACTAAGGATTCAGTGGTTGAACCCACTGATCCAAACACCCCTTTATATAAACTCACTTGGTGATTTTCAAAACAACCCTATGAAATAGACCTCTAATCTGATACATACTCTATAACACCAATATAATGGATCTATTTGAACACAAATAAGCAATAATAACAACAAAAGAACTCAGAATTCAAGTTTACACTACTTGACTGATTTTTAGAAAACTAATCAACTTTCAAAAACAATAAACAAGCTACTGATTTTAGATTATACTAACATTAAACAACACAAATCAGGTAAGAAACAACAAAGATTAAAGCATTTAACTATATAAACAGTAAAATACCAAAAATTAAGGAAATGGCTTACAAAAGTGCTCACTTGAAATCAAAGAACCAAGAACTAGAACCAATCCTGAATGGTCTCCACAGACCTCTATTAACCCATTTCCATCCAAGCTCAGCTCCAAATCACCTTTGAATCCAGAATTTCATATAACCACTCACAGTTGACTTTTATTGACCATTTTTTATATTTGAGAATTTTATTAGTTAAATGGATTTTTAAGGTAACTAAAAGCTTTTATAAGCTTCCTGGGAACCTATGTGTTCTAATTCAATCCATTATATCAATAAACAACCACAACACACTAAACATTAAATTCTTGAATCAAACCTGCATAATCTTGAATAATACAACCAAACTTGAAATTGATTCTTGAAAATGTTTTACAATACACTGAAATGAGTACACAAAATACTTGAAAGCTTAAAACATACAATAAAATTGAGCAAATTACTATTCGACCTTTTTTTATTCTAAGTTACTCTCTACTACTCTCTCCCCTGCTTCTTTTGCCTTTTAATGGGTACATTTGACCTCCTTGCACTTTTCTGAGCAAATCCCACCCATTGGATTGGGTGGGATTAATCCAAGCCATTAAAACTGATTTTTGGCGCCAAATTTCTTCCCTTGTCAGCTTGGTTGAGTGAGGAGTTTAGGGTAGCATTAATTGCTCCTTGGAAGTTAGTTGAGGAGGGGGAAGCAAGGTATGGGATTGCTGAGGTGGAGGAGGGGGGAGGTAACTTGTTGCTTTGGTGTTACAGGCTGGGTGGGAGAGGGTAGGAAAGGTCAAAGTTTGACCTCTGGGTTTGTTATTTAAAACGGGGAGGGAATTTTTGGGTATGGTGGTGGGCTGAAGTGGTGAATGGGCCTAGAGTTGGGTGGGCTGAGGATTTAGTTGGGTTTGGTTTTGGTTTTGGTTTAAGTTAATTTAGGTCCGTTTGGTTTTGGTAACTCTTAAATCACAAAGACCAATCATGTAATTTACCGAACCATGAGGGGTGTGTTTTGCCATTTTTCCAAAATATCCCAAGGGTGTAATTTGCCAAGTCTGAATTCCCATGGACCATAAATGTAATTTTTGCACTTTTGAAATTCCCGGGGGCCATAAATGACAAGTTTCCAAAATTGAGGGACCAATGTTGTAATTTCCTCAAACTCACACCAAAGGATTATTTTTGACAATTTATGATTTTCCAAGGACCCTAGATGATTTTTCATTCAAAATTATTCCACCCGGGACCAAATCTGTCAATTTCCAAAACTCCAGGGACCATTTTTGTCAATTTTGGATTTTAAGGGGTAAAAGTGTAATTTTCTCAAACTTTATCACCCAAGGACTTATTTTGATAATTTTTGACTTTTCTTTGCCTTGAGTTGACTTTTCTTTTGTTTTAAACTTCCAGGGACTAGTTTTGCCAAATTTTGAAACTTGAGGGACTGAAACTGCCAATTGTGCAAACTTTGTTCGTTTTTCATTTGTTTTCAAACATTTTGCATCTAAAACATATAAAACACACTTTTGGGATAATTTGTGCATTTTGATGCGTTTTTGGGTGTTTTTGGATGTTTTGGCAGTCCAGATACGATAAAAATGATGAGTGTTTGAGCACTCATCAATCCCCTACACTAAGCTATTGCTAGTCCCTAGCAATCTTTTGAGAAAAACTTGATGGATTTTAAACTCTTTACCAAAAGCCATCACTTCTGGAGTAGCCAGGTGTAAGAACTGTGGCACACCTGATAACCGTGTGATTTTGAGCAAACCACCAGCTGTCAACGGATTTGATTAGTCTTTACCAGGAGCCGTTTGCTCCTGGACTAGCCAGCATCTTGATGGACCTAGTCAACATCTTGGTGAGCTGATTACCAATTATGGTTTTTCCACGGCCTTTACCACAAGCCATAATCTTGCGGGCTAGCCAACTCATTTGTTTTCGGGGAGTTGATGACCCATACAATTTTGGGCAAATTGCCAGCCGTAAACGGATTTGAGTTGTCTTTACCAAGAGCCGTTTGCTCCTGGACTAGCCAATCCCTTTGTCATTTAGACTTTGGCGGACTGATAACCACAAAAATTTTGGAATAAAGTGAAAAATTTTGAAAAATTTGGGCCAAAATGGGGGTACTTGAAAGTATTTTGCGATAAAATTCGCTAGAATTTCCCCCCCACACTTAGAAATGAATATTGTCCTCAATATTCAAAGTCCCGGCTATTATGCCGAATCTATGAGCGTAAAAAGATAATATTCGAAGCTAACTGTGGAATTTTGTTTTGTATTTTTCACTTTATTTATCTGTTCATACAATCACACACATTTTTTTTTTTTTTTGAACTTATATACATATATACATTTTTCAAATAGCGGGGGGTTGGCCATTCCCCCACACTAGGGTGGTAGAAAGTAGAAAGAATCAGAGATACGGGTGAAAACCCGTATTGTTGCTAGTTTTTGATCATCGAGTCGCTAGCTTGACTCTATCCCCGAATTCAATTGTCCTTGGGGAAAGTTTGGAGATCCGGGACGACCATGGATGGTACGTCCTCTCCAAAGTAGTGCTTTAACCGATGTCCATTCACTTTGAAGTTAGGACCGTCATTTTGAGATAATTCGACGGTACCATAAGGATAAACTTTTGTGATAGTGAATGGACCAGTCCATCGGGTTTTGAGCTTTCCCGAGAAGATCTTGAGTCTAGAGTTGAAAAGAAGGACTCGATCACCAACGTTAAAAACGCGGTTTTTGATTTTTGAGTCATGAATCTTCTTTATCTTTTGTTTATAGATCAAAGAGTTCTCGTAAGCTTGATCACGAAGTTCGTTTAATTCATTTAGTTGAACTTTCCTATGATCACCCGCCGTTTTGAGGTCGAAATTAGCATGCTTGAGAGCCCAATAGGCTTTATGCTCAAGCTCGATCGGAAGATGGCACGCTTTCCTGTACACAAGTTTATAAGGCGTACACCCAATGTGTGTTTTATACGCCGTACGGAAAGCCCAAAGTGCATCATCTAATTTATCCGACCAAGATGCACGATTTTCCCCAACGGTTCTTTCCAATATTCTCTTTATGCCTCGATTGGAAACTTCTACTTGTCCACTTGTTTGAGGGTGGTACGCAGTAGAAAGACGGTGAGTTACACTATACTTTTGCATGACTTTATCGAATTTGTCATTGCAAAAATGCGTACCACGATCACTAATTATAGCACGTGGAGTTCCAAATCGAGCAAAGAGAGCTTTCAAAAATTTCACAACTACTCGGGCATCATTTGTGGGTAAAGCTTTTGCTTCGACCCACTTTGACAAATAGTCAACTGCCACGAGTATATACTTGTTTCCATGAGATGACGGAAATGGCCCCATAAAGTCGATGCCCCAGATATCAAAGATTTCACAAACTTGAATTGCATTCTGAGGCATTTTATTCTTTTGTGAAAGATTCCCGTGACGTTGACAAGCGTCATAGGACTTGACCAAATCTTGGGCATCCTTGTAGATCGAGGGCCAAAAGAAACCGGAGTCAAACACCTTTTTGGCGGTGTAATTTGGATTGTGGTGGCCCCCCGTGGGACCAGCATGGCAAGCCTTTAAGATTTCAGCGGCTTCTTGACCATATACACACCGCCGGATGACTTGATCCGCACAGATTTTGAACAAGTAGGGGTCGTCCCAAAAGTAATGTTTGACATCTTTGAAAAATTTATTTTTTTGTTGGGACGACATCCCTTTCACAATGAAGTTACCCGCAAGATAGTTTGCAAAGTCGGCAAACCATGGGGTAATCGAGTCTCCACGAAATGAAACCGCATCGAGGGTTTCGAGAGGAAATGTTTCATTTATTTCCTTTTTCTCGAAAGCATTTTGGTAAGGGTTTTCAAGACGGGAGAGATGATCAGCAGCTAGGTTCTCAGCTCCTTTTTTTTATCACGAATAATGATATCAAATTCCTGAAGGAGGAGAACCCAACGAAGAAGTCTCGGCTTTGCATCTTGTTTTGCAAAAAGGTACTTCAAAGCCGAGTGATCCGTATACACTATGCTTTTTGTCAAGATCAAATATGACCGGAATTTCTCAAAGGCATACACCACAGCTAATAATTCTTTTTCAGTGGTGGTGTAATGACTTTGAGCCTCAGTCATCGTTTTGCTTGCATAGTGTATAGGCTGAAAGTGTTTAGATCTGCGTTGCCCCAAGACTGCCCCTATAGCATAATCGCTAGCATCACACATAAGTTCAAAGGTCAAGTCCCAATCGGGGGCAACAAGAATAGGTGCCTCGGTAAGCCTTTTCTTTAATGTTTCAAAGGCTTCGATGCACTCGGGGGAGAAGATAAAAGGAGCATCCTTTTCGAGGAGATGGGTCATAGGCCGGGCGATTTTAGAAAAATCTTGAATAAACCTACGGTAAAAACCGGCGTGACCCAAAAAGCTCCTAACACCTTTCACAGTCGTGGGATGAGGCAATTTTGCAATGACGTTCACTTTGGCACGGTCAACCTCAATCCCGTTTTTTGAAATTTTATGGCCGAGGACAATGCCCTCTTTGACCATAAAGTGACTCTTCTCCCAATTTAGACATAACTTTGTGTCTTCACAACATTTTAGCATGCTGTCTAAATGGGAGAGACATGATTGGAACGAATCCCCAATGACCGAAAAATCGTCCATAAAGACCTCCATAGTTTTTCCGATCATGTCGGAAAAAATGTCCATCATCCATCTTTGAAACGTGCCCGGAGCATTACATAAGCCAAATGGCATACGTTTATATGCGAAGGTTCCATAGGGGCACGTAAAAGTGGTCTTTTCTTGGTCTTGCGGGTCAATGGGAATCTGAAAGTAACCCGAGAAACCATCGAGGAAGCAATAGTACTCATTCCCCGCTAATCTCTCGAGCATCTGATCCATAAAGGGCAGAGGAAAATGATCCTTACGGGTGGCGTCATTTAACTTACGATAGTCAATGCAGACGCGCCAACCCGTAACCAAACGAGTTGGAATTAACTCATTTTCCTTGTTTGTGACAACAGTAATGCCACCCTTTTTTGGAACACAGTGAACTGGGCTGACCCAAGGACTGTCCGAGATAGGGTAAATCAATCCGGCATCAAGAAGTTTTAAAACCTCTTGTTTGATAACCTCGTGAATTTTTGGATTCACCCTTCTTTGTTGTTGGACTGCAGGTTTGAAATCGTCCTCCATTAAAATTTTATGAGTACAGAATTCAGGGTCAATGCCCTTGATGTCGGAGAGACGCCAAGCAATTGCTTGTTTATGAGATTTCAAAACCTTGATAAGAGCAGCCTTTTCCTCATCACTTAAGTCTTTGGCAATTATGACGGGTAATTTATCGTCACCCTCCAGAAATGCATATTCAAGATGAGGCGGCAAGTCCTTAAGTTCAACCTCAGGGAAGTCATCAGTTTTCTCAACATTTTTGACCTCCTCTTTATGAAGTTGTTGTGGTAGAACAGGAAGAGGAGAGGGATCTTCGTTTAACAATTTTTCAAGCATGAGAATATCCCTCTCGAGGTCGATCTCTTGGTTATCGACTCCATCGGGAATCGAATCACTTTTGAGAAACGCCTCCATTTCTTCTAAGATGAAGTCACTTCCCTCAAACGGAGTGAGGGAAGGAGAAGAATTGGCAATGATGGGGTGAGAAGACTGAGTGAGGTTTTCACTCGAAGAATCATCAATGAAACCTAAAATCTCTTGAGCATACTCCTCAGCAGCAACATCGATGATATCAATTTGATTCACCGACTCACAATCATAATTGGAGGAGTATCTCGAAGTTTGATTTAGGTTGAAGGTTATGGCTTCCGTTCCAACACGTAATGTGATCTCATGCTCAAATACATCGATAAGAGCTCGCCCAGTTCTAAGGAATCCCCGCCCAAGAATGAGAGGGACCCTTGAATCGGCATCAAAGTCAACAATCACAAAATCTGCCGGAAAATGGAACTTCCCCACTTTAACGAATACGTCCTCGGCAATGCCAATGGGACGAGAAATCGAACGATCGGCAAGCTCTAAAGTCATGCACGTGGGGGTAAGTTCGGGAAGAGAGAGTTTCTTCCACACAGAATATGGCATCAGGTTGATGCTAGCACCTAGATCGGCCAGGGCGAAGCAATCAACCATACCCGGGAAAGTACAAGGAATGAGAAATTTCCCGGGATCTCCAAGCTTTTCAGGAAGCTTTTTCAAAAGAACCGCAGAGCAGTTCTCATTCAGAGGAGTTCTTGCCATCTCAAATAATTCTTCTTTGTTACTCAACAGATTTTTGATTGTCGATGCAAACTTGGGCATCAAGAGAATAGCATCCGCGAAGCTGATATCAAAATGCAAATCTTGGAAGATTTGGAAAAATTTATCCATTTGGTGATTAGCTTTTTCGCGGAGCTTTTGTTCACTGAGACGTGATGGATAGGGAATAGAAGTTTTGGATTTAGGGCTGTCCACTGGAGTTTCTGGTGGTTCAAAGACAACTCCAGGCTTACATCTGGTTTCAGGAATAACCTGAGGTTGGACGTGTGCTGTACTTCGTGAGCTAGGATTTTGCACTTTGTCCTTTGTCACCTCAGGTTCACGATTCACTACCTTTGGAGGAGAAGAAGAGGTAGTAGGAATCGCGGGTTCATCATATGAAGCACCACTTCGTGTTGTGATCGCCTTAGCATCGCCCCTCGGGTTAGCGATCGTGTTGCTCGGTAAAGTAGTACCTGAGCCCGAGGGTCGATCATTTAAAGACTTCTTGATGTCAGAAATCTGGCTGACCAGCAACTTGTTCAACTCTTCTTGGGACTTCATGAATTGTTTCAACAACTCGTCAGATGAAGGCCCGGTTGGAACAATGGCTTGATTCGGGTTAGGAATGTTTGGAGCTCGATTGTTCGGATTGGGACCTTGATTTTGAAAATTACCCTGATTAGGGTTGTTGTTTCCATGAAAATATCCCTGATTGAAATTACCCTGACCTTGGTTCCGATTAAAGTTTCCTTGATTTTGTTGTTGGAAACCTTGATTTTGGAATCCTTGGTTTTGATTGTGAAAACCGTGGCCCTGATTGAAGTTACTTTGGTTTTGATAACCTTGGTTAGCTCTATTTTGATTTTGGCCACGGTTTTGGACATTTTGGTTTTGATTAAAACCAGGAGGTCCAGGATAATGATGTTGAGGACGATAGCTAGGGTCCATAGGAGGGCGATATTGATTGCCTCCTTGATTTTGGGACCCCGCTAAAGCATGAGCTTCGTATGGAGTACCATCAGTAGCTGTGCAATTGTAGTAGGCATGCGGCCCACCACAAGTTACATAGACTTCCACTTTTTTAACCTCAGCAGGTGGAGGATGTTGTGGAAATGAGACTTTCTTTGTTTGGGCGAGAACCAAAGCTTGGATCGCTTCAGTGAGCTTGTCAATCTTAGCATCCGTGCTAGATTGACTCACAGAAGATGAAGTGGAAGGACCCGCATTAATTTGGGAAACAATCGGTTTGCTTCGTGTAGAGCGGACCTTAGACTTGTTTTCTATGATTTGCAAAGCTTCTTTTGTGGTTTTACTCAAAAAGTTGCCTCCCGCGGAGGCATTGAGTGAATCCTGATCAGCTTGGCTCACGCCATTGTAAAACGTATCGAGTTGCATCAACTCAGAGAAACCATGATGTGGACACTTGCGAAGTAATTCTTTGAAACGATCCCACGCTTCACCAAAAGATTCATCATATTTTTGGGTGAATTTGGTGATTTCGTTCTTAAGACTCGTGGTCTTGGAAGGTGGGAAGAATTCATTCACAAACTTTTTGACAAGATCTTCCCAAGTCTCAATAGATCGTGGAGGTTGTTTTTCAAGCCAAATCCGGGCTTGTCCCTCCAAGGAGAATGGGAAGAGAAGAAGTTTTATTGCTTCACACGGGACATTCTTGTACTTGATGGTCGATGTGATTTTATTGAACCATCAAATATGAGCATGAGGATCGTCCCTCTCAAAACCGTAAAATTGACTTGAGGTTATAAGATTGAGTAACCCGGTTTTGAGCTCAAAACTATCAGCCACGATGGCTGGGACAATAATGGCATCTCCGTAACCCTCGATGGGTGCTTGGAGAAGCTCACACATGGGACGGTCTTCCGCCATGGTGACAGTGGGTGTGGTAACAGTACGGATCTCAGATCCGACTGTTGGTGCTGAACGTCTGCGAGGTCTTCTAGGTTTTCGTACAAGCTCACGTAATGGGCTAGTAGACCTAGAAGAACGAGTGCGCATGCACTAGGAACAAAAATCAATCAAAACAAAGTCGAGACAAAACCACAGTGAACTTAAACCAATAATCACAAGTGAGTGGCTTCTTTAGAAAAGGTACACCACACACAAGGATACAAAGGCAAGTTTTAATCTTTTTGGTTTGGGAACTTATTTGTTCACACCCCCAGTTGGCAGGTGTTCTGTCTTGGTTTGCGACGGTTTATTTTTATGTAGAATTATTATTCACAAGAAAAAGACGAATGTTTTTGGGTTTTGTGTATGTGTTTAAAAACTTTTGGAAAATATTTTTGGTATCGTTTCGTTTACCAAAATCGTTTTTCTTTAAGAATCACCTTAAAAGAAAACCGAATCAGAAAACGTTACGATCTGTTTTGTTGTTTTTAATTTTTTTGGTGTTTTAACACTTTAGGAAAAGTGTTAATGACTTTTTTTGTATTTTGATTATGAAAATATACACAAGTGGTGGTATTTATACAGTGAGTGAGGTGAGATAACACTAATCTCAAATAACGTTAAAGAAACGCGCACACTTCCCCGGCAGCGGCGCCAAATTTTGATTGATCCCGAACCACCTAACTTATATTGACCAAATAATGGTCAACAAAGTCAAACAGCCTAGGTCAATGCTCCGGGTAATATAAGGTATCACCAGGTCGTTAAGTCCCGTTGAAGTGTGGATTGTAACTTTAGCGTATTTGTGATCGGGTAATTATTCACAGAAAAGGGTTATGATCAGAATTATTTGGAAATTATTAACAAATATAGTTTAGGAAAGCTACGTGATTGATTACGAGAATTTAGATTACGAAGATTTGAGCTAAAAACTAAAAACGTACGTTTTAATTAAAAAACGTATACAGACGCACAAAACAAAAAGTACAACTGAAGGACGGGAAGGGTTAAAAGTGTAAAATTGATATTTTTACAATCCTAATAATAAAAGAAAATTTTAAGAAAAATAAAAATTATTTTTACACTTATTTAATTATTTATTATTAATTAATTACTAATTATCTATTTAATACTAATTAAACTAATTAGAATTATTAAAAATACTAAAAAGACTTAGAAAATTAAGAAAAATTTTATAAAAATGTTTTAACTAAAATAGAAGCTATAAAAATTTTAAAAACTAGGTTATACTATATATAATCTAATTATGCTATTTAATTGATTAATATTAATTAAAACTAAATTAAACTAAAATTAATTAGAAATACCACTAAATGACAAAATAAAAATCTGGAAAAATTTGTAAAATTATTTTAACCTAAAATATAATTTCTAAAAATATAAAAGTGATAAATTACTTAGAAATAAATTAAAAAGAAAAATAAATAGATAAATCCTATTAAATAGAAGCTATCACTATTTTTAAAATGGGTTTTTTGGATTTTTTCTTTTTCTAAACTGATAATAAGCTAAAAACATCTAACTTTAACAAAAACACTTTTGTTTTAACCCAAGGAATAAGCAATTGAAAAGCTTATTACACCCTCAGTTGACTTTTGTTGACTGTGGAGTGTTTTAAGCTCAAATGGGGGATTGTGGGGTCCACACTGATTAAACTTGGTTTCTCTGAGTATAATGAACAATATTAAGCAACTTTTGAGCAAAGGATTGGCCTGAATAAGCCAAAAAGATCAAAAATAAGCACAAGCTTATTGTTAACTGACAGATTATGGGACAAGGTTAAGGTTCAATTTCAGGTGGGGTCCACTATCTTAGGGGTCAAACAAATGGTTCACAAACACACCCTGATAGGAGGGGGGTTGAGGGAAACCAAAAACAACAGGCCTAGACCAATGTATTAGCCACAAACCACCACAAAAAGTGGTGGTGTGAGGGTGGTCTGCTGAGAACAGGGGATGTGTATGCCCTGCAGGTTACTTCCAAGGACTGTGGGGCCCTCCAATAAAATCACAAAAATCTATGAAAATTCACAAAAATCAACTAAGTGGTAGAGATCATTCATGTAAAATTTCAGACCTTGAATCCTAGTATTAAGCAGATTGCAGATCTCCAAAGTTTGAGCAAAATTCAATAGACTGCTTTTGACTTTTTATGGATTTGGTGTTCTTTGACTTTTATGAGATTTGGCTTGATCTAACTAACTCAAATCATGTTTGTAAGTTAAATTTAAACTGAATTATGTTAAAATTCCAACTTATCTATTGAAATGAAAAGATTTAAGACTCCAAAAACCACCTAAGTTAACTGTGGTGGTGGAACTTTGCAATTTTGACTTTTAGGATACTAGGGTCCAATTTGAGGGTTGATTCAAGCACAAACAGACCTAGGTAAAGTTTCTAAACAACAAACACCAACCACAACTAAGGATTCAGTGGTTGAACCCACTGATCCAAACACCCCTTTATATAAACTCACTTGGTGATTTTCAAAACAACCCTATGAAATAGACCTCTAATCTGATACATACTCTATAACACCAATATAATGGATCTATTTGAACACAAATAAGCAATAATAACAACAAAAGAACTCAGAATTCAAGTTTACACTACTTGACTGATTTTTAGAAAACTAATCAACTTTCAAAAACAATAAACAAGCTACTGATTTTAGATTATACTAACATTAAACAACACAAATCAGGTAAGAAACAACAAAGATTAAAGCATTTAACTATATAAACAGTAAAATACCAAAAATTAAGGAAATGGCTTACAAAAGTGCTCACTTGAAATCAAAGAACCAAGAACTAGAACCAATCCTGAATGGTCTCCACAGACCTCTATTAACCCATTTCCATCCAAGCTCAGCTCCAAATCACCTTTGAATCCAGAATTTCATATAACCACTCACAGTTGACTTTTATTGACCATTTTTTATATTTGAGAATTTTATTAGTTAAATGGATTTTTAAGGTAACTAAAAGCTTTTATAAGCTTCCTGGGAACCTATGTGTTCTAATTCAATCCATTATATCAATAAACAACCACAACACACTAAACATTAAATTCTTGAATCAAACCTGCATAATCTTGAATAATACAACCAAACTTGAAATTGATTCTTGAAAATGTTTTACAATACACTGAAATGAGTACACAAAATACTTGAAAGCTTAAAACATACAATAAAATTGAGCAAATTACTATTCGACCTTTTTTTATTCTAAGTTACTCTCTACTACTCTCTCCCCTGCTTCTTTTGCCTTTTAATGGGTACATTTGACCTCCTTGCACTTTTCTGAGCAAATCCCACCCATTGGATTGGGTGGGATTAATCCAAGCCATTAAAACTGATTTTTGGCGCCAAATTTCTTCCCTTGTCAGCTTGGTTGAGTGAGGAGTTTAGGGTAGCATTAATTGCTCCTTGGAAGTTAGTTGAGGAGGGGGAAGCAAGGTATGGGATTGCTGAGGTGGAGGAGGGGGGAGGTAACTTGTTGCTTTGGTGTTACAGGCTGGGTGGGAGAGGGTAGGAAAGGTCAAAGTTTGACCTCTGGGTTTGTTATTTAAAACGGGGAGGGAATTTTTGGGTATGGTGGTGGGCTGAAGTGGTGAATGGGCCTGGAGTTGGGTGGGCTGAGGATTTAGTTGGGTTTGGTTTTGGTTTTGGTTTAAGTTAATTTAGGTCCGTTTGGTTTTGGTAACTCTTAAATCACAAGGACCAATCATGTAATTTACCGAACCATGAGGGGTGTGTTTTGCCATTTTTCCAAAATATCCCAAGGGTGTAATTTGCCAAGTCTGAATTCCCATGGACCATAAATGTAATTTTTGCACTTTTGAAATTCCCGGGGGCCATAAATGACAAGTTTCCAAAATTGAGGGACCAATGTTGTAATTTCCTCAAACTCACACCAAAGGATTATTTTTGACAATTTATGATTTTCCAAGGACCCTAGATGATTTTTCATTCAAAATTATTCCACCCGGGACCAAATCTGTCAATTTCCAAAACTCCAGGGACCATTTTTGTCAATTTTGGATTTTAAGGGGTAAAAGTGTAATTTTCTCAAACTTTATCACCCAAGGACTTATTTTGATAATTTTTGACTTTTCTTTGCCTTGAGTTGACTTTTCTTTTGTTTTAAACTTCCAGGGACTAGTTTTGCCAAATTTTGAAACTTGAGGGACTGAAACTGCCAATTGTGCAAACTTTGTTCGTTTTTCATTTGTTTTCAAACATTTTGCATCTAAAACATATAAAACACACTTTTGGGATAATTTGTGCATTTTGATGCGTTTTTGGGTGTTTTTGGATGTTTTGGCAGTCCAGATACGATAAAAATGATGAGTGTTTGAGCACTCATCAATCCACCATATTGAAAGCTTTCTTAAAGTCCACCAACAACATAGATAAACCCACATCACCCCCCGGTCTTCAACCAACCGATTCACAGCATGAAGGATTGCCTCCCCACCTCCCGAAACACCCACACCAAATTGCAAACCATCAAAATAACCATCCAAAGAATGGCCAATCATAGAAGCACAAACCTTGGAGACTAAACGCCTCCAAACAGTACCAACAGCGATAGGACGGATCCCCCCTCCTGGTTTAACCAAGGGTGTGAGAGGAGCACTAACAACATACTCTCCCAACACCCTTGGGCATTTACCCTCAAGAAAAAGGTTCACCACCTGGGTGATAGAAGCGACTAACTCATCAGAGATGGCAACAGCAGCACCGTTTAAACAATCCAAAAGGTGTTGAGCACGCAAACCATCCCTTCCACACGAAGTACCACGAGGGAAACTCTTAATCATATCAAGAACCATAGCAGGAGATGCCAAAAGGTGATGATGATCAATAGGTATATCTGGTAAAAGGGGGGCAGATTGAAAAGGGTGCTTAGCTTTTAGATCCGCGAGAGTAGTATCATCATAAGCCGCAATACACGAAGAAAAAAGAACTCTAACAGCCGCAGTATAATGGCCATCACAAATCTTCCTCTTACACTGCTTGATATTACGGTCACCCAAGTCCAGGTTCTCCTCATCACTATTAGACCACAAAGGGGGGGGGGGGGGGTTCGGATAAAACCTCCCGCACAACTTGCAAACTACCACCAGGTGTGCCCCAAGTTGAAATAGCATTAACAATATACTCCTCCTGTCGTTGACGCTTAGTAGCAGACCTACACTCTTGATTAATCCTAGGGCAAAAAGTTTTAAGCAGGCAAAGAGGCAAGACTAACAAACCAACCCAGCAAGAAATGTCGTCAGGCGAGCAAACCACCTTATCAAGAGCTCCTTTCAAAACCCGAGAAAACCCCAAACGACATTTAGGAAGAATGGATTTGACAGTACGCAGCCCCTTAGAAAGTAGAGTATCAAGGAGATGTAAATCAAACCTACCAAACTCATCAGAAACCAAATCCTCAACAAGAGCATATCTTATTATTATTATTATTATTATTATTATTATTATTATTATTATTATTATTATTATTATTATTATTATTATTATTATTATTATTATTATTATTATTATTATTATTATTATTATTATTATTATCAATGTTGCAAAAATCGTGAATCGGTACTGAGGCGGTCGAGGACCGATTAGCGATTTTTGACCGATTAATCGGCCGATTTTCTTGACTCGGCCGATTAATCGGCCGATTACCTTGGAAATCCCTCCAAGTTCCAGGGCCGGTTACCGATTAATCGCCGATAAATCGGCCGATTCGGCCGATTTTTGCAACACTGATTATTATTATTATTATTATTATCATCATCATCATCATAATCATATATCATATCTTTTAATTATGTAATTTTAAAATTGGTTTGTTTGAACAAAACAACTGTAACACCCTAACCTGACAAGGGTCAAAATGTCACATTATGGTGCCAAATCAGAACATACAAACACAAGCGGAAGACTTATAAACATAAAGTTACAAGGGTATTCTAAGGATACAAAAGAAATACGAACTCTATACAAAAATGAGAATATGAAACTAAACAAAAATCTAATCGAATCCAAATCCTACAAAGCAAATCATACATATATCATAATATCCAAGTGATCACATAACATGTCCGAAAAAATGGGGACGCCGTGGATCAATCAAACCTCCACAGAAGGTGTCATGCCATTGGTGCTTCAATGATACGGCCATGGTACCTCCATGACTAGATAAAAGCTCGGGCATAAGAACATATCAAAGCATATTATATCATATCCGACAACATATCATATCCAACAGAACATAGTAACTAAACAGAATCATATCATAGCAGATGAACAACCGACAGATATCAAATCATAGAATCATATCAACGAATCAAAGTAAAAGGGAGCATAGCAATGGCTCAGAAGATCATATCAAAGAAATCATATCACGAATCATATCAAGAGGGAATCATGGCAAGGTCAAGGATCAAAAGCAAGTTATGAGAAGTCCCTATTGAAAATGGAAGAATATATGTACCTTAATCCGCCAACGGAATCATATCATAAGAATAGGAAGTCACTCCTTCTTCAGCGAATCTACACGAATTAATGATCGTCTTATTACTTAATGCTTATAGTTAATCAGATTTCACGTTTGGGTTTTCTTTCTATTTTTTTAGAAACTTCCCGTTTTTAGTAGCTTTTCGAATTTAGTATGTTTCCCGAATTAATAATTTTTTAGATATAGTAAGTTTACAAATTAAGTAACTTTGATACTTTAGGGTCATACATGACAATTAAATAAACATTAAGGTTTAAGGAAACCAATAACATAGTTTAAGGTTTATTATCACACTTTAGTAAAGTTTAGGGTTTAAAGTGTAAATTAATTCATAATTGACCGATTATAACTTAGCTGATTTAATGCACAAGTTAGACGCATTTCGGATCAATAGAACTCGGAACAAAACACACACAAACACACTTAACATTAACGAGATACAAGAATATATCTCACATGAAATCATGAACTTATACTCTTTATACCGATTTACAACTAGTTAGACTTATTGATTTTATATTCGAATCGACACCATAACTCACACAACTATACAAGACACAATCCTTTAAGACCATACATACTGTAACACCCCCAATTCATGGATGCAGCGGAATTCGAACTGGGTGTTACTCGACGGCACAATAGTCACAATGATAGAAAACGAACTCCAATTGAGTCGTTTTAAAAGATGTATCATTCAAAATATATATAAATATCAGAGATTACAAAATGAGGTCCCAATTGGTTCCATGTTTACAATGTATAATAAATGTGTTTTTGAATGATAAGTAAATTTATAGCCCTCTTGAGTATCCGTGTCCTTCCGTGCCATCCTTGATCGTCATGAACCTGAAATACATGCTTGAGAGGTCAACACAAAGGTTGAGTGATATTCATAGAGTTTGTTAAATCGTTTGAACACAATGTGTTGGTAGTTAAATCGTTTGAACACCATAATCGTAGTGTTTGTAGGTAAATCGTTTGAACACAATAATCGTAGTGTGAGCTGTAGACTCACACCAATGTTTGGAAAACAAAACAGATAGGCTACGTTATTATACGCCCATAAAATGTATTATACACTAAGCTTATGAAACCAAAACGTTAACGTGTACCAATATCGATTGGCAGATTTATCCCGGTAGGTACTTTGCCGTCATACCTAATGTCTCAAATATTAATGCATTTGTTTGAACTAATCAAAACAAATGGGATTCGTCAATCCCAATAGGCCTATTCACAATATTCGCGCTCACTTGCAAGTAACCCTCGCAAGTGATTAAATGGTTCATACTAAGGGATCTTGGTTTGGCAAGGATGTTACTTAGTGATAATAAAACATAGTCGAATAACATACAGTAGAAAGCATTGTGTTCGATTTTAGAGATAGCATGTATTCCCCCCAAGGAATTGTAAAACAATTAAGTAATGGAAAGTGGGGCTATGAACTCACCTTAAGTAAGATAGCAAGTAATGAATGTAACGGTCGAATCGTGAAGGTTTCTACGAGCAACCTATAATAGAATGTCGCGACTTAGGATCGGAGTAAAGAATATGAAGTAGTGCCTATATATATATCTTGCATTTAGTCCATGATGTGGTATGATGTATAATGTAAGTCTTTGAAAGTAATGATTCATGAAACATGTATGTTTTGTATATCGTTTACTACCATTCGGGCCGACATAATTCAGAAGTCATGTTAGTAAGCGTTCGAGGAGCCAGGACACTTTAACTCGTAAATCCACAACTCAACTCGACGGCTTACATAATGAACTCCTCACATGAGGCTCCCTACTATTGTAGTAGTTGATGAAATATATAGATATAAGTTTTGATCCGAAAGGTTACATGTCCGATATTTGAATAAACTTAGGAAAGTTTATTTGTACATGAAGATTGTTATTAGGGGTAGCTTCATAAGCCTTAAATGACCATGTTCTCTTGGTAAAATCTCATGGTTTCCTTTTAAGTGAAGTAGATCCAAATTGCTTGTTCAAGTTATCGCCTAACTCATTGTTTCATGTTTACGCCTATGTGAGTTGTTATGGTCATTTCGTCATGGCCTAGCCATGACCTTTGGTCCTTGTTCCAAGGTCATGAGACTCAACCTTGGTTCTAATCATGTTTGTGGTCTTGATTATAGGTCATAAGACCTCTTGTTCCTTTCAAAGTATAACCATAATCTAGTGACTTTCGCCTAAAAATGGGCTGTTTAGAATTTGAAGAATTTTATCACTCGGAAAGCGTTTTTAGGGCTCGAGCTTCTTTGTTCCTGAACGAAAACGTCGTTTCGGACAACTTTCGTGTTTTAACTTTTTGATGAATCGGACCAGAAGTGGGACTTTCAAAACCCAAATTTGATCAGGAAGCTATTTGGCAGTTTTGCCGGAAATCTTGGTAATTTCAAATGGGCGTAACTTTTGACTCGTATACTCGTTTTGGGTGGTTCAAATTGCTATGGTTTCCTTGTTAGGTCCTCTACCACAATATGTAATAATCAAATATCATATTTTTACCATTTTGGTCGTGGTTTTCCCAAGAAAGTCACTAGTTTGCTTGTTTTAGTAACTTGTTGTAACAATCAATAACAATAACTTGTTTTGCTCACTTTTATACATCATGGACATAACTACAAGACATAATATAGCAAGAATAACATGTAAATAACATGAACATGATTATTTAACAAGAATCAAGTTAGGGTTTGGCTCACAACTTTTGGCTTTCAAAGATGAAAGGAAGTTAACATGTAAGGATAGGACATTGATAGACTTGCTTCAACCCTTTTTCACTTCATGCAATCTTTCTACCCTTGGTATTCTTGAAAGATGGATGATGAAGGTTTAGGTGAAATGAGTGGATTTAAACTCAAGAGAAATCACCAAGTATATGAGGTTATGGAAGTGTTTGATGAATGATAACCTATCTAGGGTTTCTACCTTGTTTAAGCTCTTGATTCTTTTGGATAATACTTGGAGTGAATTAGAAAATGGAATGGTGTTTGTGTGTGTGTTGTGGACGTTCATGGAGAGGCAAGGAGGCTTTATATGGCCTTGAGGAGGTTAGAAGTGTTGACTTGTCAACACTTGATCACCAAGTTTAACACATGTTCTCATCTAAGGCCTCCTAGCATGAGATTGAGCCACACAAGGCTGAATTCCCCCTCCCTAGGTCGTTTCCTAAGCTTGGAGAGCAAGGGTTGGACTTTGGATGATATTATCCAAGATATCTAGTGTGTTTTGACTCCGGGAAATGCCAATCGTAAATGATTAAGCCTCAAAACGTAAAACCGGGTGTCGTAAAATTATGGAACTTGAAAGTATTGATAAACATGTCAATAAGTTCCATAATAAAATATAAAATGAGTGGTAGGTTCCATCGGGTGCTAAAACCCTGCTAAAAACTGGAAACACGGGTCTAAAACGCGTAATTCGCGTAAAACGCTGAATATTGCGTAAAATTGAGAAAAGTAAAATGTTACTTTTCTAATGTTATAAAAATGATTTAAAATGACTTATAATGTCTAGACTGGGCTCAGTCTAGTGTCGGTTGGTATTAAATGTCTTTTAGACATCAAACCGTAAGCCTAAAAATCACGAAATGACTTATAACATCAAGGGATCATTTTTGGTCAATGGAGGAGGGAAAGAATATGTTGACTTTTTCTAATAAGTTGAAAACTCAAAAAGTCTTAGAAACGCGTTTTGTGGTCTCACGGTTAATCGCCCAAATGGTTAAGCGTGCTCATGCGAGAGTAGTACAGGCATGGGTGACCTGCTGGGAAGTTTTTGGTCATATTTTTCTCAGTCACGATTAATTCTCAAATAAATCATGAGTGTGTAAAATATTTTACTGATGTGGGGTCACCTGACGGGGTTGAATTTCGTTGTGCGTAGAATTTCTGATTGACGTTTTACCCTAAAACGTGTAATTCCGTGTAATTCCTTAATAACTTTCACGAAAATGAGCTTATGAAAGTTAAACTTTTAATTTGCCATGGAAATGATTTATCACTCGATAAAATCAAATAAAAATCAACTTTCGGGAAAGTTTCGGGAAAAAAATGAATAGTAAAAGTGAATAGTGAAATTTTCCGGGAATGGTAATTAACCTGAAATTGTGAATTGTTACAGTCTCTACCCCTTACGGGGAACTTAGTCCCGAAGTTCTTTGTGTGTCATATGTTGGAGTGATGTCGATGAAAAGGTGTGGTTACTTATGAGGACTAGAGTCTGGAATTACCAGTGATGTAATTTGATTTGTCATTTCAGTGTATGGTGTAGGATGAGGCTTCCTTTTATATAGGAAAGGTATGGTAATAGTCGAATATCAAAGGAAATTGATATAGCAGTCGAATATTAATAGGAATCGATATAGTAGTTGAATATCAAATAGAACTTGATATAGTTAAATATCAAAATGGAAATTGATATAGTTGTCAAGTATCAATAGCAATTGATATAACAGTTGAACAACAATAGCAATTTACATAGGAATCCAATAAATGGAAATTGAGATAGTCGTTGCAATCATAGCCTTGTAGGTAATCGGTTGTTGTACCTAGTGTTTATGTCATGGTTTGAAGCGATGTCGGTGAAAAGATAGGATTTCTTGTGGCGAATAAAATGTAGGTATCATGCCATACCCGAGCAATGTAATGTAGGTATCAAGCCATACCCGAGCAATGTAATGTAGGTATCAAGCCATACCCGAGCAATGTAATGTAGGTTGACTTCATACTTATGTTATTTCGGATATAATTAAGCCCACTTGTTTATAATTCTTTATTTACATAGAGAGGCATCCCAAACAATGTAACTAAAGGAATATAAACGTATGGTTCGATGATTTATAATTTCTTTATTTAAATGAAAAGGCATCCCAATCTATTCAAATAAGGATATTATAAATCATCCTACTCAAGAATTCCCGACACAACATTCATACTTAGCCGGTGAGTTACAAGGTAGTGTATTACGAGATGATACTGGTGTTCCAAAAGTACAAGATGAATATTCAAACTTGTAAAGCTGATGAGGGTACTTGTGGTGTAACTAAGGATGATTTGAGCTTTAAAAGTGCATCAAAATATGTAAATGAGCTTGTGGTTCCAACGGTTGTGAAGATAATGTTATGATATGTTGATGAATAAAAGTGTGTAGTGTATGCTTAACATTAATACTCTTAGGTATAGATGTTGAGTTTGCTTTAAAAATCTTAAGAGATTTTAAAAGTTTATGATGGAATGGTATCCTAAACAGGATGGTACTTCTACAGGATGAAGAGAATAATTGATAACTATCCCAAGATAGTAGTTTGGATTATCTCATAAATGAAAAATTTCAAGAATGAAATTAGGTAACACAAATAAGGTGTTAAGATTTCGCTGAGTGGTAAGACATTATCGTGTCTCTAGATTGTTTTAATGTATTCTGGTGGTTTATCATGTTCATGTAGGAAATCAATCTAAACATAACCCTAGTACAACTATTCTCAGTATTTGAAAATTTTAAGTCGAATATAGTTAGTCAGACTATATTCCACTGTCCCTAGGTTAAATATAGGTGACTAGTCTATATTTAGCCAAGGTTCGATAAAATTTTCAAATACCTAAACTAGGTATACTTTTGATATGTCCGTTGCTTTCGGGAAACTGTCCACTAAACAAAGGCGATGTCAAACCCTTAAGTTGCAAGTCCCGTCCATACAAGACTTGTAACATATGTTTTCATATTCCATTGCATAGAAGGTAGTAAGGGTAGATACGTATGGAAAGGAAGTTTTAAGTAGTTCTAAAATAGAACATACTTGGTCAGGATCACGAACTTTTAATAATGAAGGTTTCATAAGAAAACTTTGATGAATGTAGAGAAAGTTCAGCTTTTGTCGATGATGGATTTGTTTGTCCTTTAGAAATCTCATATTTCTTGTTTTGAAATCGATAGATTGTGACGGATTTTTGATATCATAAGAAATGATATTGATGATGTGATGGAATAATTCTAGAGACCATTTGCACAAAACACAATGTCTCGGAAGTAGGTTAGACCATTGTGTAATTCACAATGTCTAGGAAGTAGGTTAGTCATTGTGTGACTCAAATCATTTGAGAAATGATTAAGACCATTGTATCATACAATGTCTTGGAAAATGAATGAGACCATTGCATCTCACAATGTCTTGGAAAATGAATGAGACCATTGTATCTCACAATGTCTCGGAAAATGAATGAGACCATTGTATCTCACAATGTCTTGGAAAATGAATGAGACCATTGTAATCAGTTACAATGTCTTGGAAAATGAATGAGACCATTGTAATCAGTTACAATGTCTTGGACATATAATGTTGGAGTAGGAACATGATTGGGAGAGTGTGGCTGTGCCGAAATGCCTTAGAATAGGCATACACAGATATGTTTAGTCCATTGTTTAGATAAATGATTGAAAATAAACCGAGTTTATATATCAATATACTAATATGTTCATGTAGCATAAAATGCCTAGTGTGTATATATCAATATACTTATATGTGTTCATGTAGCATAAAATGCTTAGTGTGTATATATCAATATACTTATATGTGTTCATGTAGCATAAAATGCTTACGGGGAAATGCTCAATTATGTTTAGGGTACATATATCAATATGCAATTATGTTTGTGTAGCATAAAAATGTCTTCGGGGAAATGCTCAAAATGGGTATATATGAATATACTAACATGTTTGTGTATCATAACATGCTTACTAAATCCATAATCGTCTGGAGGATGGAAGACACGGAGAGCGGAAGGCTATAAAATGTTTTTGCTTGTATGTGTGGTTATAGTTTAGGTCTCAATTAGACCCGTTTCTCTATAACCATGGCTCTGGTACCAATCTGTAACACCCCCAATTCATGGATGCAGCGGAATTCGAACTGGGTGTTACTCGACGGCACAATAGTCACAATGATAGAAAACGAACTCCAATTGAGTCGTTTTAAAAGATGTATCATTCAAAATATATATAAATATCAGAGATTACAAAATGAGGTCCCAATTGGTTCCATGTTTACAATGTATAATAAATGTGTTTTTGAATGATAAGTAAATTTATAGCCCTCTTGAGTATCCGTGTCCTTCCGTGCCATCCTTGATCGTCATGAACCTGAAATACATGCTTGAGAGGTCAACACAAAGGTTGAGTGATATTCATAGAGTTTGTTAAATCGTTTGAACACAATGTGTTGGTAGTTAAATCGTTTGAACACCATAATCGTAGTGTTTGTAGGTAAATCGTTTGAACACAATAATCGTAGTGTGAGCTGTAGACTCACACCAATGTTTGGAAAACAAAACAGATAGGCTACGTTATTATACGCCCATAAAATGTATTATACACTAAGCTTATGAAACCAAAACGTTAACGTGTACCAATATCGATTGGCAGATTTATCCCGGTAGGTACTTTGCCGTCATACCTAATGTCTCAAATATTAATGCATTTGTTTGAACTAATCAAAACAAATGGGATTCGTCAATCCCAATAGGCCTATTCACAATATTCGCGCTCACTTGCAAGTAACCCTCGCAAGTGATTAAATGGTTCATACTAAGGGATCTTGGTTTGGCAAGGATGTTACTTAGTGATAATAAAACATAGTCGAATAACATACAGTAGAAAGCATTGTGTTCGATTTTAGAGATAGCATGTATTCCCCCCAAGGAATTGTAAAACAATTAAGTAATGGAAAGTGGGGCTATGAACTCACCTTAAGTAAGATAGCAAGTAATGAATGTAACGGTCGAATCGTGAAGGTTTCTACGAGCAACCTATAATAGAATGTCGCGACTTAGGATCGGAGTAAAGAATATGAAGTAGTGCCTATATATATATCTTGCATTTAGTCCATGATGTGGTATGATGTATAATGTAAGTCTTTGAAAGTAATGATTCATGAAACATGTATGTTTTGTATATCGTTTACTACCATTCGGGCCGACATAATTCAGAAGTCATGTTAGTAAGCGTTCGAGGAGCCAGGACACTTTAACTCGTAAATCCACAACTCAACTCGACGGCTTACATAATGAACTCCTCACATGAGGCTCCCTACTATTGTAGTAGTTGATGAAATATATAGATATAAGTTTTGATCCGAAAGGTTACATGTCCGATATTTGAATAAACTTAGGAAAGTTTATTTGTACATGAAGATTGTTATTAGGGGTAGCTTCATAAGCCTTAAATGACCATGTTCTCTTGGTAAAATCTCATGGTTTCCTTTTAAGTGAAGTAGATCCAAATTGCTTGTTCAAGTTATCGCCTAACTCATTGTTTCATGTTTACGCCTATGTGAGTTGTTATGGTCATTTCGTCATGGCCTAGCCATGACCTTTGGTCCTTGTTCCAAGGTCATGAGACTCAACCTTGGTTCTAATCATGTTTGTGGTCTTGATTATAGGTCATAAGACCTCTTGTTCCTTTCAAAGTATAACCATAATCTAGTGACTTTCGCCTAAAAATGGGCTGTTTAGAATTTGAAGAATTTTATCACTCGGAAAGCGTTTTTAGGGCTCGAGCTTCTTTGTTCCTGAACGAAAACGTCGTTTCGGACAACTTTCGTGTTTTAACTTTTTGATGAATCGGACCAGAAGTGGGACTTTCAAAACCCAAATTTGATCAGGAAGCTATTTGGCAGTTTTGCCGGAAATCTTGGTAATTTCAAATGGGCGTAACTTTTGACTCGTATACTCGTTTTGGGTGGTTCAAATTGCTATGGTTTCCTTGTTAGGTCCTCTACCACAATATGTAATAATCAAATATCATATTTTTACCATTTTGGTCGTGGTTTTCCCAAGAAAGTCACTAGTTTGCTTGTTTTAGTAACTTGTTGTAACAATCAATAACAATAACTTGTTTTGCTCACTTTTATACATCATGGACATAACTACAAGACATAATATAGCAAGAATAACATGTAAATAACATGAACATGATTATTTAACAAGAATCAAGTTAGGGTTTGGCTCACAACTTTTGGCTTTCAAAGATGAAAGGAAGTTAACATGTAAGGATAGGACATTGATAGACTTGCTTCAACCCTTTTTCACTTCATGCAATCTTTCTACCCTTGGTATTCTTGAAAGATGGATGATGAAGGTTTAGGTGAAATGAGTGGATTTAAACTCAAGAGAAATCACCAAGTATATGAGGTTATGGAAGTGTTTGATGAATGATAACCTATCTAGGGTTTCTACCTTGTTTAAGCTCTTGATTCTTTTGGATAATACTTGGAGTGAATTAGAAAATGGAATGGTGTTTGTGTGTGTGTTGTGGACGTTCATGGAGAGGCAAGGAGGCTTTATATGGCCTTGAGGAGGTTAGAAGTGTTGACTTGTCAACACTTGATCACCAAGTTTAACACATGTTCTCATCTAAGGCCTCCTAGCATGAGATTGAGCCACACAAGGCTGAATTCCCCCTCCCTAGGTCGTTTCCTAAGCTTGGAGAGCAAGGGTTGGACTTTGGATGATATTATCCAAGATATCTAGTGTGTTTTGACTCCGGGAAATGCCAATCGTAAATGATTAAGCCTCAAAACGTAAAACCGGGTGTCGTAAAATTATGGAACTTGAAAGTATTGATAAACATGTCAATAAGTTCCATAATAAAATATAAAATGAGTGGTAGGTTCCATCGGGTGCTAAAACCCTGCTAAAAACTGGAAACACGGGTCTAAAACGCGTAATTCGCGTAAAACGCTGAATATTGCGTAAAATTGAGAAAAGTAAAATGTTACTTTTCTAATGTTATAAAAATGATTTAAAATGACTTATAATGTCTAGACTGGGCTCAGTCTAGTGTCGGTTGGTATTAAATGTCTTTTAGACATCAAACCGTAAGCCTAAAAATCACGAAATGACTTATAACATCAAGGGATCATTTTTGGTCAATGGAGGAGGGAAAGAATATGTTGACTTTTTCTAATAAGTTGAAAACTCAAAAAGTCTTAGAAACGCGTTTTGTGGTCTCACGGTTAATCGCCCAAATGGTTAAGCGTGCTCATGCGAGAGTAGTACAGGCATGGGTGACCTGCTGGGAAGTTTTTGGTCATATTTTTCTCAGTCACGATTAATTCTCAAATAAATCATGAGTGTGTAAAATATTTTACTGATGTGGGGTCACCTGACGGGGTTGAATTTCGTTGTGCGTAGAATTTCTGATTGACGTTTTACCCTAAAACGTGTAATTCCTTAATAACTTTCACGAAAATGAGCTTATGAAAGTTAAACTTTTAATTTGCCATGGAAATGATTTATCACTCGATAAAATCAAATAAAAATCAACTTTCGGGAAAGTTTCGGGAAAAAAATGAATAGTAAAAGTGAATAGTGAAATTTTCCGGGAATGGTAATTAACCTGAAATTGTGAATTGTTACACATACTTACACACGTAGCGCAACCATGCATACAAAGTTATATGAGACAACGATTGTATGAACTCCCCCATACATAACATTACCATCCCATAATAAACCAATACTTAACCCATTTACTCATGTTTCCAAAACCTTTATTCCAATTACCTTTTATGCGTTTTTACTAGATCAGATTGACACCAACATGTCCCACGTTTAACCAACCAAAAACCCTACCTTAATCCATTTTAAATCAGATAGGTATACATGTCGTGGACCAGGTATAAACATGCACACCCATCTTTATTTCTTTAGGTATTCTTACTGGTCGACAGTACGTATATATATCACATGCAATTACACACACAAAACAAGACTTCAACCCCTCGTTAAAATACTTATTCGATACACACGACACCATACAACCTGATTGAACTCCTCTTTTAACATGTAAACGGAACTCATCAAAATCATAACCCACAACCCTAAGCCTTGATAACACCTTAACAGCCCCTCTTCCAATTTATATCAAAGTTTTCCATTTTAAATTAGCAATATTAATGCTTTATTAATGTTCTCCTATTGGTTTTAATGACAATATTAGAGCTGAAATGGTAGGACGAATAGAACAAGAACCATGGGTTGATACAACATAGTTAACAACGCTTATTATGATTTCATGTGGTGTTCTCTTTATATACTTAGGTTATTAACGAGACAGCAAGAACTCAAGAAGATTAGCATGTTTGTGATTATGTTCTACTTATAGCTTAAGTCGTATATTAAGAGTGAAAAACAAAAGGGTGACCATCGTTACCTCTAGGCTGATAACGAGAGAGCAAAGAGAACAAAGATACACGAATGAAGATCCTAAGAATATTGCCACTAATCACCAACACCAAGATTGCTATGCCTTCGTCTTGCTGATCTTTGAAGAGGAAAAACAATGAGATTGTGATAGATTTAGGTCCGGTGAATGAGAAGAGGAGAAAGCCAATTATGTGATAAGGAGAGGGAAAGAAGAAAACGTGTATAATGTATGAGAAATGTCGTGATAATTAGAGCAAGAAAGGGGGACACAAATCTCCTATTTTTATAGAGATATTTCTTGTATTTATCTTTTATATAATAAAACAAAACCCCTAGGTACTTTGAAAAAAGAATATTTTCTTATTAGGTAATAGTTTAATTATTATTTTTTAATTTAAAATTTTAAAAATTTGTTTTGTTGATATACTACACAAGTAGAAGATAAATAAAAAAAATATAGATAAGATGCAATACTACATAAGTAGAAGATATATACAAAAAAATATAGATAAGATGCGATTAAATTTTTAAATGATTATCTTTAATAATAAACAAATATAATTAAAAATCATAAATCAAACAAACAAAAAGATTAAATTATTTGTTTTTTAAGAAATAAAAATATATAATTAAAAAAAAATTAAAAAACTCGCGCGTGCGCAGGTATTATAACTAGTTGTTCTTATAAAGCATTGTGCGGGTATTATAACTAGTTGTTCTTATAAAGCATTTAGCAAACGTGTGGAGGGTTAATATGAGCATAATTTCTCGGTCCTAAAATGTATAAGAACGTGTGAAGTGATATGGACAAAAGGGGATTTTATTTGGTTTTATCATTTTCATGCAAACGTGTAGAGTGTACAAGAAATCAAAAGTGTGTTGTGTAAAGTATTATGGTAAGATTTAGGAACATAGGACATATATTATTAGGTAGCTTATGTAGCAAATTTATTTAGTTAGTTAATTTTAGGTTTATTTCTCATAATATGTGCTTATTACATTAAAGTATATTGCAATGTCTTGAATTATTATACACCTTTCATAAGTTCGAAATTAGGGGGTATTTCACATGTTTAAGAATTTCGGGTTTTACAACAACACTTACAAAATAATATATTGCGCATAATTTAACAAAGTTTATATTTGTTTGTCTATATTCATTTGTGTTCCATCGTTTATGTTCGTTTAGTTTTTTAATGAACGAACATGAACATCTCATTTTTCAAGAAAATTTGTTCGTTTAAACGTTCGTGCCTGTTTAATTATTTGTCTGGTTAAAATTAAACGAACGAACATAAACAATGCTCCGTTCGTGTTCATCCGTTTCGTTTACAGCCTTACTCACCAAAGTGAGTTACGTAAAAACTTGGGCCCCCCTCCAAAAAGTAATTGTTTTTTATTTGTATTGTGAGTGTGTATGGTTATTTAGTGGAGTATATTTTTATATAGGTAAGTGAGAGTAACCAAAACGGATGTATGGTGAGTGGGAGTGAGTAGAAGTAAGAGGAGAGAGAAAGCTGGAGTGTCACTGAGATGACGGTGAGTGAGTCACCACCACTACTTTTAGCCTTAAGTGCAGTAACCCTGTGCTAAAATAGTAACCAACTAGTGACATAATGAGGACAAAATTGAGATTTACCAAACAATCCTTAGAGCAATGGGTATCGTCATGACAAAGGTCTCATGCTGTTAGCAAAAAGTGCAGCCATGTCACCAAAAATTTCTATGGCACGAGACAATTAACGGCATCAAAAAAACCCCTCCCTCTACAATTGTGGTGCCATAGCAAAAGTGGTGCCGTTGGATCTACACATACCCCACTAAATACAAAAATACAAAATAAAAAAAGGAAAAAAATAAAAATAAAAAACAGCAAAGAGGCTTTGGCACGACTTGTGATACAGTGAGCCGTTCTCCTCCTTGGGCTGTTGTGTTTGGCGCAAGGAATGGCACCAACGTACCCAGCTCTTATTGGATTAATCGATAATACACCGCATAACTATTAAAAGCTCTTATAGGATTAATCGATTCGATCCTTGAGCGCCGTGACAGAAACTAATATTTTTATGACCCAATACGAATAAACAATTCCTTTGCTTTTGGGATCTTATATGGGCTGCTCACTATTTTTTAACTTTATACCCTTCCTCACAAATGTTTACCCATCATTACAAATCTTCCAATTCATATTTCAAAAAGGAAAAGAAAAAAAACATGAGAATAATACATTTAGTAAAAATTAAATTTAAAAAAAAAAAAAAAAAAAAAAAAAAAAAAAAAAAAAAAAAAACCGTCTAACTTAAACATAAAACATATATACAAACTTAAAATTGAAGCAACAAAAAATGTGCACTGTTAAAATAAATTTCTTAGAAACACACTTTCTTTCCACATCTATATAGATCGCTATATATATACTTTTTTGAAACGCATTTATACATGCTACCGTCATGTTCGGTATTTAATATTCGACCAATATATTATGTTCAAAAAAAAAAAAAAAAAAAAAAAAAAAACCATGATAAAAGTGCCAGTTAAATTTACCTAATTAAAATAAAAACAAAAATAAAACTCAGGTATACATATTGTTATCTCCCTCTCTCTCAAATATATAAAAAAAAAAAAAAAAAAAAAAAAAATTTAAACAAATTCAGTGTCAAACATAAGTAAACAAAACGAAACCACAAAGAATCCTTTATTTTACATATGTAAACTAAAAATGTATAAAACAACATTTACAAAAAAAAATTTAGATAGCGCCCAACCGAAAATTTTTTTTTTGGGCATGCCAAAACAAAAATTGTTCAAAAGCACCACGGCGCAGCCTACTGAAGAGGGAAACTTATCGTCAGCACAAAAGTACAAAAAACCCGCTGCGACGCAGCAGGCGCCCCCTCCTTGTTGATAGTAATAGGATGTGAATTGACTGAACATCGGAAAGCACGTATATCAATAGTTTATGAATTATTATATGATTTAAGAGGATAAATCATAAGATGCACAAACAAAATCGAGTATCCCAAATATGATGGAAGCGTGTGAATGGGTATGGAATGCATAACATATACAATCAAGCTCGCAAGGTTTAGATTGAATAGATCGATGTATTTCAATAATTACTAATCATCAACACTCATAAGTGCCAAAACATTATTCTAGAACATGATAAAGCATGTCTTATTTTCAGTATCCTCAAAGCCGAAAACATCAATCCACATAAGCTTCAATGATGGATTCGATTGCAGGAATGTTGATGACATTGTATCGAGAAAAGCCTGCATCACTCAATATCTTCTTCCATTCAACTTCAGTCCTTTCTTTCCCATTGTCGAAGCTTGAAAGCATCACAAGATCGTGAACAATACGTGTATCTTCAAACATATCATCTCCCCCCGGATGTAGAATAATATCCACTATAATAATTTTCCCGGTCTTTTTAGGAATGGAATCCCGACAGTTTTGAAGTATCTGAATGCACTCATTATCGCTCCAGTTATGCAATATTGACTGTGATTGATACATAAAGTTATATTAAAGTTGCCAAATGATATTATCCACGTGAACTCTTTGTTCATTTTAACAATCGCGCCAAATGATATTATCCACGTGAACTCTTTGTTCATTTTAACAATCGCAGTATTTTACTTTTTACACTCGTTGATATTTAGTTATATTTCTTCTTAAACATAACCCTAAGAGTAACAACAAAAACATGTTTATACTGTATATGTATATCCAATTTGTTAACATGGTTATTATGAAAGCATTTAGTAGTTATCATCAAAGTATAACTTTTTAATAATGTATGTATTAATTTTTTAAACATTACTAGTTATAATTCCCGCGCACGCGCGGGTTTTTTAAAATTTTTAAATTATATATTTTTATTTATTAAAAAACAAATAATTTAATCTTTGTTTTGTTTGATTTATGATGTTTAATTATAGTTTTTTTATTATTAAAGATAATTATTCAAAAATTTTAATCATATTATTAATTGCATCTTATCTATATTTTTTGTATTTATCTTCTACTTGTGTTATGGATAAATATAAAATGTTACTTAATAAGAAAATAATATTTTTTTTTAAATAAAATTATTACTAAATAAGGTATGAATGCATTTTTTTGAAATGAAAAATTCCCAATAAGGGTTTTGTTTTATTATATAAAAGATTTGAGATATGAGATTGTACTCTCGTACAATGTTGGTCACCAATACTTTGGTGGAAAAACAATTAACACTCAAAGAAACAATGATATCATTCAAATGCTTCTTTTGTAAACTTTGATAACTAACAAACCATAACAAAATTTGGGAGACATAAGGTAAGGTAGTATTACAAATGAAGTAATTTATATACTAGTTATAACGCCCGCGTACGCGCAGATTTTTTAATAACATATTTTTTATTTATTAAAAAATAAATAATTTGATTTGTTTTGTTTGATTTATGATTTTTAATTATAGTTTTTATTTGTAAAGATAATCATTTAAAAAGTTTAATCCTATTGTTAGTTGCATCTTATCTATATTTTTAATATTTATCCTCTACTTGTGTAGTATATCAACAAAATGAATTTAGAAATTCATAAATTAAAAAATAATAATTAATTAAAATATTACTTAATGTGAAAATAATTTTTTTTTTGAAATACGAAAATTCCCACTAGGAGTTTTGTTTTATTATATAAAAGATTGAACACATTGGTATAATGAAGGGTTAAGCAAATTACAAAACTAACATGGTAGTTGTTAGAGAATGCGTTGTTGTAACCAATTGTTAGTGTTGGTGGTTTGATATTGTATGTTGTTTCGTGATCACTTTTCTCATTACTTTTGAATTTACCCCATTACGTATAAGTATGCGGTTTCAAAAGTTTATACATTTTCAATCTTATGTCAAAAAACCAATTTAATTGTGATACTAAAGTTTTCCAATGTAACCATGGTGGTGAGCTTGCTAACACCAACCTTATCCATTTTTGAAAACAAAAATGGAATTCAATTTATTTTTTCTTGTCCCCGAACCTCTCAACAAAATAGGAAATCCAAGCGGGTGATTAGAACTATTAACAATGACCCTACTTTTCCAAGCCCACATTCTGCCTACGTTTTAGGTTGAGACATTTCATATGGCCGTCTACCTTATTAACCTACTTCCATCAACCACAATTAACATTAACATACCGTACACAAAATTATTACACAAGGAACCCGATTATTTTCGTCTTCAAATATTTAGATGCTTATGCTACCAACACCTTGATTCCCTTCATAAATAAGGCACTCGAGCCACACCGTGCATTTTTTGGGGCTATTCAGCCTACCATCGCGAGTACCGTTACCTTGACCTTTCCACCAACAAAATCATACTTTCTCGACACATCACGTAAGGTGAAAACCAATTCTATTAAAGATCTACTTCTAATTTCACTTCCCCCACCCTCTTATGAGTTTCTTAACTCATCTCCACTTACCCGCACTTTAATCCATAACACATGTTCTCTCACAAATCTGGCCCAATCGGCCTAACCTACTCTACCATCACTTGTAGCCCAAAAATATGCAGCCCACCAACAACAACCGCTTCCCATCACCCACAACCCACACCTATTGACCCATCTTCCCACCACCCAAGGTCCAACACCGTCGGCCAAACTCTAACACCTACGGCCCAACCCCAACAACCGGTTACAACAACCCATTCTCTAACACCTACCAGCGCATCTTATGCGACCCATTCCCCTATCGGCTTCACTACATCACCCTAACACCCTCCGACTAGAACTCACTCGATGGTCATACGTGCTCAATTGGCACTGTTAAGGTTAATCCTCGTCTTAATTTCCATACGTCTCATATATCTCTGCTTTCTAAGTCTCCTTTTATTGCTTTGTCTGACCGTCATTGGCATGCTGTTATGTATGATGAATATAATGCTTTAGTTAAAAATAGTACTTGGATACTTATTCCAAAACACCTAATGCTAATGTGGTTCGTTCTATGTGGTTGATTAGGCATATGTATCATGCAAATGGGTCTTTGAGTAGATGCAAGGCCCGGCTTGTTACCAATAGGCGCACTTACCAGGTTGGTATTGACTGTGATGACACAATTAGTCTGGTTGTCACACCAGCTACCATTCAGATTGTTCTTACCCTTGCTATATCTCGTAGATGGCCTGTCCACAAGCTTGATGTTAAGAATGCCTTTCTTAACGACAATCTTTAAGAGATAGTTTATATGTATCAGCCCCCGGGTTTTGTGGATTCACGTTTTCAGCATCATGTTTGTCAGTTACAATGTTCCTTATATGGTTTGAAGCAGGCACCCCATGCTTGGTTTTAATGATTTGCTAGTCATGCTCTACGCGTTAGCTTCTCTTCTAGTAGATGTGATTATTCTTTGTTTATTTATCGCCAAGGTACTGAGGTTGCATATATGTTGATGATATTGTACTGACCACATCTTCTACAGCTTTATTTCAGCGTATTATTTCATCTTTGAATCAGGAGTTTGAGATGGCGAATTTAGGGGCCCTTAATTATTTTTTAGGGATTATGTTACTCGTGATTCTATAGGTACGTTCCTCTCTCAGAGGAAGTATGCTATGGAGCTTTTGGAGCGGGCACACATGGTTTCTTGTAATCCTTCCTGGACCTGTTGATACGAAGTCCAAGCTTGGTCCTGTCGAGAATCTTGTTTCGGATCCTACATTACACCGGAGCCTGGCATGTTATTTGTAGTATCTTACATTTACTTATCCTGATATCTCTTATGCGGTTAAACACATTTTTCTTTATATGCATGACCCTCGGGAGCCAAATTTAGCGGCTCTCAAGCGCATTCTTCGGTATGTTTGCGGTGCTTTAGACTTTTGCCTACAAGTGTTTGCTTCTTCTACCGGTTCACTTATTGCATCTTCTGATGTTGATCGGGTGGGTTTCCCTTCTAATCGACGATCCACTTGTGTATTTTTGGCAATAATATCCTTTCTTGGTCTTCTAAGTGTCAACATACCATATATAGATATAGTGCAGAGGCTGAATACCAGGATGTTGCCAATATTGTAGCTGAGACTACTACGATTCCTAATCTACTTCGGGAACTAAATTCCCCTCTATTGTCTCACACTCTTGTCTATTGTGATAACGTCAGTGCCATTTATTTGTCAGCTAACCATGTGCAGCATCAATAGACGAAACATATAGAGATTAATATTCATTTTGTTAATGACGTGGTTACTAAGGGCCAGGTTCTTGTTCTTCATGTGCAATCGTGCTCTCAGTATGCTTATATCTTTACTAAAGATTGCCTTTGGCTTTGTTTGAGAAATTCCGTATCAGTTTGAGTGTTCGTTCCTATTCAGCTCCAACTGCGCACGCTCCAACTGCGCACGCCCGCGGTGGTGGTGGGGTGTTAGTCGATATTTATTATGAGCTTTATGTATTTTTGTAGACGCCTAGCCCACCTTTGTAACTTATATATTAAACACATTGATGTAATGAAGGGTTAAGCAAATTAGAAAACTAACATTCCTTTCTAAACTTGCCAATACAACTTTCTGTTATTGTTTGTGGTTTGTTGTTCAGATGTGTTGTCATGATGTGAAAAAACTCTTCAAAGCTACATCCTTTTGTGGGCTAGCAAAACACAAGCTTCCATATGACAATATTCCAACTCTACAAACCAATCAACCTTTTGCAAACTCTTCAAAAACATTCAGACATTCCGTTTTTAAAAAGTACTTCAACCTTTGCAACTTCGGTGATTGGAACAGGAAGAATGGTTGTGAGTATTCCAAACATGATCGAAAAGCATCTCAACCAAACCATTTCTTTCTTTTATTTTTAGTAGACCAAAACACATTAGTTTACAATAGGCCAAAACAAGACGGCGGCTATGTAGGAAGTTGGGTTCTATGACCCACCCAAATGTATTGTATTGCATGTTGACTATTACTCCGTATTATTATTTCTGAATTCTTGACTATTATTATTTGTACTTCATAAGCTATTTTCAACTTTGTAACTCGAAAAAACTTCATCGTAATAACACAGCCAACTAAATGAATAGAAATTTGTTTCCGGCCAATTGGTGTAAATATGTGAGACAAGTGACAACTATTAGTACACTGTTTAGATTTTTACTATTAAGCACAAATTACTCGTATAATTTTCATCTAATGACCATTGATATAAATGGTCTATATATTTCATTAAGAAAATGGCATTTCTGGAAAGAATATAATCTCATATAGAAAGAATATAATCTCATTTACAATCTTTTATAAGTTTCTCTATTTGGCCCACAAAACAATCCACAAATATAGTAAACTAGTTTAAACTTCTAGTGAAGCTTAAAAAGAAAAAGGATTAGTTTAATTATTGATTAAACTTATATAGTGAAGCTTAGATTTATATAAAAGGTGCAGAGTTTTGACATTTACATTTTTGTTACACATATATCCTTTTCTTCCACATATAATAGCGGTATTATTACCTACATGGTTTTGACATTTACATTTGTTTTATTTTATTCGAAATCGTTATATTTCTTAATTCCTTTTTTATTTCTTCTAACCTGGTTTAGTTGTCTAGTAGCGAGTAGAATGAACTTTCTCATAATGTTACTCTTTAATTTAGTAATGACGTTTTTTTTTAATAATGTTTCATTTGCTTTTTGGCCTACCCAAAACATAATTTGTGGCTCCACACTACAAGGATAAGGAGAACAGGCGACGAGCTATTTCCCGTCGACAATATGTCGACGGCATAAGGCAGAAAATGACAAAAAAAAAAACGCTTGACCGATCCCCACTGCGTTGAATTTTTCATAATCGTATTTTCCCGTCGACATGTCGACGGGAACATTCTAACATAGTCAGGCGGGTTCTCAGCATGTGGATGGCTCAGGCAGTGGCGTTGGAGGTAGTGGCTCAGCTGGAGGGAGCGGGAGTCGCAGAGGCGATGAGGATGGTTCTGGCGATGATGAGGGTCCTACTGATGATCACGAGTGATTTTGGATGTAGAGGTACAAACTTGGGTATTTTGTGTTGTACTTATGCTTGAAACAATATTTTGGCGACCCATATGTTAGTATTGTATAGTTTAACCTTTTGGCGACTTGAACGTCGCAGATATTAAAACATTTGTGGATGGCAGCTAGGTTTAGATATTACCACACCCCGTTTTGTAGACTTTATATGTTTTTATGCATTTTGAGGGTGTTTAGCGATATTTTGCAAGTGTTATAGCCGATGGCGAGTTATACGTTTAGGACATGTTGATATTGAGTGGTTATAGATGCTATTACAGTTACAGGTTTTGGTAGATTTTTTCCGGAAAACCCGGAAAAAATCTGGAAAATTGCAATATTTGCAGCCTGCTGTTAGCAGGATGTTAATAATGATACCGTCGACATGTCGACGACATCATTGAAACATAATTATTGGTTATTTAATGATACCGTTGACATGTCGACGGTATCATTAAAACAAAAATAGTGTTTTTAATATTATGCCGTTGACATGTCGATGACATAATATTAAAAACAATACTTTTGTTTTAATGATACCGTCGACATGTCGACGGTATTATATAAACCATAATTATAATCAACTAATTAAAACGTTAATTAGTTATATGTTCCCGTCGACATGTCGACGGGAAGAATTTGACGGACACCAAATTCCTTTGACTGGAAAACGATGTGGGACCCACAGTGTCGACGGTGATTGTCGACGGGAACACTGTTCCCGTCGAAGCACAGCCGTCTATATGTTCCCGTCGACATGTCGACGGTAACGTATTATTCCGTCGACATGTCGACGGAAAGGGCTTAAAAAAATCGCCGGGGAAAGCCTCGATTGTACTAGTGCCATTAGTGGCCCTTTTAAGGCTATGTACCATCAAGCAAAAAAAAAAAAAAAAAAAAAATTGCTCATAAGAACTAGTCTTTTCGAATAAGAGAAATAAAAACATGTCTAATTGATGCGTAATTTGGTTTGTCAGAATATTGTTAATTGAAGCATAGGGACTCATTTTTTCACAAACCACTAATTATTAACACATAGTTTATGGCATATTATTAGGCATGTTTTTAGTTATGTCAACCAGTTCTCGTGTAATAGTGTAATACTGTAAAATAAATACAGGATTATCAGCTTTGACCAAATTTCTATATTTGATAAACATTTTATTTTGTCATAGATCAAGGTCAAGGTGCCCTGGGTTTGAGAATTAATTACTTGGAAATTTGAACAAAATTATTGAGGAGATATATATTTAGCTAGTTCTTGTTTTGACGAGTAGTACCTTTAAAAAGATTGAATCTGAAGATGGAATAGCTTTAAACATATCACCTCCAATGTGTGTAACTCCTTTATACGTTGGTGCTGTAGAAATAACATGAGGCAGGTCAAAATTAATACCTTTAAGATGTGGATATGCATTAACAATCTCTTTTATCGCGGCCCCAATACCACCACCTACATCAGCTAATGTCCCGTTCAACTTATCGAATTTATAAGTCGACATAATTGCATCCATGCTAATCCTTGTTCTACATGCCATTCCTTCATTAAAGGTCTTGTTAACTTGCGGGTTAGCTGAAAGGAAATCCCATAAATCAAGTCCATAAGTCTTCTTCATCGATGTACTACCTTCTAAAATGGATTTATCCAAGTTAAAAAAATCGGGAAATGTTTGTGAGTCTGTGACCATTATTGCTAATGGTGCAATTGTGGTCTTGGAATTATGTACGAGCCATTGAGAACACATGTTTAGGGAGTAAAGTGGTTCTATGCAGTCTGGTTGATGGACTAGATCGAACATTTGTCTATGGACCATGAACCTCATGAGGCGTGAGAGGCCATTGATGTTTAGTGATGGGGAGTTAATCTCAGACGCGATCTGAGACAAAGTGATCGGACCATCATGATTGTTTATAATGTCGGCAATGTTGAGATCTAAAGCACATTTTATTGCGACACCATCCATGCAACCATATAGAAGTTGCAATATCTTTGCAAGGCCTTCGAACTTTGTATCGTCTGTTTTAGTAGATGAACTCATACCTCTATGTACGTAGTTAACGATATAGTTGATGTATGTATGATACTTAAAGCAATGGGATAACTTTAGTTTATATAGGCATTTCAATGTGGTTGTTGCATGAAATTGTAAAAGAACTATGTACTTTTCAGCTCTCTAAACATACATGTTTCAACTATGAAATAGAATTCCCATTTCAATGTAACTTATAATTAAAGCAAAATAGGTTCGGAACGAATTGTTTAACGCTTTATTCTTATCAAGTTGTATACATATAAGGTGTTTTTCCAAGTGCATGTCTATTAATTTGGAACAAAAACATATAGCTAGCTCTTATCAAGTTGTATGTAAGGCGTCTTTCGGGAGTCTACTTTGGAACAAAATCATAAAATTTAGATTTATTGACTTTAAAGTTCTGAAAAATAGTTTCTATCAATAATAGTTTTATAACTCTTTTTAGTTTAAGCTTTAAAACTAGTTATAACTGCTTGCTTAGAAAATTTGTTATAATTTTATTACAAGCTTTCTAACTAAATAGTTAAGTTTTTCCAGAACTAGTACTTTATTATCCTATTCAATAGATGAACGGACAACCAGCACAAATTGACTTATGGGGCATACATTTATGGTGGTTCTAACCAACACACATTGCATTTGTATAGTTTCTCACAAACGTGAGATCACATCTAAACTCTAGTAGTAAAGACTTGTGTAACTAATAGTCGATACTCCAATAATAGCTAATAATATCCAAGGTGTCCTAATTACCTCGACGGGTAAAAATCTTGGGATGGCCGTAGAAAAATCTAGAAAGTACCACGGAGATAGTGGTTAGGCTGTGCTGTGTACATTATAGCCAAAAATGTTGGACTTCTACGGATAGTCTCAAGAGGGATCCTTCTTCGTTTACCCGTTTAGACTCTCATTAGCTTAACATGACTAGTGATCACGTATAATACCCTCGGACCCAATATGCCGGGCCACGCACGCTCATAATAACCCCGACCCTAGGATAACTCGGACCATATTAGACTCTGGTCCCGCCAAGCCGGTCCGGACAATAACACCTCATCATAGAAGGCCGTGGCTCATCATCTCAGCCGCGGAAGAACTTGGCGTCCAGAGACAACCCAAAGGTCGGGACCACAGATTAACCCAAAAAGAGTAAGGAATATTATCAGCTATCATATAGCTGACCTAGGCAGACCCCAAACACGAAAGACAACAGTCCCCTTCCGAAGGAACCGCCACTCACGGCAAGATGACAAGAACAAGAGTGGATGATGCGTGGGAATTGCACCAGGCTTTACCTCTCGAGTGATCTCGAGAAGCTTACAACCCCCACAAGGCAGTGTACCTGATCGTTGTAGTATAGTATAGTAACAAGTACCGGAAGATTGATCGTTCAACTCAAGAATAGTGTCGCTAGGATTAGAAAGCCTAAAAACTAGGTCTAGAGGTGAGAGATGATTCTTTTTGTATTTTTATATTTTATGAAAAGCAATAAAAAATCTCGGGTTTTGGAAGAGTGGGCGGAATTAGTTGCTAGTCAACTAACCCAATAACTAAGATGCAATCAAAATAAAATAACAAAAATGTAAATAAAGGTAATTACTAATGTGGTGTGAACAATAAATGGGAAAATTGTGTTTACTTAGATTTCATTACTCCCTAGATATCTTTTACAAGTTAATGTTTGTTACAGTTGTGTGGATGACGGGTTATATTCCTTAATACCAATCGTGGGGTGGCGTACGTACTTCCCAATCTCTATAAGATCCTACTTCACTCCTATGTCGAGCCTGCAAGAAGCTCCTAACATGGGATCACTAGAATTCGCTCATGAATTAAATACAACCATAAAAACCTAGTACGCATTGGTTCATGTTTCTTAAGACGTTCAAGCAAGTTACACTATGGAAGTCTGCCAGTTTTCTTAAGCCTAACATCGAAATCATTCATCCATTACAACTATAAACAAAACAATCAACCTATAATCAACATCTAGGTTTCATTACATCTAAGCAAACACACAAGAGATCTAGCCTAGCATGTTAAAATCAAGACAAGCATAAGATATATTCAAACAACACATAGACATATTGAATGAATTGAAAGAATACTTATCTTAATTGAACATGAAAGGATTAAAGGGGTGAAAACCCTTGAAAATACTGATAAAATCATGCTAGGGTTTATTTAAGTCGTTCCTAATATTGTCCTCTCTTTTGAATGAAAATTACAAAGACTATATATAGATTTTCTAAGGTGACGGCGTCAAGAAGAAAATTCTGACGCCGTCAACCCGCCGCCCATAATAAAATCGGATTGCCTAGATCCAGATCTGACGCCGTCATGTGTCATGTTGTTCTGGGCCATCACCACTAACGGCCATGCTTTGACGCCGTCACATTTCTACTGGACCGTCACCACTTTTGCTCTTGACGCCGTCATCAAAATGCTCTTGACGCCGTCAGGTACTGTTTCCAGCAAGGAAAATTAAGACTTTGCCATTTTCTTCACTTTTATGCTCCAAAAATGTCCAAAATGCTTTCTTTTCCAGAATTCACTCCAAAAGTACCTAAAATCACAAAAGGAATGATTTAGGGCAATATTTGATCAAATAAATTCGAATTCGGGCTTAAATGACCCCCTAAAAATGGACCATTTTTCGCCTCATCAGTGGACCTGGGGGTTTGCCGCCTAAAAACGTCACCGTCATAGTACGGGGATCCCAGGAAATCGACAAGAAAGACCAAGGTATAAATAGAGGGCATTCGACACTCTCAAACAGTAACACATAACTTTCACGACTCATCTTATCAGATACTTTATCTCCTACCATACACTTACTCTCACACCGGAGGTTGACCGCGTAACCCCCTTCCGTGGTAAGATTAATGGTGTTTTCTTTCTTAGCAGCTTTATCACAGATACTTAGTCCGAAATTCACTTCATCAAGAGCTAGCCTAAACTAGATCTTGCATCGAACCCAAATTTTATACAAACAACTAGAGTTTCGAGCACTGAATTAGATGGTATCGGTTGTATGAGAAAATCAAATCAACAGTTTTAGACTTTTAGTATTGCGCGAATTATATGTAACTCCACCAAAGCTGCGGCAAACCCAAGGATCATCCATTTTGAACTCGTTGGTAGGGAGCCACTTAGGGACATAAGCAGATGAAGCCTCGGCAGTATCAACTGACAAAGACTTATTAAAGTCCTCAGAACCAACAAGGCTGTCAACCCCGGCCTCAACATGCTACGACATGTCCTCAACATGATCCGGGCCGGAGTTCTCTACAAATAGGCTTGTAGATTCATGGTGGACGGACTAAGTGGGGTCTAGAGCAGAACTCTCAGCAACCTTGTTCTCAGAACTGTGATGAGCAGGGGTAGTAGAATCAGAAGAGAGAACGGTAACATTCTTCATGATATTGGGATCAGTGTGCGGACCGGAACGGTGGAGTCCTTCATCATATTTGTCCTGAAGCTCTTGAAGCACGGGATCGAGTAGCTTCCTCGGACGTAGCACTTGAATGGAAACATAAACACAATTATTAATAAAAATGATGATGCACATAGTACCTGAGCCATCCCCGGTATCCTTCTGGGACAAAGGGGAAATCCTCTTCTTCTTGGGGGTTGGTTGGGCTTGGCTGGAGCATCAATAGTCACCCTCTTCTTCACTGCCTTCTTATTGGCCTTGGCAGCCTCCAACTCCTGAACCACGGTATGCTCCACCACCGTGATGACATTCTCAAATGGCTCAACAACCTTGTTGGCTGTCTCCGCCCTCAAGGTCGCCTCTCCCTCCTTCAAGGTCCTTTCGCCGGTTGTAACCTTGAAAGGATCCGGCTCATTGATAAAAGTGAACAGATCCATCTTTGCAGAGAAAATAAAGATGGAAGGTCAGACATGGATACATATAAAAAATGGAAGTAGCAATAAAAATAGAATTATCTAACAACCAACCTTCCTCATCTGACCACAAAATAGTTGGACGGCTGGTGTCATCATCCCAAGTTTGACTCAGCCCTATGACGTTCAGAAAGACATCGGGGTACTTTTTGAAAGGGGCTCTTTTGGTGTTAAGAAGCCGTAGAAGTTCCTGATCTATGTCCGCGTCAGAAGGAGGAGGATCACGATCTATAGACACTTTATCGAACCACAGAACGAAAATAGGAAAAATGGTTCATTTTATGAAGAAGAAGTGGTCTTTCCAGTTCTTTACTAAATCAAGAACCGCGGTACAGCAAACGAGAACCATTAAAGATTTAGGACCTTTTCGCTTTTCCAAGGTCATTCAACCATTGTGAACTCTGGGGTACTAGAACTTCCTAAACAAAGGTACGGTGGGAACCCCACCATGAACGCGACAAAGGATCTCAAAATGACTAATCCTACACGCCGCCAAAACAAACAATTGGGAAAGATGGATCTGGAAATACTCCAAGACACGCAGCAAAATATGGAAAGGGGTATCCTAAAGTTACCTAACTGGAAGAACCTAGTATAAACACCTATCTTCCCCTGAGGCGCATTCCTAATAGTATCATGAACCCCTGGCAATTCTGGTAAGAGATGAGCAGGAATGTTATATCTCTTACAAAAATCATCTAAAACATCCCGGGTAAGTTTAGAGGTCACGAAATTTATGTGATCAGATGCCATCCTATGTTATATACGTAAAAAAAGCAGAAAATCTTTTGACAACGAAAAGAAGAAAACCTAACCTGAGAATCTAGGATGGAAATAAAGAGTAGCACGAAAGATGAAGGCGGTTGGAGTCCTTTTTCTAGAGAGTGGTAAAAATATTTGGTGTATGTGAAAAAAAGTATCGCAAATGGGGGAATTCTGGTATTTATACCCACACGAACACGTACCACCAACCAGATCCAAAGGCCACAAAAGCAACACGTGCCCAGATGTTATTAAACAGTTGCAGATCAACCTAGATGAACAATCGCGATGGTTGCAGAAGACGAACGAACAGTCGTCAAAAAGTCACGTCAGTTAGTAAATAAGTGGGTGAAAAACGCTTCGCGAGTACCAATGACAGGCTGGTAAACGAAGCAAATGGCAAGTGGAAAGCCTAGTTAGCAATATGGGACATGCGGCATTGACAGCCGCGATACCCTAGACAATGTAAAAAACAAGATATGGCACGTGACATCGTCAGCTGCTTGATGAGACAAAAAGTATTACGCTTTTAAGGGGTTATTTAAGCCTTAAATAGTGATTATATGATCAAATATTGCCTTAAAACGTTCCTTTTGTCATTTTAGGTACTTTTGAGAGGAAATCTGGAAAAGGAAGCATTTTGGACGTTTTTGGAGCGAAAAAGTGAAGAATACGACAAAGTCTCAAATTATGCTAAAAACAGTACCTGACGGCGTCACGCCTTACTAGGTGATGGCATCATGTGTTGACAAAGAGGTGGATGTTGAGGCAACATTGTCAAGATCTCCTAATGTTTTAATAATGACAAATAAACCTTCGAATCACATAAAATAACAAACGGTAGCCAAAATTCCCCGACTTCCATACCTGATGCTGGCGCGCTGCCCGCGCGTTGACGCGTGGGCGACTCGCTAGGCGTCTGTATGGATCGAGACGAATTTTGAAAGTCGGCTTTCCCCTTACCCGACAAATATGGATCTTTCAATACAGGTATGAATATGCTATGTGCTTAATTGAGAACACTCGAAACGAGTTTTGGGATTAGAGAGATCCAACTTTTGAAACATCCGTTTACGGGAAAATACCAACTCATGTTTTCTAACTCTTGCCTCTAGTCAAGGCTTTTATAAACTTAGGGAGCTTATATATTTCACGTGACATCATGTGAAAGCATCCATATGCTCATATCTCGTGCTTATGTCTTCTCTAATCACGTAACGGGTTTACTCCCTTATTGGTCAAACTAAGTCAAAGGTCTCTTTGCTTAAATGTATCCTTTCCCGCTTGGGTTATGCTTTACATCAAGGCAAAGCACTTAACTTATTTGTACCAAGGTGTAGTTGAGTACGTCGAGTGGTAGAAAGTCACGAGTTATGAAACTATGGATTCTCGACGTTGTGTTACTTGAACTTATAAGTAACCTATGATTTTCTCAACTCATAATCTTAATTGTCTAAACCTTTTTCTCTTAATGACAATTAGATTACTTCTTAATCTCATCTTAATCACCTCCGTAAACACAAGGGACAAAGCCTCCAAACAACCCAACATCTTCTTACACCTCTTACATATTCCCGTACATCTCTTACACACTCTTACACTTTTTGACTCACACATTCTCCCACACAAGACTCTCCCCTCTTTATACATTCCCTATACACCTTTCTCATACACCAATACATACACTTCCCTATACACTCATACATTCTTTTCTACACATACCTTTATATTCAAAATACACACACTTCACTCACATACCTCTCTTCACACACACAAGGCTCCCCATCTTATCACTCTTACACACTCATTACACATACAACTCATTCTTACACACATCATATCCAACCAACTCATTCCCTTACACATCCAACAACTTTACATTCAAATTTACACACACTAGTCACAACCATCCCATTCTCTACACATACTAGGATCCCCATCACATCCAACTCTTACATATTCTCTTACACATTCTTACACCTCCAACAAACTTTATTTTCAAAATACATACACTACTCATAACCATTTCACCTTCTACACACACAAGGCTCCCCATCACATCCACACTTACATATTCCCTTACACACATCCCTTCATTCTTACACAATCCAACACATACTCTACACTCTTCATCTCAACCATTCATTCTCTTACAACACATCTCAACCATCCATTTCTCCTTCCTCCCCAAGAAATGGAATATTCCTTGGAATATACTTCTCTTAACCCAACCATGGTTCTCCTAACCCAACTATGGTTAGTCCTCTACACTTAACCTTGGTTAACTCTTAACCACACCAAGGATGGAATATTCCCTTGAATATGCTTCTCTTAACCCAACCATGGTTCACATCTAACCAAACTATGGTTACTTCTCAACTTACCTCATTCTCACCCAACAATGGTTAACTCTTAACCACACCAAGGATAGAACATTCCCTTGGATACACCCTTTAACCTAACCATGGTTCACCTTCTGACCTACCCATGGTTTATTCTTTATACACTTCTTTCTAAACCTAACCATGGTTACTTCTTAATCCAACCTCTCACACTCTTCCCTTTAGAGGAATATCCCATGGCATATTCTTTCTCTCTTTTCTATGCCATATGAGGAATACCCATTCTACCCCTACCCAATTATCTCTTCTTTCTTTCTTTCTTTCTATCTTTGATAATTGGTTTTCTAATAAACACTTCACAAAATATTTTTCAAATTGGCTATTTGAGTTGGTAAACCTTAGATTGATTAATGATAAGGTTTAGTGTGTGAAGTACAATTGGGGGTTTAGCAAGGGTAGGTATTTACAAGACCAACACCCCAACACTTGGGAATTTTTCACTGGGCCTGGCGCGCCACCAGCGCGTTAACGGGTGGGCGATGCGCCAGCCTCGGTAAAATATTCCCATGTTTGGGTCTTGGCCTAAAAATACCCCCCTTGGCTCTTGTATTCCTCAGTACCCCTTGCCATTATTCTTTCTCTCTACATTCTTTCTCTCTAATCCTCCAATTCTCTCTTGTGTTCTTAGTTAAACACACTAACATCTTTTGAAAGTACACATCTCTTTGCAAGGGAAGAATCACAAGAACCTAATCCACTCTTGTGATTGTGTCGAGGGGCTTCTTATCTATACCATTTCTATTACAATCAGGTCTCTAGGTTAGGTTAGGGCTTGATTGAACAAACAATCTTTCATTCATTCATTTGTTTATAAGGGAAGTCTTGTGTCTTGGTGACCAAGCCTAGATCATTGGGGATCTAGTTGGGGTTTGATACTTCTGGTGGGAAGTCTTGGTAGTGGTCTTGGTGACCCTTAGGTAAAGTCGAGTCACGAGGTTCTTTTGGATGGTTTTCGAGAGCGGAATACTGTTGGGGAGTAACTCCTTCTTTGTGAGCATCGATATTGGTGAATATCGGTGGAGTGAATTGTAACGGTTTGTAGTCTACCGAAAGGATTATACCAGTGAATAGTATCGGTGTCGTGGATTCACAACTGGATGTACGGATGGTATAAACCCCCCATTCCGAACCAGTATATATCGTTTTGTTCTTTACTTGCTTTATATACTTTGGTTGTGTTTGTGGTTGTTGGATTATTGTACAACCACTTGATGTTCTTCTTGGCTTAAAGTTTTTTTTAAACATTAAAAGGCCAAAGAAACCGTATTCACCCCCCTCTACGGTTCTACAACTGGTATCAGAGCGGGATACTCAAGTTTTCAAGCGTTAAAACCTTCCCGTGAAGGTGTTTTAAAGTGAAAACATCCTTTTCAAAAATTTGAAACCCTAAAATCAATTTTTGGAAAAGTTGAGTATTCGATCCATGGCTCAAGAGAACCTTATGTCATTGAGGGGTAACACAAGTGGTTATGGATACTCCAACAAGAAAGATCCTAAGACATTTTGTGAAGTCACATGGAGCGATAGTGATGAAGGTGATCATGAAGAAAGGAACGACTCATGTCTCATGGCATTCGGATCTCAAGAGGTACATCTAAACCCTTCTTACTCAAATAAAGATTTAAATATTAGTGATTTACAAAATGACAATTTTGAACTCTTAGAAATGAATAATAATTGGATTAAAGTGATAAAAGCTTTACTTAGAGAAAAACGTATTTTGCAACAAGAAACAAATAAACTTGCTAATAGAGCAAAGGAGCTTGAACTTGAAGTTGAGACAGTAAAAGTTGCAAAAACCAAAGAGGTGGTTGAATCTTGCTTAAGTTATGAAAAACTTACACATGAGGTGGACTCTTTGGAAAACAACTTATCTAACCTTCAAGATGAAGCTCTAAGGTTTTCAAAATTCAAAAAGAGTAGTGTCATTTTAGATAATATGTTGAGTCAACAAAAATTGTCCCAAGATAAGGAAGGTGTTGGAATTTCAAAAATTCATGAAACTACTCCAACGGGTCAAAGCAAATCAATAATGTTTGTAAAAGAAATTAAACATGTAAAGTCAAAATCCATAATTCTTCAAAGTCATTCTTCAAACACTCGTGGTACTCAAGCACCCATTACAAAACAATTTTACAAACCAGTTTCAAGTAATGAACTTGGGTACACTAAAACTAGAGTCGACCAAAGACCAATTCTACCAACACCTAACTTAAGACCTTCAACTTCAAACAATCAAAGACGTCCATTTCAAAACAAACCTAACTTGCACAAACGACCTTCATTTCAAAAGAGAAAAAGTTCATTCAACAACCGGAGGTCTTTACATCATCAACCATATAACTCATCTCAAAGGAGAGACAACTCCTACCCAAACCAAAGATATTTTAGACCAAACATTTATCATAACATTAGACCAAGTTTTCAACACCAAAGTAATTTTCAAAATAATCATTGGTCTATGTTCTCAAGGTATGGTCTTTAAACACTTAGTGTCTTACTTCAAGACCCAAGAATTTTCAACTTGGGCACTTTGAATGCTAACCAAAATGGACCCAAGAAACAATGGGTACCAAAAGTATGAGTTGTGTTTTTATTGTAGGTTTGTCTCAAAAGTGATCTACAACCGGATGAGTGGATAGTGGATAGTGGTTTCACTAAACACATGGCCGGGAATAGAAGATTGTTCATTTCATACACGGCGTATAATGGCAATCAAGTCATTTTTGGGAGCAAACTTAACGGCAAAATTGTCAGCAAAGGTAATGTCCTTCATGACTCCATAGAAATTACCAATGTTGAGCATGTTAGGGGCTTAAGTTTTAATTTAATTAGTGTAATTCAACTAAGTGATGATGATTGTGAGGTTAAGTTTACTAAAGTAGATTGTACTATTAGTAAAAATGGTATTGTGTTAGCTAAAGGTCATAGAAGGAATAACTTGTACACATGCAAGTTGGGAGATAACTCCAAACAACACATATGTCTTACATCCATATTGGATTACTCAACGCTTTGGCATAGGAGGTTAGGTTACGCCAACATAAGGTTAGTCCAAAACCTAGCTTCTAACGAGCTAGTAAGGAATTTACCGAAGTTGAGTTTTGAGAGACATTATTGTGATACGTGTCTAGGGAGTCAAGGACAAGCAAATAATAGGAGTAAGAATGAAGTGGCAACTAATAGGGTGTTAGAATTATTACACTTAGATTTGTATGGACCATCTCCAATTCAAAGCTATGGAGGAAACTTCTACACTTTGATGATTGTAGATGATTATTCTAATTGCACTTGGGTATTATTTTTAGAGAATAAGGATGGAGTCCTAAATAAATATGATATTTTAAGAAAGAAACTTGAAAACCTACTTGATTGTTCTATTGTTTCAATAAAAAAAATCATAGTAGTGACTTTGAAAATTGCAATTTGGAAGCTTTTGTGAACAGCATGGAATATCTTATAGAGTATAATAAATAAAACTCCATATGAAAGAACACATCGTAAGTTAAGAAAGATGAGTCGTGCAATGCTTGATGAGCAATCCATTCCACAAAAGTTTTGGTGTCATGCCCTAGATACCGCATGCTATACCTTTAATAGAGTATAATAAATAAAACTCCATATGAAATTCTTAGGAATAGAAAACCTTCCTTAGAGTACTTTAAGGTTTTTGGTTGCAAAGTATTTATACTTAACACCAAAGAATATCTCACCAAATTCGACCCAAAGTCGTATGAATGTGTGTTCCTAGGATACTCTCAAAATAGCAAAGCATACATAGTGCTTAACAAAGGAACAGTGAGAATTGAGGAATCTCTTAATGTTACTTTTGATGAGAGCATGCCCGAGCCTTAGTTATCTCCTTCGGTAGAAGATGATGTGATCAACGAACAAATTGTTCATGATCAAGAAAGGTCGCCGTCATTACAAGTTAATGATTCGGATGAAGGCAATCCTAAGGAAGTGAGAGAAGCGAGGGGTCATCCTATTGAACAAGTCATTGGTGACTTGAACAAAAGGACACTTAGGTCACAAAATAAACAAGTCTTGGCATGACATTTTTCAAAAATCCAAATTGTTTTTGGATAGGTTTAGGTGTACATGGTTGACATGCATCTTAGGGGGACAATCTTTAAGCTCGAATAAAATGTTTAAGAGTTGTTTGCACGTCCTCTAGGTGTTCCTAGTGATTATATATTTATATGTCTAGGACAAGGAAATACAATTAAATGTTTTCTGATAGGTAATATATATATATATATATATATATATATATATATATATATATATATATATATATATATATATATATATATATATATATCAAGTCATTATTCAAATGATGATTGATAATATTCAATATTCTACATGTCTATATTATGTGCAATGGACAAGAAAATTTAACACAAATATCTTATTAACACTTAATAAGATTGAAATTCATTTGTGTTAAATTACCAAGATTAGATAAAACCTTGAATTACGACTCACAATCGTATTGGAGGATGAACATCTATATCTACTTGTTCAATTTATGTGAATGTGGCATGCTTTGTGTTTACGAAAGAAGAGAAATGAAAAGATTTTGTGCAAACATACAAACTACTTACATAGTTGAAGAGAATTCATGTGAATCGAATTCGGTATGGTATTGCATAACAAACAAAAATACCCAATGAATAGACTAAATAAGCTAAGTATCTCATCCGAGATCTTAGGAACTTATGTTGTTATTGCAAGTAACATGTAAGATTTATTTCGGTTGACACACTACACAACGAACTATGAACCGGAGATATCGTGTATTGTGTATTGACTTTCTACATAATGTATGATGGTTCATAGGATCTAGTTTATGTACTTAAAATTGACAATACACTTAAAAATTATACACATACAACTACACTCATTAAATATCCTACATGAAATGCTTGCACTTGGTTCATGTATGGTGGAATGTTGGTTATATGTTAAGTGTTCTAAGGAATCTAGTTACTATATGAGCAATTTGGTCATCCTAATCTAACTAAATTTAACCATCTTTTGTCACTAAAATCACTTCAACCCATAAAGCATGATTACCATTCAAACACATCATGAAGAATCTTAGTACATATAGCATTAATATCCGTTGGATAGTAAGAATAATTACTCATATCCATGCCCATTTCACTACTATTTAAGAATTAGAGATCTTAAGTAAAGAATACACCCAAATTTTCAATAAAAAATGAATAGCCATCCACCTTCTCCAAACAATGTTCTTGACAATATCATCCTCTTGAGTAGTGACACTAACTCCTTGAATACCAACAATGGTAGTCAAGTCGAAGGTGACAATATTGTTGTTCCTCAATCTCCAATTCCGGCCATTGGGGTCGGAAAAGGATGGTTTATGAATAATAATCATCATCAACAACAACCTAGGACTAAGCTTGAGGAAATTATGAAAGATGATGTGGTGTGTAATCTTAATAATGCTCTAGCCACAACTTCTCCATTTAGAGGAATTGGTGAAGAAAAGGTTTGGGAAAAGATAAGGAAGCCCTTAAGCCCAAAACATCGTGAAGGAAATCACGCAATTTGTTGTGAAAACACAATTGACATGCTCAATGCCATTAAAGATTTTAGGGAAGAAAATTGTGAAACGCTCAAATCCATCCATGACGGAATTAAAATGCTACAAGCATTGGCTTCAAATATGACATGCATTGTGCATAATGATAGGGGTGATGACACTTGTGAGGACAATCTTATTGATCACAAGATCTAGTCTCTTTAATAATGTGTTGGCTAAGTGTGTTTTGAGAATGCTTTGTATGTCTTTTGTTTTCCTAAGTTATCATGGTATCATGACATGGTTGTACTTCTAGCTTTCATGTTTTATGATAATAATAAATGCACTTTCTTTAACCTTATCATGCTCAACAAATGCTCAACAATATATATATATATATATATATATATATATATATATATATATATATATATATATATATATATATACTAGATTTCGAAGCCTGCCCGATAGGCGGGCATGACTTATAATTATCGTTGAAAAAAGAAACTTAATTAAAATAAACTATAAACATACCAAATTATTTATTGATTGCATTAAGAATGAAAAGAAATATATATGTTTGTCGAATATGAGAGAAAAAACATACAAAGTGGTCTGCAAGAACAACCTATACGACAAAAAAAACTCAAATGCGAAATAAACTTCTTTGTATACAACGGTTGAGACAACCACATTTAGTTATCCACTTCAACCATACTACAAAAAATTAAGTAAAACTATATCAATTATAAACATACCATCATATTTAGTGAGTGCATTAAGAACGAAACGAAATTATACTAAACGTGTATATAGAATGAAATGTATACAATTATTACTTATGAAAGTTTAACACAGAATGCAAGAATACAACCGGCGCACAAAAGAATAATAAAAACCTTCTTGGTATCCTTTGGTTGCAGCTTAAGAATCCTTGTAACATTGTGTAATTCACCACACCGCTAAAATGGTGAAACCAAAAGCCATCATGACCATGGCAACCATTATTATCATCAACGGACATTAAAAAATTTTCCTCAATTCCAACTCGTTGTTGATGCTTCCAAAAGCATGTATTTTCTAGATCTCTTACTCCACAAAAGAATGAAACAATAAATAAGAAGTGTAATAACACAGGCTCTCATAACTTTATCAAATTTATATATATAATTATTTTTTGGTAACATATATATATATATATATAAATAAATATATATATATATATATATATATATATATATATATATATATATATATATGTTATGACCAAGAAACACCTTCCGGAGGTCGCGGTTGATGGAAATACACCATGGTTCTAGAGAGAGAAAGGTGAAGAACTATGTGTTTTATAAATATGAAATGAAGTGACACTTTACACACACTTTCCCACACCCCTCATGGAGAGTCATGAGGGGTATTTATAGGCTCCTAACACTACATGTTTGACTACTTGACAATAGTAGTCCCTGTAGTATCTAATCAAGTCCATTTCACTTGTGTGACGTTATCTTTATAAAAAAGCGAAGCTAACAATCTCCCTCCAAGATATCGTCACACGTGAATGGTTACATGAAACCTATAAATACATAAACAATGTACATTACAATACAACAATAGTAAACTATGTTGACGTTGTTGAAGCGCAGAGTCTCTGTAGTCTAGATACTGAGGCAGACTTAAAGTTCTCTCTTTCAACGATCTCGGCGTATGATCTTTGACACTGACGACAAAGGTCTTTGTAGCTCTGAACTGCAACTGTAATGGTCTAGTTAGGTTATTACTCCCTCCTAACTAGTGAGCCTTTATTCTTTTTCCTGCTCCCTCCTGAACCGACAACTCTTCTTTCATCTCGCAGCGGATAAAGTAGATTCAAAAGTGTAGGAACATGGTTGTCGTTCGGGTAGCAGCATAACAACATAACTCACATAACATTGCATAGAAGGTTGGTAATAAGCTCTGATGAACACATACTTGGTACCTTATGGTACTTCTCTGGTATTAAGCACAGTTCCCTCGATCAACCAACGTTATGAAGACGAAACACTACTTCTTTTGGCATGTTCTTCTCCCTCCTGATGGTTGCGAGTTATCGGAATAATCATAATCTTAAGTACATGCCATACAATTACCTGTACTTTACACTTCTAATGCAATTTAGAAGCCATAACAGCTTTTTGAAGCACATTCTGTGAGTATATGTCGCTAAGATATGACTCTCTTTTTCTACAATCTCATATCTTCTTTTCAACCTATAAGCGACCTCTTCAAATTCCAACCAGCTAGTAAATAACCTCTGACTAGAGAAACAATCCAATATAACAAATCAGACAATAAAGTAAACATCCCATAGATATGTGACTTAATCTTGTACTATGGTGTGACTAAGAACGGTGTAGAGAGTTCCTACACCATTGAATCTCTGTGTACTCTATACTCTTCAACCAACCAACCATCAAGTATAAGACGTACATCACCTCTTGATTATCCACAACTTCGTGTGACACTGAGCACTACAACGTAACTCCTTTAAGTGATAGTTATCTAGGTCTACGTCCATCCACCCCTTGACCTACGAAAACTAGATAATCCAAGTCTTCGTCACTATCAATACTAGTGAATGCGCAAACAAGTATCTTCGAAAGTCATGCATCCATCCACCCCTAGACTTTGAGATAAATAAGTACACATGCCCTTGAAATGAACTTTAAACCCAGACAGGTGATAAAGAATTATCCCCATAATCACAAAATTCGATACTAGCCATTGTCATTTGATTGTGATTCTTGATCAGGATCTTTTAAGCAATTCGTGGTGTGTTTTTGGTGTAGCATGAAATTCTATCTCGTTGATTCATAGTGATTTCGTATTTTCCCTCCAAAAATTGAATGTGAAAATTTTCTCGCCCATAATTTGGAAATCACTAAGAAATGCAATGCTAAGGTTACTAGAAAATTTTGAGTATTAAAAATTTTTACGCAAAATTTCACTGAGAAAATTTGAATTTTGGCCTAAAAATTTGAATTTCGGGCCAAAATTTTCAACGTTACACCAAAATTTGAATTTCGCGTAAAAATTGAACGTTTAGTCTCCTCTCAAAAATAAATTTTACTCAAATTTTCCCGCCAAAAAACTCTTTTTTTTGCTAAGTCGATAATACTCCTTACTCGGTAAACTCCCTAACTCGCAAACTGTCCCTTAACTCGATAATGCTCCTAACTCGTAACCTTTGCATACTTGATAAAACTTCATAACTCGATAATCCCTAACTCGGTAACCTTGTTGTAACTCGATAGGATCTTGTAACTCGCAATAACTTGTAACTCGCTGGAAGTTGTAATGCTAACTCGATAATGTGAATTAAGTTGGGCAGAGTTTCCCTTAGGTATTATCGACATAAAACCTTACTCGATATACGATAAGGGTTGTTAGCTAACTCGCTAACAGGCTAACTCTCCAAAACTTTCTAACTCGCAAAACAATTCCTAACTCGCCAAAATCCTAACTCGCCAAAATCCTAACTCGCCAATTTCCGATGCTAACTCAATAAAAAAACTGTCTAACTCGCTAAAATGGCGATGAACAATACCCAAATTCGCTTTTTTTCACCCAAAAACACGATTTTTCATCCAAAAACACCACGATTCGCCACCGGTTAGCTCTGATGCCACTTGTTATGACCAAGAAACACCTTCCGGAGGTCGCGGTTGATGGAAATACACCATGGTTCTTGAGAGAGAAAGGTGAAGAACTATGTGTTAAATAAATATGAAATGAAGTGAAACTTTACACACACTTTCCCACACCCCTCATGGAGAGTCATGAGGGGTATTTATAGGCTCCTAACACTACATGTTTGACTACTTGACAATAGTAGTCCCTGTAGTATCTAATCTAGTCCATTTCACTTGTGTGACGTTATCTTTATAAAAAAGCGAAGCTAACAATCTTCAAAGCATGATTGGAACAAAGGAACTAGCAAAACTATTACACAAAGACTCAAAGTTCAAAGAGAACAAGCTTCAAAGACCAAACATCAAGGTCACAAAAGAGAGATCTCAATGATCACCCTTAGGGGGAGATTGTTAGCATTAGAAGTGTTGATCATTTATGTAATCAAAGAGAGATCTCAATGATCGTCCCTTAGGGGGAGATTGTTAGGATTAAAAGTGACGATCATTATCGAGTCAAATAGTTAGTTAAATATATTAATGTAATAGTTAGTAAATGCTAGTCCATTATGTCACACCCCCAAAATACCTGAATGGCAGCGGAATGGAATACCTGAGGGTGTAACGGTCATAGCACACAAACAAGGATATATTGAACGACTTAAAGTGTCGTTTTAAAAATACGTCGTTTGATTCATTCAAAATATTCAGAGTTATAAAGACATAGGTCCCAAAAGTTGGAAAAGTTTACGGAAACAAGTTTAATACAATCAAACGACATTTGAACATAAGAATGAGCCGCGTCATCCATGTTACACAAAATGACTCCATGCATGCCATGAGAATATGCCTTAGTTACCTGAGAAATACATTGCGAAAACGGTCAACATAAAGTTGGTGAATAATCATAGGTTTATAAGTAATTCGTAAGTACATAAACCTCAAGTATAAAGTAAAGTGACAAAATGTCAAAAAGCTACATTGTCTCTTAAGCTCATGACCCCGAAGCTAGACGTACTAAAATATGCCCCAAAGGAGTGGTTACCAGTCACTCAGTAATTTAGACATGAAATGCATTCGTTTTCCTTATGGAGCAACCCAAACACGAATGGAGGCGTCACCCTCGATAGATCTATCCACTCACTCTCGCTTGGCAATATAATTAACGGTCCATGATAATAAAGGGGACTTGAAGTGATAGTACTAACAACTTAAGCAATGTATGGAATTTAATACTTGGGCATGTACAAAAATAATTGTGCAATGTATTCTCCCCCGTGGGATTTAAAATCAAATAAGTACTAAAAACGGGGCTATGAGAACTCACCTCGAAAGGATGGTACAACGAAGGTACAATGATGTAAAAGTAGTCGGGACAATGAGGCGCGAACACTAGCCGCAACCTAAATGAATAATCGCGATCTAATTAAGATCAAGCCGTAATGTAATGAATGCACATGCACATGATACCTATACCACTCGTAATTTGGAAATACTAGTTATCGTCATAGTAAAATAGTTTCCATACTTAGGAAAAATAGGTCCATTTATAGAAGTATATAACTTGTCGTATTATCTCGTATGAAAAATGTTAGCGTTAAATTCCTTGTATCGAAAACCTTGAAATAACGTCGTTAAGTCGTATAAGTATTCTCTTGGGTCATACGTATTCATTTGATAAGAAAATAGTCGTTAGTAACATTTCTAGGAAATATACCATTTAGTGCGCAAGTTATTATTTTTATTTGTGTCCATATATATATATATATATATATATATATATATATATATATATATATATATATATATATATATAGTTTGACAATGTTAAAATGGGTATAACTTGGTCGTTTTAAGCTCGTTTTCCTTGTTCTTTATGTCCACGGATTCGTTTTTGTATATACTAATATATTTTTGATAATTCGGCTCCTTTAGGTTACGTTTAACACCTCTTTTTACCCGTTGAAATCTGCCAAACAGCAAGCAGTTTTTATAAAAATAGTTTTCGTCGTTAAATTTGCAAAAATCATATCTCCTTCGTTATAAGCTCGTTTTAATCCGTTCTTTCGCCCAAAGTTTCGTTTTTGAAAGTATTTTCTAAATCTTTGGTCAAAACTTAGCCACCATCTACTGATTTTCCCACGAAATGAAAATAGGGACAGTAGGTCAATATGTAGTTTCAAAAACCATTTTCAAGTCTCCAAACTAGTTCTAACTTCAATCAAACCACTTTCAATCACCACAAAACTAGTCTAATCCTACCATACACCTTCTTAGGGTGTTATGGGTCCTTAAACATCATCAATCCACTAGGTCTAACAAGGGTTTCTCATGTGTTCATTTCTAGGGCTCAAAGTTACATATGTACAAAATAGAGTGGTATAAACCATTATATGCATGAGTTCTTGTAAGAAAAATATATAAACATGGTAATAACTTGTAAAAATCATAAAAATAAGTTTGTTAACTTACTTGAAGGTTTAGGGAGTTTGGATGATGAAAACCTACTAATCCTTGAGTTTCTATTTCAAAACTCCAACAAGGATGACTATATGAACAAGTTTATACCTAGATCTTGTAAAATTTGTTGTTCTTGCTCCTTGAATCACCTAGGTCGATTCTACCTTAAGAGAAATGAGAGAAAATAGTTTACTTGAGCTAGTAAAAATGATTTTTGTGATAAATGGATGAAAAAAAAGTTTAATATATACTTAGAGACAATTGTTTGGTAAGCATTTAATTTGGTTGGTGAAGTTTCAATGTATTAGGACCATGGGGGGGGGGGGGGGGGGTTGGCCGGCCCAAAAAGGAGGGAAAGGGGGGGGGGTTGTCTTGGGTTTAATTAAAAAAGTTAGTGGTATTATGTTGTAATGTTAGTTTTAAGTTTAATCGGGTACCGGGTTTGTTAGAAATAAATTTTATTGAAGTTATTCGGGACGTAATAAAGTCGTAAAAATTGTAAAAATATGTCGGGTACAAGTACGGAGAGTTTGGGTGGTTATCGTTTAATTTTTATGAAAACCGTCGTTATTAAGTTAGACGTACGATACGTAATAAATAAATTTCCAAAATACCGGGTAAATTAATATTACACTTTTTATATTATTAAAATGAATATAAAAATATATTGGGATAATAGTCGGGAGTGTCGGACATGTTAGACACATTTATAGTTCGCGTATTAGCGTTTATTTAAAATAAACATACGTAAATCATTAATTGTACCAAAAGTATTAATTTAATTATCCTACGAGTGGAATAGCATGCAAGTGCCCTAATGATGATGTGCAGACTATTTCTAGTCCGTATGAAATGTCCCTGATAATAATGCATGAATTCGCTCCTGAACCAATACGGTTACGCGAATTTGAACACTCGTAAACTAAATTTACGATGACATGAGTAATGCACGTGAATAGTGGTTTCCTCTCGGAAATGAATAGTGTCAAGTGAATAGTAAAATTTCTGAATGTGTCTCGGAATGTCAAATTGACCTAAAAAACGATGAATAGTAAAACGATGAATAGTGATCGATGAATAGTAATTTGTGAATAGTAGAATGTCGAAGTTTGGAAAAATGACCTGAAATTGTGGGTTGTGACAGTCGCCCATCCAAAAAGGAATTCAGTCCCTGAATTCAGTTAGTGTTGGTCTCGGCAATTGGCTCGGTGAAAAGTTGTGGATACTTGCGTCGCATTTGGTCTTCTCGTTCCCAAGTAAACTCGGGTCCTCTTCGAGAATTCCAGCGAACCTTCACGATCGGAATTCGACTTTGTTTCAACTGTTTGATCTCGCGATCCATTATATCAACTGGTTCTTCCACAAAGTTAAGCTTGTCATCGAGTTGTATTTCTTCTAATGGTATAATGGCAGACTCGTCCGAAAGACATTTCTTGAGGTTCGAAACATGAAACGTGTTGTGTACGTTGCTAAGTTCTAACGGAAGTTCAAGTTTGTAAGCAACCGGACCAATCCTCTCTAGGATCTTGAATGGCTCAATGTATCTCGGGTTCAATTTCCCGCGTTTTCCAAATCGTATCACGCCCTTCCAAGGCGAGACTTTCAACATGAGTTTGTCTCCGATCTGAAATTCCAATGGTTTGCGTCGAACATCTGCGTAGCTTTTCTGTCGACTTCTAGCAGTTTCGAGTCTCTCTCAAATCTGAATTATCTTTTCTGTTGTTTCTTGTACCATCTCCGGGCCAGTACATTGTACTTCACCGACTTCGGCCCAACAAACTGGAAATCGACACTTACGACCATAAAGTGCCTCGAATGGTGCAGCCTTTATGCTTGAATGGTAGCTGTTGTTGTAGGAAAACTCGATCAACGGCAAATGGTTAGCCCAACCATTTCCAAAGTCAATCACACATGCTCGCAGCATGTCCTCAAGTGTCTGAATAGTTCTCTCGCTCTGACCATCGGTATGAGGATGGTAAGCAGTGCTCATGTCTAATCTTGGATCCAAAAGAATCTTGTAATGATCGCCAAAAATTTGAAGTAAAACGACTATCTCTGTCGGAAATGATGGAAACTGGTGCACCGTGTCTTGAGACGATTTCCTTAACATAAAGTCTAGCAAGTTGTTCCATAGAATAAGTCTCTCTAATGGGTATGAAATGAGCTGATTTGGTAAGACGATCAACAATTACCCAAATAGCATCGTAACCTCCTGACGTCTTAGGAAGTTTAGTGACAAAGTCCATAGTAATACGTTCCCACTTCCATTGTGGAATCTCTGGTTGTTGAAGTAGTCCTGACGGTTTCTGGTATTCGGCTTTCACTTTAGCACAAGTAAGACATTTGCTGACATACGTAGCTATTTCTGCTTTCATGTTCGGCCACCAATAAAGCTTTTTGAGATCCTGATACATCTTATCAGAACCTGGATGAATAGAGTACTTCGACTTGTGTGATTCATGCATAATCAATTCTCGCACTCCACCATAGAGTGGTATCCAACTTCGGTCCTTGAAGCATAACACTCCATCTGATCTCTTTACAAAGCCATTTTCGCTTTCTGGCATACCATAAATTTTCTCGTGTGGTCGATTGTCTTCCTTGAGAGCCTCAATCTGAGCTTCTATAATTTTTGATGGTAATGGCGAAATGATAGTCATTCCCAATGACCTAACTCTCAAAGGTTTGAGTCGTTCTTTTCGGCTAAGTGCATCTGCTACAACATTTGCTTTTCCTGGGTGATATCGGATTTCACAATCGTAATCACTCAACAATTCTAGCCAACGACGTTGTCTCATGTTGAGTTCCTTCTGATCAAGTATATGCTGTAAGCTCTTGTGATCGGTAAAAATTACGCACTTGGTACCATAAAGGTAGTGTCTCCAAATCTTGAGTGCAAAAACTACCGCACCCAACTCCAAGTCGTGCGTAGTGTAATTCTTCTCGTGTATCTTAAGTTGTCTAGATGCATAAGCTATCACCTTCTCATTTTGCATTAGCACAGCTCCAAGTCCTTGATGCGAAGCATCGCAATATACCACAAAGTTCTCAATACCTTCAGGTAGTGACAAAATCGGTGCGCTACAAAGCTTTTGTTTCAATAATTGAAATGCGGACTCTTGTTTTTCTCCCCACTCGTACTTTTCATTCTTTTGTGTCAGCTTTGTCAACGACTTCGCTATCTTAGAAAACCCTTCAATAAACCTTCTGTAATATCCAGCAAGTCCTAGGAATTGACGAATTTCCGTAGGAGACTTGGGCGTAGCCCAATCCTTAACTGCCTCGATCTTTGCCGGGTCGACTTGTAAACCTTGGCTATCAATAACATGGCCAAGAAATTGAACTCTTCGTATCCAAAAATCACACTTAGAAAATTTGGCATACAATTGCTCCTTCTTGAGTAGTTCCAGGATTGTTCTGAGGTGTTCTTCGTGATCTTCCTTACTCTTGGAATAAATCAAGATATCGTCAATGAATACAATCACAAACTTATCAAGATACGGTTTGCACACCCTATTCATGAGATCCATAAATACCGCAGGTGCGTTGGTTAATCCAAAAGGCATCACTTGAAACTCATAATGACCATAGCGTGTTCTAAATGCCGTCTTCGGGATATCCTCTTCCCGAACTTTAAGTTGATGGTAACCGGATCTTAAATCAATCTTGGAATAAAAACTAGAACCTTGTAACTGGTCGAACAAGTCATCGATTCTGGGGAGTGGATAACGGTTCTTAACCGTTAACTTGTTCAGCTCACGATAGTCGATGCACATTCTGAAAGTTCCGTCCTTCTTCTTCACAAACAAAATCGGCGCTCCCCAAGGCGAGGAACTCGGTCTAATGAATCCTTTGTCCAAAATTTCTTGTAGTTGATTCGAAAATTCTTGCATTTCCGAAGGTGCAAGTCTATACGGTGCTCGCGCAATTGGTGCAGCTCCTGGCACTAATTCGATTTGAAACTCAACTTGGCGTGTAGGCGGAAGTCCTGGCAATTCTTCCGGAAAAACTTCTGGAAATTCCTTAACAATTGGCACATCCTCAAGTCGTTTCTCATCCGACTTCTTCTCCGTGATGTGAGCCAAGAATGCATAACAACCCTTCTTTATGTACTTCTCGGTTTTAATGCATGATATGATACTGAGTCTAGTTCCACTTCGTTCTCCACGAACAACCAAAGTTTCACCGTTATAAGGAAGGTGAACAACTTTCTCATCACAAATAATCCTCGCTCGATGCCGAGATAACCAATCCATACCGATAACAACGTCGAAACTTCCAAGTTCTACAGGCATAAGGTCTATATTGAATGGATGGTTTAGGAAATTTATAGTGCAACCACGAACAATGGTGTTGGTGTTAACTAAAGACCCATCGGCTAGTTCAATGATATAGGAAATGTCTAATGGGGTTGGTTCTATGTTAAGTAAAGGTGTAAATGCAATAGAAACAAAACTTCTATCCGCTCCTGAATCAAATAAAATGGATGCATAACAATTATTAACGAGGAACGTACCCGCAACAACATTCGGGTCTTCTTTGACATCATCTCCTCCCATAACATAAGCTCTTCCTCGAGCCCTTCCATCTTGATTTCCAGTTCCTTGATTCTTCTTCTGTGGGCACTCACCCCTAAAGTGTCCAATTTCTCCACAGCCAAAACATGTTACAGGTGGCTTCTGATTGTCACCCAAGGTTGGAAATTTGCAATCTTTGATGTGATGACCAACCTTCTTGCAGTTACCACATGTATTTGGGCAACGTCAAGGGTTATGATGCTTCTGACACCTTTCACACTTGGGTAAATTACCCTCATATCCTTTCCTTTCAGTCGGTCCTGCAGCATAGGCCTTTGCCACTTCTTGCCTCTTAGGTGGCGGCTGAATAGCATTTCCACCTTGGTTGTTGTCAAACCTTCTCTTGTTGTTGTTATTATTGTTTGGATTGTTGTTTCGGTTATTGGGATAGTTGCGGTTTCGATTGTTGTTATAGTTGTTGTTGTTTCGAGTGTTGGTGTAGTTGGTGTTGTTTGAACGGTAGTTGTTGTTGACAGCAGATTTTCCTTTTACCACTTGGACCATGAGTTTCTGAGTTATACGAATAGCCTCTTCCATTGATTGAGGATCAAAAGAAATCACATCTCCTCGAACACTTTCAGGCAATCCACCAACAAAGTTTTCCATCTTTTTCTCATCGTCGGGAACCATAGTTGGACATAGTGCAGCCAACTCCTGAAACCTTCTGAAATAGGTCTCGATGTCATCACCTTTAGTCACAAGCCCATAGAATTCTGTTTCCAATTTCTGTATCTCAGTACGAGGGCAAAACTTTTTAGACATCAGTTTCTTGAATTCCTCCCAAGTGAGCTTATAAGCATTCTCCATACCAATTGGCTGAGCATACGAATTCCACCAAGACATAGCTTCATCAAGAAGCATACCTGTAGCAAATTTTACCTTACTGACGTCCGGGCATCCGCACATAAGGAATACATTCTCAGTCTTTTCAAACCAGCGGATCAAAGCAACCGCTCCTTCAGTGCCCTTAAACTTGATAGGATCACTAATCTTGAAATCTTTCCAGGTACATTCCCGCTTAGCAGCGGTTGGTTCAACTGTTCCTGTATTAGAAGCAGTCTCAGCAGCCCTAGCAGCAACCTCAGCTCTCTCAATCTCCAGAGCTTCTGCAATACTATCCCTGACCAACTTGCGGATAGCGGCTTGAGTCATAGCGGGTGTTTCTGGTGCAGTCTTACTCTTCCTTGGTGCCATATTTCTGATAAATCACAATGGAAATAACCATGAGAAAAATCATAATAGAAATAGTCATCGAACCAAAGATATACACCCACAACATGTATAAATATATACAACCACAACAAGTATAAATACAACCACGACATATACGAATACAACCACAATCTGTCTAGATACAACCACGACATATATGTATACAACCACAACCTGTATAAATACGATAATAATAAAGAGCAACCACGAAACATCATAAATATAATCACAACACATGAATATAATACATGAAAATTTCGGCCTACATGGACCGATATAATATATAGCACAACATTTCCAACATAGTAGAGTCGCACTTGATATATTTGTTTGTACAACAACCAAAAGACTACAAGTTCTTGAACTATGTCCCACATCCCGGGACTAGGAAAATAATAAAAGCTAATATAATACCAGTCTACGTCTAGGCTCCTCCAGGTGCTCTAGATGGTCCAGGCTCTCCCCTCAAGCGGCGAATCTCACGATCCATCGCAACCACGATCTCCTCAAGATGCTGGACTCGTAACTGAAAAGAAGCATCTCTGCGCTCCAATAAAACTAACCTCTCTCGGATCAATGCCAACTGGTCTACCTGCTCCCGCTGAGTCTCCTGTGTCGCCTGAGCTCTATCTCGAATCTCAGGTAGCTCATCTCTAAGTAAGTCAATCTGCTCCTGGTGACTCAACTGTCATGCCTCGAGTCCATGGTAAGACACATCAATACCAACTCTGCCCTGAATCAAATCCTCAACCTGCTCCTCGACAGCCTCAAGTCGAGTGGTAATAATCTCATCAACTCTATACCCCAACCTATCAACTTGCTCCTGCTGAGCACTTAACTGATCATCTAGTGTAACGGCTGTAGGATCCCTAGCTGCAGCCGCCCTCAAGCTCTCACCTATGTGGTATACTGGTGGTGGTGAAAGGTCAGCAGTCTCGGTAGTAGGTGAATCTGGGGTGGTAAGCCTTGCACGCTTCCTGAGCGGCAAGAGTGAGGTAGGTACAGGAGTAGTAGTGGGTATGGCTGGTGGTGGTGGTGTAGGCACAGTAGGACTAGGGAGAGTCCTATAAGTAGATGTAGCTGGGCGAACCCTCTTCCTAGCAACCTGAATGGTCTTACTCCTAGGAAACATAAGTCTCGGTTCGGAAGAAGTAGTAGTAGTAGTAGGTGATGGTATGTCAGTGGGTACAGTAGGATGGACATGGGGAGTAGGAGCCGTCTCCTCCTCCTCGAAAGGTTCGGTGTCATCATCTGATGCCAAAAGTGGCAACTCAGGTGTAGGGGAAACAAATGGTGAAACAGCAGTGGAGGACACAGAGCCCTCATCATCAGAGTCTGATATAGTGTAAAGTATGACAGTGTTTGGATTCGAAGACATGTCTCTGTGATAATCAAGGTGAAATAAAATAAATAACTCGTAAAAATGGAATCACCTGAAATAAGTAAATATGCACTTATGATGAAATGATGATATGCTATGATGGTGTGGTTATAGTCTAGGGTCCATGATGCATCCTAGTTCGCTATAACCTTGGCTCTGGTACCAATCTGTCACACCCCCAAAATACCTGAATGGCAGCGGAATGGAATACCTGAGGGTGTAACGGTCATAGCACACAAACAAGGATATATTGAACGACTTAAAGTGTCGTTTTAAAAATACGTCGTTTGATTCATTCAAAATATTCAGAGTTATAAAGACATAGGTCCCAAAAGTTGGAAAAGTTTACGGAAACAAGTTTAATACAATCAAACGACATTTGAACATAAGTGCAAGAAAGTCCGAATGAGCCGCGTCATCTATGTTACACAAAATGACTCCATGCATGCCATGAGAATATGCCTTAGTTACCTGAGAAATACATTGCGAAAACGGTCAACATAAAGTTGGTGAATAATTATAGGTTTATAAGTAATTCGTAAGTACATAAACCACAAGTATAAAGTAAAGTGACAAAATGTCAAAAAGCTACATTGTCTCTTAAGCTCATGACCCCGAAGCTAGACGTACTAAAATATGCCCCAAAGGAGTGGTTACCAGTCACTCAGTAATTTAGACATGAAATGCATTCGTTTTCCTTATGGAGCAACCCAAACACGAATGGAGGCGTCACCCTCGATAGATCTATCCACTCACTCTCGCTTGGCAATATAATTAACGGTCCATGATAATAAAGGGGACTTGAAGTGATAGTACTAACAACTTAAGCAATGTATGGAATTTAATACTTGGGCATGTACAAAAATAATTGTGCAATGTATTCTCCCCCGTGGGATTTAAAATCAAATAAGTACTAAAAACGGGGCTATGAGAACTCACCTCGAAAGGATGGTACAACGAAGGTACAATGATGTAAAAGTAGTCGGGACAATGAGGCGCGAACACTAGCCGCAACCTAAATGAATAATCGCGATCTAATTAAGATCAAGCCGTAATGTAATGAATGCACATGCACATGATACCTATACCACTCGTAATTTGGAAATACTAGTTATCGTCATAGTAAAATAGTTTCCATACTTAGGAAAAATAGGTCCATTTATAGAAGTATATAACTTGTCGTATTATCTCGTATGAAAAATGTTAGCGTTAAATTCCTTGTATCGAAAACCTTGAAATAACGTCGTTAAGTCGTATAAGTATTCTCTTGGGTCATACGTATTCATTTGATAAGAAAATAGTCGTTAGTAACATTTCTAGGAAATATACCATTTAGTGCGCAAGTTATTATTTTTATTTGTGTCCATATATATATATATATATATATATATATATATATATATATATATATATATATATATATATATATATATATATATATATATATAGTTTGACAATGTTAAAATGGGTATAACTTGGTCGTTTTAAGCTCGTTTTCCTTGTTCTTTATGTCCACGGATTCGTTTTTGTATATACTAATATATTTTTGATAATTCGGCTCCTTTAGGTTACGTTTAACACCTCTTTTTACCCGTTGAAATCTGCCAAACAGCAAGCAGTTTTTATAAAAATAGTTTTCGTCGTTAAATTTGCAAAAATCATATCTCCTTCGTTATAAGCTCGTTTTAATCCGTTCTTTCGCCCAAAGTTTCGTTTTTGAAAGTATTTTCTAAATCTTTGGTCAAAACTTAGCCACCATCTACTGATTTTCCCACGAAATGAAAATAGGGACAGTAGGTCAATATGTAGTTTCAAAAACCATTTTCAAGTCTCCAAACTAGTTCTAACTTCAATCAAACCACTTTCAATCACCACAAAACTAGTCTAATCCTACCATACACCTTCTTAGGGTGTTATGGGTCCTTAAACATCATCAATCCACTAGGTCTAACAAGGGTTTCTCATGTGTTCATTTCTAGGGCTCAAAGTTACATATGTACAAAATAGAGTGGTATAAACCATTATATGCATGAGTTCTTGTAAGAAAAATATATAAACATGGTAATAACTTGTAAAAATCATAAAAATAAGTTTGTTAACTTACTTGAAGGTTTAGGGAGTTTGGATGATGAAAACCTACTAATCCTTGAGTTTCTATTTCAAAACTCCAACAAGGATGACTATATGAACAAGTTTATACCTAGATCTTGTAAAATTTGTTGTTCTTGCTCCTTGAATCACCTAGGTCGATTATACCTTAAGAGAAATGAGAGAAAATAGTTTACTTGAGCTAGTAAAAATGATTTTTGTGATAAATGGATGAAAAAAAAGTTTAATATATACTTAGAGACAATTGTTTGGTAAGCATTTAATTTGGTTGGTGAAGTTTCAATGTATTAGGACCATGGGGGGGGGGGGGGGGGGGGGGTTGGCCGGCCCAAAAAGGAGGGAAAGGGGGGGGGTTGTCTTGGGTTTAATTAAAAAAGTTAGTGGTATTATGTTGTAATGTTAGTTTTAAGTTTAATCGGGTACCGGGTTTGTTAGAAATAAATTTTATTGAAGTTATTCGGGACGTAATAAAGTCGTAAAAATTGTAAAAATATGTCGGGTACAAGTACGGAGAGTTTGGGTGGTTATCGTTTAATTTTTATGAAAACCGTCGTTATTAAGTTAGACGTACGATACGTAATAAATAAATTTCCAAAATACCGGGTAAATTAATATTACACTTTTTATATTATTAAAATGAATATAAAAATATATTGGGATAATAGTCGGGAGTGTCGGACATGTTAGACACATTTATAGTTCGCGTATTAGCGTTTATTTAAAATAAACATACGTAAATCATTAATTGTACAAAAAGTATTAATTTAATTATCCTACGAGTGGAATAGCATGCAAGTGCCCTAATGATGATGTGCAGACTATTTCTAGTCCGTATGAAATGTCCCTGATAATAATGCATGAATTCGCTCCTGAACCAATACGGTTACGCGAATTTGAACACTCGTAAACTAAATTTACGATGACATGAGTAATGCACGTGAATAGTGGTTTCCTCTCGGAAATGAATAGTATCAAGTGAATAGTAAAATTTCTGAATGTGTCTCGGAATGTCAAATTGACCTCAAAAACGATGAATAGTAAAACGATGAATAGTGATCGATGAATAGTAATTTGTGAATAGTAGAATGTCGAAGTTCGGAAAAATGACCTGAAATTGTGGGTTGTGACACATTATGTTAATGTAAAAGCCAAAATGGCTTGGCCCAAAAGAAGGCCCAAGAGAAAGCCCATGGTGGCCTAATGTAAAGACTATAAATACCCTCCTAAGCTTGTTAGGAAGGGTGGGAGTTCATGTTATTCAAAGTTTATTTTACAAAAAAAAAAAAAAAAAAAAAAAAAAATGTCCCCCTAAGGGACGATCATTGAGATCTCTCTTTGATTACATAAATGATCAACACTTCTAATGCTAACAATCTCTCCCTAAGGGTGATCATTGAGATCTCTCTTTTGTGACCTTGATCTTTGATCTTTGAAGCTTGTTCTCTTTGAACTTTGAGTCTTTGTGTAATAGTTTTGCTAGTTCCTTTTTTCCAATCATGCTTTGTGAGCTTTCTTGCCTTTGATCAACATCTTTACTCTGTTGTCTTTACGTCTTTTCCAACATGCTCATACTTTGTTTGACTTTGAATCTTTGTGAAGTTCTCTTCTCTTTGACTTTAATCTTTGTTTCTTTAGTTTGAAGATTCTTTGATTTTGACTTAGAAATGTTCTGAACTTTGCTTTGCTTAGATCTTTGAAGAGATCTTTGCAGGGTATGAGCATGTGGATCTTTGAGTGATGGTAACGGTCTTTCTCCAAGGAACATTCATCAGTACCTGCATAAAACAGTTAGCAATAAAGTATCCGGTACTTACAGGTTCAGAATTAGAGATCGTCAACAGCATAGTGTGAAGACTCCTTCTAACCCTTACCAAGGCCGTTCCTGAATCAGATACCCCTGAAAGGGCTTACTAGATCCACCGAAGTACATCAATGATTCAGGTGAGTTGCTGGAGATCACCCCATAACTGTAGACCGTTTGAGACATAGTAACCATCATGATAGATAAGGCAAGATCCGTAGACCTCATAAAGTCTCTTACAACTTGTGTTCTTTTTTGGCGAACACAAGTGTATTCATATGAAAGTGTATCCTAAGAGATCTTTTGATGAATCTCATGGCTCTAGACTCGATAAGTGCATAATTTGGTTTCCTATGCGGAGACTAGGGAGGGGTCTCCTGCTTCAATATCAACCATCTCTAAGAGATAAGTCGATAGATTACACCGGTTCCCCGTGAGAATGAAACAAGTACCTTTTGAGAGATACTAGAGTGGCTAGAAGATTAAGTGCAGTGCATCACTGGGTCTATGACGTCTTTATCTTCAATACCGGTGTCACCTTAGTAACAACCAGTAGCATATGAGTTGAACCCGGTGTCTGCCCTAAGGTTGAACATTTGGAGGGCTATTTCTTTTCACCCTTTTGCGTAACTTTTCTTTTTAATTCTTCAACCCCTTCTTTCTCCTTTCTCATTTTCTCCTTTTTTCAATCATACCTAAGGACTTCTAATTCTAATCTATTAGATTTGTCCTTGGGTAGATCCCTCCGGCTCTGGCGGATCATAGGACGGTTTTTCCTAACCTTAGTCACCTTATAACTTCATGACTATCCTAATGTTGCCATCAAACCATTTGTGAAAAATCTCTCAAAGTGTTATGATCATGAAACGTAATTTGTTAACACTTTGAGAGTTTTGATTTCTTTTTGAAGGACTCCCCCTTCACATGTGCTCATGTATATTTTAGGAAATTTGCGCATGCGGGAGGAGTTTGCACTTTTGAATTGATCCACTTTCAATGAACACAACCGATTCGAGACACGCTTACATCACTAGTTAGACTAGCTTGAAGTTATTACCCGGCCTGGTCAAGTCTACAGAAAGTTTCTCGAAACAGTACATTTCTACTAAGACAAATCCTTTTCGAGACACGCTTACGTGGCTAGTTAAAGAGTTCCATTGTCAGCTTTTAGGTGACAACTAGCTCTAGTAACTAACTTGATGTTATTACCCGTCGAGGATAAGTCTTTTTGATTACAAACTTTTGTTGTTTCGTCAATTCTTGGGTCATTTCTGAGTGGAGCTCGCACGAGATTCAACCACAATCTTAAACACATTGATCACATTTTAATCACGTCTTCTCCCCCTCAAAAATAGCATATCCATGGTATTTTTTATACCAATTGATTAAAACCTTTTCTTTTTGGATAGCAAATGGGAGAAACGGATATTTGTAAATTCCGAATTAGTTTCTTTTAAGCATGATCATTTTGGAACATCATATTATTACTCCCCCTCAAAATTAGAACATTTTGAGTAAATATTTGCTTTGAAGGATTTGAGGGAGTAATATATTGAAATGTTTTGAAAACCTTTAGAAACATTTTTCAAAATTTTGCTCAAAAAATTAAGAAGACTTTGATAAGCTTTTTGGTGAGAAGTCTTCTTATCTTTTAGGATTGTCGCACATAAATGTACAACAGGGTCCTTTCTTTGAAAATCGCGGGTTATACACTGTTATGTGTGCATAAGCCATAATGTTTTTAGGATAAGTGCTAAAGAATATGTAAAACCTTTGTTTTGATTTAAGCACTTTCCTTGCTTTGAAGAACGAGTCCTTAGCTGAAATACTAAGTAGTCATTATGTTGAAGTCCGAGTCCTTAGCAGAAGTACTAAGAAGTCATTATGTTTTTGGATTAGACAACAACTTTTGGAACCCATTTAAGCACGACGCCAATGGGTTTACCATATTTTGAAATCCATTTGAAAGTTGTGTCAATCCGAGACAAGGAAGTTGAATTCCAACGAGGACTGAAAACCGGTGTTTCATTTTGAAATAAAGCTCGTGGAATCAACGGTGATTTAAAACTCTTTTGCTTTTGAAACTTGTTTGAGAAACTCGGTGTCTCTCTTGGAGTTTTAAAACTTGAGGAAGAAGTTTTCCATCCATTGTTGAAACTCGGCGTTTCATTTCGAAAATTCGTTTTTAAGATGAATGGAAACCTTCCAGAATTAGGAATTTTCAAAGCATAGCCATTCGTTTGTTGTAGCGGAAGCATTTCAGAGTATGAATAATTCAAATGTTTTGAACGGCTTTGCTTTGGTTTCCACACTGGCTTTACCGGAGTAAAACGAGAGTATGGAGTTTGAAAACCTTGATTCTTTTCTTTATGAGCACTTGCATTTGAAACCTTTTGAGGAGTAAATGTTTCAGAAAAATTAGGTCTCTTTGAAAATTTCCTTCCTTTTTGTAAAGAATAGGTAGTAAACTGAGAAACCCTTTTTGAAAATGGTTTTGAAGATTCACCCGTGTAAACCTTTTTTGAAACACTTGCTTGTGGTTTAGACTCGTTTGAATCTTGAGATTTTCCTTTTGACCGGTTAAGAACATCAAACTTTGCTTTTAAGGCATTGTATGACGTTCTCAAATCATTGTATTCTTTTTGATGAGAAAGATGATCTGATGATGCCAGTTTTTCTTGCAAAGAAGCATTTTGATTTTCAAGATGTGCAAAATATTTTTCATATTTGTCTGTTTCGATTGAAAAATCATTTTTGGCATCACCAAAATCCTTGGTTTGTTGTGCAATCGTTTTTTCCAATTCAACAATTTTCTTTTGAAGCACAAACTTTTCTTTTTCAAAAAGATGATTTGGTGTGATCTGAGAGTCAGATTTGTTTAAAGTTTGATTCTGAACTCTTGACCGCTTGATTGAATCAAACAAGTTTTTGTAAGTCTGTTTCAAATGCTCATTTTCTTTTTGTAATGATGCCACAACATGTTCCAATTCAAGATTTTTTGTATCAAGTTCGTCTAAATCAAACTTGATTTTGGTATCATCACAATTTTCTTCAACAATCTTTCATTTTTCTTTAAGCACTGATGTCAAAGAGTTTTCAGAAGACATTTTCTCATTCTGCTCTTGCAGTATTAGTTGGAAAGATATACTTTGTGCTTCGAGTTTTGCAAGATGTTTCTCAAACAGAGCAGTTCTTTTTGACAGTTCTTCTTTGACATCAGCTGCTTCTTTTGAAAGCTCGGTGATTTTCTTTTTGAGACAAAGATTTTCAGATTTCAAAGAAGATGTGTGTTCAAAATGCACATTCTCATACTCATGGCTAACAGATGCTGACTTGAATGACTCTATTTGATTTGTGAAAAATTCTTTTTGAATGTCCAGAATTAAGCATTTTTCATCAAATTCGTCTTCAAGAGAATGAACGTACTTTAGATATTCTCTCATTTCAGTTACAAGATGTTTTTCAAAGTACTCAATACATAAGTTGATATCTTTCACACGAGGTTCAATTTCCTCTTTCAAAATCTTTTTGACTTCTAACTTAAGGCGTACATCTGATGAAAGAGGATTAGAGAAGACGTTGTTTGTGATGTTTTCTTGCTTAAACCAAATGACCTTTAACGTTTGCTCAATGTGATGTTTAAGATTACAAAATTGTTTCCTTGCTCTATTTTGCCATAACTTAGCATCATAGGTAGCAAGTTGAGCTTCTTTGAAAAATCTTTTCACATTTGTGTCTTTTCTTTTGAAAGGTTCTTTTGGTATATCTGTCAATTGTAGACAACCATACACAAAGCCGTGGTACGAGAGTGGGTTTTTTGTTTGTTTCACTTTCAAACATTTTTCCTCTTCAGATTTTAAAATATCTTGAGACTCAAACAAAAGATCATCTGACAATTCTTTTCCCATATCATTAGCGCTATACAAAATAGGTGTCAACTTTTGCACTTTGTTTAAAAAACAAGGTTTTTCATTTTCCACATTAGCATTATTCACAAAACCAATCCCAGATGTTTGTTTATCAACCTCATCTTTAGTAGGCAGCATGTTGATAGTCTGAGAAGTCTGTCCTAATTTTCGAAGTTTGTTTTCAAGATCGTTTGTTCATTTAAAAAACTCTTGGTTTTCATTCTCAAGTTTTGTGTTTACAATCTCAAAATTTGATGTGGTTTTCTGAAGCTTTGAATTTTCACTTTTTAAATCATTGTTCTCTTTTAAAAGCGCTTGAACCTTTCTGTTGTTAACAACCATTTGAGCATCCAGATTTTGAATGGAACGTTTTTCACGAAGAACAGCTTCTCTATAACCAACTTCAAGTTCTTCATTTCTTTTTAAAAGTGGTTTGACAGACTCTCCATACATTTCAAACTTTTGAGCTTGAGATTTAAGGTTTGATATTTGAATTTCAAGTTCAGCTTTTCTTTTTGTTACATTTTGAAAACCTTTTTTCCATTTCTTTAAATCTCTCAAGCTCTTTTGTCAATAAGACATTCGCTTGCTTAGCTTCACGATTGTCGTTTTTGCATTTATCAAGTTCATGTTTGAAATTATTGATTAATGAAGCAAATAAGGCACGATCTTGTTCATAAGAAGATCCATCCTGGGCAGGCTCACCTCTATTAGGATCCATATCTGGAGTAGCAAAAGTGATATTACTATCGTTTTGTTCCACCACATATGTGTCACTAATAGACTCAGGATGCGCAGGATGTGTCTGATCATGAGCAAACACAATATCAAAGATATTACCATTATCATGAGCATGTGAATGTTGTACCGTAGCCAATATCTCTGTGTCTGATGAAGGTCTGATGTGATCATCCTCGGTATCCCAAACAGCTTCATTCCTTTGTGTACCATCAGCATCTGAATCATAGCTAGGACTGCTGCTTTCAACCTGCTGTTCTGAAGATGAATCACTTCCCGTGAAAACCAAACTATCATCTGATGCATCTCCCTCATTGACCGTTTCCTCTTCTGTTTGAACATCTTTCTCTGTCTCTTTTTCAATCACCTCTGTTTCCTTAAACTGCATCTTTCTTTCAATCTGCTCTCTTTCCCATTTCTGCTTCTCAATTTCATTTAACTCAGCTTCCTCAGCATCAAGTATCTTTTCGAGTTCACCCATGTCATTTATGCATTGAGTTCTGAAGGTCGAATAGCTTACCCTAAATTTTTGGTAAAATGCATCGATAAACTCTGACTGGTTCATTATCCAAGGGTTAAAGATACTCTGAAATTGAGTTTGGATTACTATAAGAGCTTCCCTGCAGTCACATGTATGAAGTTCTTCTTCATTGAGTAGTTTTTCAAGTTGATTCAGGTTTTGATTGAGTTTTTCTTGGAAATAATGAAATCGGTCTCTGACATAGTATTCAAATGCTTGATCGAACCTTGACTCATATCCAAATATGTTTATAACCTTCTCAACTTGTGACATGAATGCTGTAAACTTTTTCTTAAAATCTCTCTCTTGGATTTTGCACTTTCATTTCCATTGAGTAACGATGTGTGATAAAGTTGATCTTAGGATCTTTTAAGATAACAAAGGTTGTTGAAGATTAGATGTTTTTGGCGATGTTAGAAAAGCGTATATGGTTGATTTTAGTGATTTCAAATTTTCCCTCCAAAAATATTTTGAAAATTTTCTCTCCCAAAATTTGAAAATCACTATGAAATGCAATTCTAAGGTTACCAGAAAATTTTGAGTTTTAAAAATTTGGATACCAAATTTTACCGAAAAAATTTGAATTTTGGCCTAAAAATTTGAATTTTCGGCCGAAATTTTCAACGTTATACCAAACTTTGAATCTCGCGTAAAAATTGAATGTTTAGTCTCGTGTAAAAGATAAATTTTACTCAAATTTTCCCGCCAAAAAACTCGATAAGGTCTTAGTACATGTCCTAACTCGGTAAAATCTTAGTACATGTCCTAACTCGGTAACACCAGAGTTCACTTGAGCTAACTCGGTAATACTTGTCTTACTCGATAAGTGTTGTAACTCGACAAGAATTCTGGTTACTTGATAACAATGCTAACTTGATAAAGAGAAACCAACTGTAACTCGATAGTGGTTGCTAACTCGGTAAAGTTAGATAAATTTTGGCATAGTTTCGTTTAGGTACACACAAGAGAAATCCTTACTCGATGTACGATAAGGAACCAAGGCTAACTCGCCAATATTGTAACTCGGTAAAAAAAAAAATTCAAACTCGAAAAAGAGAAAAAAAAAATTCAAACTCGATGAAAAAAAATTTCTAACTCGAAATTTTTTTTTCAAACTCGATAAAAATTTTTCAAACTCGATAAAATTTTTTCAAACTCGAAAAAAAAATTCAAGCTCGATAAAAAGAATTTCTAACTCGAATTTTTTTTTTAAAACTCGATAAAAAATTTTCTAACTCGAAATTTTTTTTCCTAACTCGACAAAACGCTGATGAACAATAACCAATCCGAGATTTTTCACCCAAAAACTATCTAAAACAACCTAAAATCATCCCTTGGCTCTTGATACCACTTGTAGGACCATAGATCAACCTTAATCACCTAAGAATATGATGTTAAAGAAAGATGGAAGAGCTAGAGAGAGAAAGTAGAGAGAGAGAGGTGGAGAGCACTATGTGTAAAATAAACTTTGAATAACATGAACTCCCAACCTTCCTAACAAGCTTAGGAGGGTATTTATAGTCTTTACATTAGGCTACCATGGGCTTTCTCTTTGGCCTTCTTTTGGGCCAAGCCATTTGGGCTTTTACATTAACATAATTGACTAGCATTTACTAACTATTACATTAATATATTTAACTAACTATTTGACTCAATAATGATCATCACTTTTAATCCTAACAATATATATATATATATATATATATATATATATATATATATATATATATATATATATATATATATATATATATATATATAGGGGAGGGTTAATGTGATATCAAACTTAAAGTTATAAAAATAAGATCTAGTATAAACAATCACATAAACCATTTTATAAATAACTATATTGGCAATAATACACAAAACATAAAGTATTAATACGAATTAACATTTTAGCAACTAATAACCAACTGATACATGAGTTTGGATTAGTGATATACAACTATAAATTTACATGTCGAATCAAAGTGTATCACCTTAACCTGATACATTACATGTCGAACCAAAGTGTATCACCTTGGTTTCGTCAATCTAAAAAAGAAAACCATCGGAACTTTAACAATTTTAGTTGCACTCAATAAAAAAATTTATTTTATTTTAACGAGTGTGTCACTTGTCAGATTTTAGTTGGATCTTATTTGATCTAGATTATATATATATATATATATATATATATATATATATATATATATATTCTTAAAGAAAAATAGTTATACGTGTAAAGAAGACTCGTCTTCAACATATTTTATATTTTTCTAGCTCAGAGTTGAATTTTCTAAACGATGAATGTAAGAATGATTCTTTTGATTACAGTTAATTTCGACTTGGACTATATCAGAGTAATATGGCTCATAAAATACTAATAATGATACTTGAATAATATACAATTAACATAATAGTGATAAAAAAATTACAAATTTGTTTGAATTCAAGCAAGAAACATTACTCATCCTGTGAATTGATTATGTTGCAAGCACTTGCAAAGTCATTCCAGTAAACAATAAACTAAAATACCAATTGCATACGTGAATAAGTAATTTATGATACATTCAAATGGAAGGAAAATTGATAGGCTTTTGAGCCTTCTAACCAAAAGTTGGAAGGTCTTCAATATATCTGCTGTGAAAAAGATTCTTGTGCAAGCCGGGTATGTAAGGAACGCAAGTGGTCATATGGCATGACAGTTGAGAATGGTAGTTTGTTTCATATTAAGAAACACGTGCAATAATGTATTTGAGACTTGAAAAAATAGCATCCAAAGTTTAAGAACTTAACATTTTGTCAATATTCAAAGTCTTCTACTGATTGGCTTAACCCGGTCCAATTTCAACCCATATAAAAAATTACCTACTTCGAACCACGATATCGACCACTACCTAACACATCTTTTTTGTCACTCTTACTTATAAATAGCTTCACCCAAATATTGCTCAATAGCTGTGACAACGTACAAATAGCTTCACCCAAATATTGTTGATCATCCAGCTTGATTGTTTGCAAGACAAACATAAAAGCGGCGGGCATGACTTGTAATTTTCATTTGATATGTGATAATTTTCTATATACATTGTCAAAATCTGAACATTATATATTATAAATTCCTTTGAAAATATTTTATGTAATATTGACTATCTTTATTATAATCGTAATATATTTATTTTTAAGTATTCGGATTATTTTGTAATTACCATATGTCGATGTTGCTTATTTTATTGTTCTCTTGTGTTTTACATATATAGTTTTCAGATAGCAGTTCGAGATATTGTTAATTAGTGTAATTTGGTAGCATCATTGCAATGCACATTGCGATTTGTAATGACAATGATTAAACAAGGATATATTATTTTAGGTTATTATGAAATTTAGTAGATTGACTCGTATACGTTTTGGTGACAGATGCTTGCTTTACATGTTTAATAAACCAATATTTCATACTATAGCATATTGATATTGGACATGCTAATTCATGATTCTACCATCAGAATTAGCTATTAGTATTGTTACTAAAAAAGACACATAAAACGTTTAAGTCGTTATACATAATTACATATTATATTTTTGTTTATATGCAACTATGCATATCTAAACTACTTTTAATTTAACATTGTATCATTTGTCCTCAATATAGAGATTGACATTGACCCTTTCAATAGCTTGATGACCATCATCCATTGATACATGATCACCTCCTGTGAATATATTTTGAACAATATAAATAAATGACATTATTTTGATACACTAACATGAAAAACTATAGGACCATAAACAAACTAATGAATCCACACGTCCAATTTTTGTATAGTTCTCACCTAAAGATGTACACATAGATAAAGTTTAAATAAATCTAGAAGGTTTCATGTACTTTTGAGGTACTCGTATTTATTTTTAAGTGCCAAATAAATAGTTCTATCCAAACACTCTACATCCGATAAGCAAGCACAAAAGAACTTAAATAAGCAATCCCAAACACCCTCTTAACTAGCTTTTTAGAATTTGACCCGTTATAGCCCTATTAACGCCCTACTTGTCTGCATATACAAATCAATAATATAAAAAATACTGGTAATCTAGATTATATTAGGAAATCATATATTTTAAGATACATCTCGATACAATATTAACATACCTAATCGATGAACTTAAATAGTAATTTTTTTTCATAGAGGTGGCATTTTCAACACATTTATTCTGAAAGATGGGTAAATTTTATTTTGAAAGTTTTAAGAAAAGTTAGAAATCGGTCCATCAGTATAACGATACCTTTGGAAGTGCTTCTATCCATATAAGCTAAATTAATTCTAGTAATAGATATGGAAACTTTTAGTATTTGATTTGACATTATGTTTAACCTGCATATTCGACTCAATTGTAGCATGTCTAAGGGTGGTCGTCTAATGGTTGGTGGTCTAAGGGTGGTGGCCTGGTGGGTTACACGCATTTAGTGGTGTGTCTTTAGAATGCCTTTCAAAGTGCTTGATAAGGGATACCAAAAAATGGTTAGCGAAGGTTGAAAAATAAAAGGCCAGTAGTTTAGTGGCAAAAATATAATGGTAGCCTGGTGGATTTCACACATATAGGTGTGTCTCTCTCAAATCTCTATTAAAGTGCTTCATCGAGGATATAATTAAGGATGGTCAAAAATTATCTGGTGAGTGGGCTAGAATAATGAGTACTTGAGCCAAAGTAGATTCAAAATTCGTACTTCTTTTATATGGATCCTCCTTTCATTATAAGGCGAGTGTGAATTGAAATTTTCCATGTGATTCTATATTAAATGACTTGTGTTTGTAGCATGATCAGTTCTATCTTACATATTTGAGTTACATCCCTTTTCAAGTGGTTTGTGCCAAAATTGACATACGGTTGATAATTGAAAAAGAGAGAGAGAAGATAAGATGTTACCACAAGCAGCAATGGATGAATCTGCAAAATGGTTAAGATTTTGAGCCAAAGCTTCACTTCATCACAAAATGAAGGGTTTGAAGCTGAATATTGTTTGGTAAATTCAGCTTGCAACTGAAAACTCAATTGAACATATAGTTGTAAAGCAGAATATATAACTCAATCACAAACTGTCCTAAACGTATTTACTCAAAAATTGTAAAGAAGAGAATGGGATATTTGTATGTTTGGAGAGATACAATATACGGATGAAGAGGTAATTTCTCATGGATCTATCATATATATGATACAACTTATTCACAAGGTATTATTCTTCATTCCACTATAGCAGCTATTATGTATAGACTTTTCCAATATTATGTAATACCTTTTGTTGATATCGTAAAGCTCAATTCATCCACTATAGCAAAAAAAAAAAACAGTATGCATTTTCCAAACTGAAACTTCTGCTAGCACCCACTGAACCCACCCACCACCAATCCACTCTATGAGCCCATCCACTAAACCAACCCACCTCATCAGCTTCTCTCACTGCAATCTCTGCCTGCAAGATTTTCCAAAATTATATCATTTAATGAGACTAAAGATGGAGAAATGTGAACAGGTCATACGGGTTGGTAACGGGTCAAATTAGGTTAATTTTGTTTATAAATGCTCATTAGACTGCTGACAATAATTGGTAAAAGGGCATCCTATCATAGTACATGTGTATCAACGATTGTCTCAATCTTTATATTTAGGATTCTTTTTGTACCATTTATTGAGGAGGACATTCACGAGGAGCTGAATTGGATCTCCTCTGACTGTGGCCTACGTCGTCTTGCATTATGAGCAGAAAGGCGTTGACAGCAGCTACACTTTCTGTCATCAAATTCTGACAAATCATGAAACCTAGAAATGACCCAGCGTAATGTTAACTTGTCAGATGTTAGAAAAATGTGATGTATTTTTTTTGTTAATAAAGGTAACTTTCCTGTTACATTGTTGACAAAATCAACGTTCCATCCCAGCTACAACAACTTTAGGGATTTTGGAATGATTTGCACAAATTCTATGTCAGAGGTGATAGTCTTTAGCATATGCAAGGTCAATGTTGCATCCTTCGACTTGACAGTGTGGGGACTGTGAACTTTGGTAAGACGCTCTAGATCTATTTATCATGGGAGATGTTGTAGGAAACAAAAGCACGGGTGTCTCGTTATTAGGATTGCATTTTAATGTAGCTTATCTAGCTAACGTGTTAGGGAAAAAGCAGATAATCAAGAAATAATGTTTGGCAAATCATTTTAAAAAGTGCTAACTGAAAACAGAATTAAAATAATAATAATAATAATAATAATAATAATAATAATTAAAAAAAAAAAACAAAAAAAACCCTCTTTTTATAACAATCTTCACTGCTTAATTTTAATCCGTAAAATAACACATAAATTTAGGGGGTGTCTGTTTAAGCTTATGAGCTTATTGAATTTTTAAAAAACTCTATGAGCTTATCAACATGAGCTTATGAACTGAAATAAGCCATATGGTCAACTTGTTAAACTTATAAGCCGGCCAAATAAGGTTAAACAAACACCCCCTTAAAAAAGGTCTTTCTGTTGGGAATGCTTGGAGTAGATTGATCAATTAATGCATTTGCTAAATGGATGCAATCACGAAATAATGTTTGGCAAACCATTTGAGAAGGAAAAAAAATGATCATCTGCATTCCAATAGAGCCACAAAACACTGTTTTGCAACGCGCAATCCTAACCACGCCCATACTACTTCTATCTCATCACAACTTTCTCTTCACTACGTTTATTCCTAAAGGAGATGTTAAGTTTTTAACACACCCATAAAACAAACACCGGGTATGTTTATTCTTAAAAAACAGACAATAGAAAAGTTACTTACATTTAGATTTAGCACGGTCCAACTCCTAAATAACCAAAAATAATAACAATAAATAAATAAAAATTAAAAAAAAAAAGTCAGCACAACTTCAAAACATAAAAATGATGAAGTAAAAAGAATGAAATAAAAAATGAACCTTTTCTTCGCGTTCACGAGCACGTTACAAATACTCTTCTTTATCAAATTTCCTTCTGAATGTATTGTCAACTCCAACACCCTACATACATACAATTATTAATTAAGATGAATGGGAACCAAATTTTTGGCAGTTGGACTTCATTTTAAATAGTTAACTTGTTACAGATAACAAATGGGCATTATAGATGTCTAAGATGAGAACGACTCGACTTGCATTCTGAACTTAACCGTGGGGTTTCTTAATGAACCCCAACCTGGATGTGGCTTCGTTTTATACATTCTTCTTCTTTTTCTGGTGTCAAGTGAAGCTCCAAATACAGAACGTAAGTTTCACCTGTCACATAAAAGAACCTCCAGAGTCAGAATATTATGTATTATCTTTCTGGAAGCTTCCGCTAAATATAATGAACAAACTATTACTATTATGTATATAAATTCTCATTAAACTAAGTTGCTGATAATAATTGTTAAAAGGGCATCCTGTCATAGTACATGTGTATTAACGATTGGCTCAATCTTTATATATAGGATTCTATTCGTACCGTTTTTTTGAAGAGGACATTCGTGAGGAGCTGAATTGGATCTCCTCTGACTATGGCATACGTCGTCTTGCATTATCAGTAGATAGGCGTCAATGGCAGCCACGTTTTCTGTTATGAAATTCTGACAAATAATGAAAACACCCCAGGTTCAAATGCTATAAGTCGGGGTTCATGTGTGCAACCTAAATAGCATAAACTGTCTCCAGCATAGCAAAGTATGCACATACAAAAAAAGTAAAAGTATGCACATACAAGTTAGCTTAATATATTACCCGTATGTATTCTAATGTCGTTTCTCTTGGAGAACCATAAAGCTGTTATATATCTTGCTTCATTGAAAATTATACCTCTCAACACAACACAAACAACAAACTGACGTATTTGATATGTCTGCAAAAAAAATACAAATAAAAAATAAATAAATAAATAAATAAAGGAAAAGAAAGAAATACTATCGATATATATGAAAGTATAAGAGCTATCATGCTTAAACATAGTCATGAGATAAACACCTCACATTCAAAAATTATATAAAAGAACTGTTCCTGATAAACTAAAACCTCCTCGAATCAAACCCCTAACTCTAAGCTGAATAAAACCTAAAATTAATCACAATTCAAAAACCTTCTTTTAATCAATCAATCGACTGTTCATGCTGAAATAAAACATAAATCTACTTGTATATAATCCATGTCTCTAATCACCTATAAAAACATCAAATAAAACCTACAACTAATCATAATTCGAAAACCTAGTCATTGCTTGTGCTTGTTTAATACAACAGTGCATACGTTTGTTTAATAAACATCAATCACATTACTACCATTGCAAAAACCTCAAAAAAAAACCTAACTCTAGGCCGAATAAAACCTAAAACTAATCATAAATTCTTCTCATCAATCAATCAGTTATTTCGATTCGTAAACCTAAATAAATGAACCTCAAATAAAACCTAAATCTCCTTGTATGTTCGGTACACCCACGCTAACGGCCTGACACATTGCAGTGAGGTGCAACTGAACCTGCACAATTAACCGAAGACCGTCAATGTAAAGAAAGATAAGGCACGTTATTTGTGTATCATAATGTACTTGTCAGATTATAGGAATGTGAAAGGCAAATGCACTAAGAATAATGAACCGGTCGCCCGAGCACGTAAAACCCCATTTGCAATGGTGGCAACTACCTCTTCAGCAGTTTCAAGAAGCTCATCTCGTTTGGCAGTGTATTGGAAGATAGAAGGCCTGGTCAAATACAGGGATGACTTTACCTCAAGTGGCCATATAGGTATAGGATCTGATGCATCAAATGTCTGCCCGAATATCACCACGTATCCTTGGTCTTTTAAGTAGGCTAATGATCCCCGAAACAATATTGAAGAGGCCCACTCTTTAGTTTGTTCAATAAATATGCATCACACGAAAGAAAATTAGACATTTTTGGATCGTATTCGAAATACTATGCTAAATCAGTTAGATAGCAGAAAAAAAATGTAAAGAGGGCAAATAAAATAAATAATTGTAGGTACTAATGTGCTCATTTTTAGCATAACCTTGCCTACCAATTTTACCATCTCTACTTGATATCCCCGAAGCTCAAACAAAAGTTTTAAACAGAAATGTATAATTATGAATAGTGATTACCATAGTTAAATGTTCACGCATGATAAGGGTATAAACATATAATTACATGCCATAATTCTCATAACATTAGCCTTTTCATTAGTAGCAAAGAATAAAGCATTGGTTCAGATTTCCCCACTTTATGTAGTGTAGTAGGTCCTTTTTTGTAGCCTCATATAACGTGGCTTAGTTTTGACGACTGTTGGTGTCCCTTCCAATGGTAGGGTACCCTTTCCATCAAGTCCAACTGCTTTTATGAAGTTTCTAAAAATATGTACACATGTCATGACATCAGCTGATATGTGCATAATTGAATAACAGGGGAAAAAATATACAACTCCAACATGATTTTCGGGTTATGGATGCTCACCTGCAACAGCCCCCACACATAGCTGCGCAAATATTTAACTCGTTATTAATATCTCAAAACCTATTTTTATGATTAACGGATATCAACATCCAGTGTCTGCCCATTGGCAATCAGTAGTGACAATATTCTGGTTTTGAGAATCAGTAGTATGTAGAAAATATGACTCCATTACCTCGCCAAACCAAGTTCATGAATGATATCAGCTGCTTGTTTATCTTTACTACTCACAATTCCAATACTTGAGTTCACCAACTATAAACACAAATAACGTTTTTATTGGAGTATTAAATAAATGCAATAAGTGCTGAACTTATCCCTGAAAACTGGATAAGTTAATAAGTGTTGAACTTATGATTTATGATTTATGAAGAAAATCCTAATAAATACAGCCCATTCTACCAAGGTTAGAGCTCATGATATGAGGTCTTAAGTTGTAGTTATTAACAATCATGGATGATAGAGAAGGTGTAGGATTAAACACAAACGAAAATATGCAATCAAAAACTAAATAGAGAATAGTGTCATTTACTGACTTGATTACTAACCACAGTCTCATACTTTTTCATAGTTCTATCCATGGCTCCGCATAGAACTACTCATGCCAATCCAAATCTTGTTATTATCTTAATTTTATGAATAATGTACTTTTGTTTGGATTTACTTGTCAATACTAATTATCTAATTGTTGCAAAATGGATAAATAGATTATGTAGGTCAAATAATCAGTTTCATACCATGTGCAACACAACTTTTTCTATTAGCTTAAAAACTTACCTGTTATCAGTTGTGGACATTTTCTCCCGTTTGAGAAAATTAATGTATTTCACTTGTACTTGTCTGCTCCAAATCTCAGCACACTTGAGAAAATAAATGATCAAATATATACGGATTTAGAGGCTAAAGACCTCTTAAAAGCATATGAAATTACACCTCATCAGCAAGAATTTTTTCATCCTTTTTGTAGTCCTCGCATATAAAGCTTCGGGGATAATCTAGAAAGTCTAGTTATGTTTTTTCTAGATTTGTAATTGTATACTTTGGCTTCTTATGCGTTACTAGTAGCTATTTTATTTAATATAATTCTGTTGTTAAAAAAAGAAAAGAAAAATAAAAGGTTATATCGAACCGCTAAAGTACTTACAAAATTTCAGGCTTCTTTATGAAATCAAAATAAGGGAGTACAGTTAAGTTTTAGTTATGTCAATACTCAATATAATGGTTTCAACTTATTTTGGACTACTATCTGTTTTCCAATTATATTGCATCAAATAATCGTTTAGGAAATAGTTAGATAGTGTCATCGATATGCTTCCTTGTGACATTTGAATAAAGCATCAATCTAGATCTTGAAGACTTAGGACTATTTGGTATGAGGGTTTTGAATGGGTTTGTGTTTGATGTGACACTAGTTCTTTGTTCGTCTTGAGTTTTGGTTTCAAAAATAAGAATCAAATCAACTATTACAAATCTAGGCAAAATAAGTGGGATTTAGTTGATTATTTGTAAGTTCCAATAATTCGTCTCTATTTATCACTTAAATTTCTTTTTCTTTCACTTACTTTATCTATTAAAATAATATATTTTATTTAAAATTTATTATAAAATATATTTAAATAATTATAATTTCTCCATCCTAAATCTAACTCAAATTCAAATTATATACCAAATTCAAATCTTAATCCAACCCCGCTTATAATCCAAACGGACCCTTAATGTCAATAATATAATAGGAATTAAGTGAACACACTTACAAAACATGCAAATGGATGATATCTAAAATAACTACTTCATATGATTTTAAATATTCATATTATCCCCAAACAAATCTGAGTACCAAAATATGATGGAAGTGTGTTTTACTCAAAGAGAAATAAATCAAGTTCACAAGGTTTACATTATTATAGAACATTATAAAAGGCTTTCTTAGATTGGGTATCCTTAAGCCCTACAACATCAATCTGCATAGGCTTCAATGATGGATTCGATTGCAGGAATGTTGATGACATTGTAGTGAGAAAAGCCTGCATCACTCAATATCTTCTTCCATTCAGCTTCAGTCCTTTAATTTCTTTCCCACTCTTGACGCATGTAAGCATAGTTAGATCATCAACAATACGTATATTTTCAAAAATACCATCTCCTCCTGGTCGTAGAATAATATCCACAATAATAATTTTCCCGGTACTCTTAGGAATGGCATCCCGACAATTTTTAAGTATCTGAATGCACTCATCATCACTCCAGTTATGCAATGTACATTGTCATACACAAAGTTATATCAAAATTGCACAATATTTTATTCATTTTCCATATGAGCAGTTTCTTTATGTTAACAGATTCAAGTATTTTACTTTAATGTACACTATGTAATATTTAATAATGGGTTTTTACAAACATAGCCTTGTAGAGTTATGTTGAACAATAAATAAGAAGCTTAAATAATGGTACATCACAATGGTTCATAGCCTTTTAGAGTCATGTTTAACAATAAAAAAGAAGCTTATAGTTAAGGCCGTAAATGAACCGGACGAACACGAACGTAGCCTTGTTCATGTTCGTTCGTTTAATTTTAACCGCACAAATAAACGGATAATATAAAAGATATAGTTATCAACTTCAATCAAATTTCTATTTCGGACAGACATTTTTTTCTATCGTACATTGCGGGCAGTAAGTCAGTAACAACAGATTCAAAGATTGTGTGTTATAAGATGGTAGACAAATAGATGCAATTGTTGGTATGTTATGGGTATTGATTATATTCTCTTTTTTGTTTGGATTAATTTGCTTTATGTTAAGAAGCTAAGAATTTTAGTTTTCTGTTTTGCTAAAAGTAAAAAGGTACGAAGAAACCAAGCATTTTATGGTTGTCAGCAACTTGTAGATAGTGACCACTTTTTGTCACTATCAACCAAAATAGTGACCACCATTTCGTCTCTGGCAGATTAGTGACCATATATTTGGTCATTGATTGGTTTGAAGTTGTGTCTACCCCCATCCAATCAGTGACGATGTTTTGGTCACTATTTAGTGACGAAACTGCATTTGGTCTCTAATTTTAGTGACGGACCTATAGTGACCACCTAAATTTGGTCACTACTCACGTTTAGTGACGAGATTGGTACTATTTGTGACGAAACTTTCTGGTCACTAACATCACTTTTTCTTGTAGTGAGAATCCGTTTTGAACAAAATTATTGATAACACATTTTTGGGTAATTATTGTTGTAAGGAGTAGTACCTTCAAAAAGATAAAATCTGCGGATGGGATAGCTTTAAACATATCACCTTCAACGTGTGTAACTCCTTTATACGACGGTGCCGTAGAAATAACATGAGGCATGTCAAAATTGATACCTTTAAGATGTGGATATGCATTAACAATCTCATTTATCGCGGCCCCAATACCACCACCTACATCAGCTAATGTCCCGTTCAACTTATCGAATTTATAAGTCGACATAATTGCATCCATGCTAATCCTTGTTCTACACGCCATTGCTTCATTAAAGGTCTTGTTAACTTGCGGGTTAGCTGAAAGGAAACCCCAAAAATCGACTCCAAATGTCTTCATCATTGTTGTACCACCTTCTGCAATTGATTTACTAAGATTAAAAAAAAGTGGGAATAGAAGTGAGTCTGTAACCATCCTTGCTAATGGTGCAATGGTGGTCCTGGGATTATGTACGAGCCATTGAGAACACATGTTTAGGGAGTAAAGTGGTTCTATGATGTCTGGTTGATGGCCAAGATCAAACATTTGTCTATGGACCATGAACCTCATGAGGCATGAGAGGCCATCGATGTTTAGTGATGGGGAGTTAATCTCAGAAGCCATCTGAGACAAAGTGATTGGGCCACGATAAAAGAGAAAGAAAGAGATTGTTATACCAAAGTATATAAAGCGAGTAAAGAAAGACACCACGATATATACTGGTTCGGGATGGGGGGTTATACCATCCGTACGTCCAGTTGCGAATCCACGACACGATACTATTCAACTAGTATAATCCTTTCGGTGGACTACAAACCGTTACAATTCACTCCACCGATATTCACCAATATCGATGCTCACACAGAAGGAGTTACTCCCATGGTATTCCGCCCTCGGAAACCACCCTCAAGAATCTCGTAATTCGACTTAACCTATGGGTCACCAAGACCACTACCAAAACTTCCCACGGAAGTGTCAAACCCCAACTAGATTCCCAATGATCTAGGCTTGGTCACAAAGACACAAGACTTCCCTTACAAACAATTGAATGAATGAAAGTTTGTTTAATCAAGCCCTAACCTAACCTAGAGACTCGATTGTAGTAGAAAGGGTAAAGATAAGAAGACCCTCGACACAATCACAAGAGTGGATTAGGTTCTTGTGATTCTTCCCTTACAAAGAAGAAGTGTTCTTTCAATAGATGTTAGTGTGAAAGATTAAGAACACAAGAGATAGAACTAGAGGATTAGAGAGAAAGAATGTAGAGAGAAAGAATAATGGCAAGGGGTGAGGAATACAAGAGGCAAGAGTGGTATTTATAGTCCAAGATCCAAACTTGGAAAATTTTACCGAGGCCGGCGCGTCACCCACGCGTCAACACGTGGGCAGCGCGCCAGGCGTCTGTAAACTTTTTCTCAAAAGTTTGGGTTTTGATCCTTTAAATACCTATCCTTGCTAAACCCCCAATTGTACTTCACACAAAACCTTAACATTAATCAATCTAAGGTTTACCAACTCAAATAGCCAATTTGAAAAGTCATTTGTGAAGTGTTTATAAGAAAACCAAATACCGAAGGGTAGAAGAGTAGAAAGGGTGATTTTGTAGGGGTATAAATGGTATTCCTTACATGGCATAATAGAGAAGAGAGTATGCCATGGAATAATCCTCAAGGGAAGGGTTAAGGTGTAACTATGGTTAGGGTAAAGGTTTAGAGGTTTAACCATGGTTAGGTATAGAAGGGTTAAGTGTATAGAGAATGAACCATGGTTAGGTTAAGAGGTTTACACAATGGAATGTTCCATCCTTGGTGAGGTTAAGAGATAACCATGGTTGGGTGTACAGAAGTAACCATAGTTGGGTTAAGAAGTATGTTGGCTAGGTTAACCAAGGTTGGGTTAGGGTTGTATGTTGAGAACCAACCATGGTTGGAAGAGGTGAACCATGGTTGGGTTAGAAAGAGAATATTCCAAAGGAATATACCTTTGCTTGGGGGGAAAGGTTGGATGGAGGGTTGAGATTGTTTTGGTTTGAAATAGAAGGTTAAGATGTGTTGTAAGAGATTGGATGGTTGAGATGGTTTTGGTTTGAAATGGGTGAATGAGATCATAGTGTCCTTTGGCTTGGAGAGGAAGGGTGATCCAAGGGTTGAGATTGATTTGGATTTGAAATGGAGGGTTGAGATTAAACACATGTGGTATAATAGAGAGGAGATTGGATGAGTGGTTGAGATGTGTTTAATTTGAATTGGATGGTTGAGATTGGAGATGTGTAAGGAATATAAGAGATGTGTAAGGGATGTGTAAGAGATGTGATGTTGTAAGAGAATGAAAGGTTGAGATGGATTGAATTTGAATTTAATGGTTAGGATTAAAAGTGTGGGGGACAAAGGTACACTTTTGTGTAAGTGGTGTAAGGGAATGTTGGAAAGGATATTTGAGAAGGATTGTGGGAGATTTGGTGGTTTTGGGTTTGATGGTTTTGAGGTAAGTGGTATTTTGTTGAAGAAGATAATAAAGAAAGTAATTAAGAGAAAATAATCTAATTGTCATTAAGAAGAAAAGATTTAGACAATTAAGATTATAAGTTGAGAAAATCATAAGTTACTTATTAATTCAAGTAACACAACGTCGAGAATCCATAATTTCATATCTCGTGACTTTTCACGACTCAACGTTCTCAACTAATACTTTGGTTCAAACAAGTTAAGTGCTTTGCCTTAATGTAAAGCATAACCCAAGTGGGAAAGGATGCGTTTACGCAAAGTGAGCTTTGACTTAGTTTGACCAATAAGGGAGTAAACCCGTTACGTAATTAGAGAAGACGTAAGCACGGGATATGAGCATATGAATGCTTTCACATGATGTTAAGTGAAATAAATAAGCTCCCTAAGTTTATAAAAGCCTTGGCTAGAGGCGATAGCTAGAAAACATGAGTTGACGTTTTTCCGTAAATGGGTGCTTTAAAAGTTGGATCTCTCTAATCCCAAAACTCGTTTCGAGTGTTCTCAATTAAGCACATAACATATTCATACCTGTATTGAAAGATCCACATTTGTCGGGTAAGGGGAAAGCCGACTTTCAAAATTCGACCAAATCCATACAGACTCCTGGCGCGTCAGCGCGTCGACAGCGCGCCAGCAGCAGACATGGAATTTGGCGAATTAGGCTACCGTTTGACGTTTTATGTGTTTCGAAGGTTTATTTGTCATTATCAAAACATTAGGAGATCTTGATCATGTTGTTTTAACAACAGGTTTTATCAAATAAATAAAATTCTCACCTCAGTGAAGCTTAATATATAATTTCATTTCAAAGAAATAAAATAGGTGCACCAAGTTTTAGTTTCCTGGCATTTTAACCTTTTGAGGAATATAGATAATTCACGTCGAATGGGTTCGGATCAAATTGTTTAACGTCACTCTAATTAATTTAGTTTTATATATGCAAGGAGTCTTTCATATGCCTAGGCCTTTTCATGTAAATGTCATGTTTTTCAAGTTTGCTGTATAAAGATTAACTCGTTAATGAACATGCTGCTTTTCTATAGTACTTTTACGACCTTCTGTTTTGTAATTGCGTTTTATATTTAGTTTTATAAGTTCTTTCTTATCACTTAATTTTCAGTCTTTTCTTGAGCTGATATTTTATTATCTAATTTAATAGATCAACGGACCACCATCACAGATTGAATTATTAGGGATAAATTGAGCCCCAGCAAACACTGCATTCATTACATTCTTTTTGGATCCCAACTAAATTCTAACAGTAATGTCTTGAAGGAGCAGCAGCAGTGTAATAGCCACGACTGTTAGACTGAATTAATAGACTCGCGAATGCTTCAATTCAAATAAAAAGGTTAGCCGGGAAATCTTTATGTGTTGAATTGAAAATATGATCACATGCGAGAAAAGTTTAATATAAATCTCAAATTATTTAAAAATCAGATGAACAAATTTTAGCAATTCATTATTTTCATTCAAGAAAATAAAAAAATAAAAAAATAAAAAAAAAGAAAAAAAGAAAAGAAAATCACTTTCATTTTTTTTTAAATAAATATCTTATAAACCGTTAATAGTTACACGAAAAGAATCATAACATCGTGACGATAATTAAATTATTTTTCTATAGAGAAACACTTCTATATATTTTTGATGAACTTTTTATAAGACTTTTTTCGTGAGTGTTGAAATTTACATCTGAAAAAATCACATGTGATTTGTTATTTTAATAGAACATATGATTTATGAAATCATATATGATTTGTGAAATCACACATGATTTATAAAATAACAGATCACAAGTACTCATATGTGAGTCATTTTTCCATATATTACCTCATTAGAGCATAAGGGTGTCTAGAATTTATTCTAGACACCCTTATGCTGTAACGAGGTAATATATGGAGAAAAAAAATGACTCGCCTATGAGTACTTTATTTTCAGACGCAGAGTTTAACACCAAAACAAAATTAGAAAAAAAAATGTTCGTCGAAAGTATATTTAAATGCCCTTCTACTAAATGATAAAAAGATTCTCATCGCGATGGCGTACTTTTTGTCGTTTAGCGGTTAACGTTTTGCAAGATATATATATATATATATATATATATATATATATATATATATATATATATATATATATATATATATTTTAAAATGAAAAGTGATTTTTTTAGTTTTGATGAAAAAAATGAGTAACTAGTGTTTGTTCATTATTTTAAAATTTTGATATCTATATTCAACTCAACTGGATTGATCATCTTTTCGTTAATTGTTATTCTTTAGACAGTCTTATTCCTTAATTGGCATTTATTTTACGCCGGTTATATGTTTGACATATTCCAATTGGATAAACAGTTACTACCTCCGTCTCATAATTATTATTCACGTTTGACTTTTGAAATCTTTATTTTGCCATTTTGACCTTAAATATTTTTATTTGTGTTATATAATACTTGATGAAAATTATACGAATGAAAATACATTTAAAACTCAATCCGTTTATATATTTTGCATCAAGTAATATACATCACAAAAAAAAAAAAAAATTACGGTCAAAATTGAAAGCTAAAGACTAAAAAAGTCAAATGTGGACAATAATTATGAAACGGAAAGAGTATTTATGAAAAAGTATGACAATACTTTGTAGTACTAGGAAAATATAGAGGTACCCAAATTCTATGTATGTGTCGTGGGCGATCATTAACTAACTTTTCTTAAACATAACAGTAAACATATACAACTTATGTGGTTACCACAACAAAGAACAAAATCAAAATCTGTTTGATTCATTTGTTGGTGATTTTAGTATCATCGACGGCCATTTAGGTAATGACAATTTACTAGAGGCTAATGAGATTTCATATTCAGTTCGGATACGAGTTAGGGAAGTGTGGAGTACACACTCGTTGAGCTAATATGTTTTCGATCATGACAAAAATGCAGGGGTCAAGGGGCAGAGCCCCTTGCTGGGTCCCGCTGCCAGGCAGCGGGCGGGGATCGAAGGGTTCGGAGCAGTGCCCCGGCCCAAACGGTATATTTGGTGCTCTAAGTAAGTTATCCTTTTTTCCCCTCTTACCATTATGACTGTTAAAAAACAGTTATGAAAGTTGGTTGAAACCAACTTCAAGTGTATAACTACCATCTAAAATCTGTTTTGATAAACAGATTAATTAGCCTCATTGAGACATACGAAAAACACATACAATTCCTCTCTTGTTCCTGCTTTGTGATTTAGTGCCTAGACACAAAGTGTTTCTTTTCTAGAATTATCCCGATAGATATTTCATGCAACCCAGGCATATATAGGGTCGAAAGTGAACTCAACACAATTCTAGTAAGATATCCACAATCATCACTTACCCTACACTATTTTCTAACATCATTAACGGTATAACCTTAAGCTAGAAAAGCACCCCAAATCCTTTGTACAACTTCCGAACTTCCGGTTAACAGATACAGCTTCGAACATAATATCACCTTATCTCGTAGATTTTCATATTGTCTTGTATCTAATATAAAAAGATATAAGAAGAACCGATCCACTTTATAAATCATCCCTTGCAACTCTATGCACTTTCTCCATGTTATCTATTAATATCAACTTGCGTTTAACCGTTTGCAGTATTTAAATTTCTGTTGCGTCTACGGAAATCTGATACACCAAAAGAAACACAAACTTATTTATAGAATTAGTAAGTTCAACACAGCAGGGAATCCGATTCTGAAGGATCTGGTGAATGGACATGGTGTTTTCCTTACCCCGAAAATAACCGTCTTGTGAACGGTTGAGTTCCTAGGCAAGACAGAAAGACATGTATAGAATGCTCGTGGAAATTGATATAAAACAATGTAACAAAGAAAAAACTATTCAAAAACGACGTTGTTAGCTCAGCATACATATGACTCTTTTGAAACAAAATTTAACCATTTATAAATAAAGATAGGTAATATCACATAACATATTTTTTGTACGGGTTGAAATGGTTTGGGTGGGGTAAGGTCGACCCATGAGGTTTTTTCTCCGTGGTTTGTATAAGAACGAGCGATGTAAAATATACACATCGAGCATTTTATTAACCCCGATTGACAAGTTTGGTTGATTTCCCCTGATACAAACTTTTTCATTTTACTCATTTGACCCAAATAAAAAGTAATAACTCGGCTTGACCCATTCATAAGTTATCAGGCCAAAAGTGTTATCTCTAACTCAAATGAAACAAAACTTGATTATGCTGCAATGTATGAGGGAAAGGAAACTAACATTGAGGAATTTGGTCCAACAATACTTCATCACTGGTTGCTGCTCACAACGAACTGCGTTTGAAACATCATCAAGATAATAATCACATGTAAGTTCTGTTGATCAAAGAGGGGAGATTAACACATGCTTAGGTGTATACCTACTAACATTTAAACCACCAAGAATATTTCTTTTACGCTACTTATGAGGTGTTTGGGTAAGCTCATGCCGAACAGCTGATTTATTTTTATGCAGTCGCAACTAAAGTAGTTAACCTTATTAGCTTATTTGTCCCTATAAAAGTTAAGCCATAATACTTTCCGAATACGCTTACCCAAACACTCTTAACGTGATTACTACTTTTTTTTGCACAAATATAACCCAAAAGACATAAGTAGGTTAAAACAAACCTAATTAGCAACATCAAAATCTCCAAAAATTTAAAAGTGGGGGTTTCATCAATTTTCCATACCTTAAAACTTACAGAAACTGTTTACAGAAACTCAAATAAAAACGGAAGCTTATAAATCTTATAATGACAATGTTCGCATACCCGATCACAGTCACATAGGTGAAGATTTCTATGATAAACCTATACACATTAAGACATCATGCCAAATGATAAATCATGTGCACCCACAATGTACTATGAAGAAAAGTACCTTAAATTTTTCCGTTCACCTGCTTGTACATCAACAAATGATGCATTTGGTGCTTGAATCTGTTCCATATAAAGCCCTGTATCAGCCTCAAACACTCCATCTTTATTGACTAAGTCGATGTTACTTGCAAACCTCACACTAAATGCTCCGAAGCCATTGTACAGCTTTTTTTTTTTTTTTTTTTTTTTTTTTTTTTTTTTTTTTTTTTTTATCTTGCCTAGTGGATGTATAACCTAGCGCGAAGTCGCTATTAGTAACTAATTAACCATCCTTGATATTAACTTGGTGATTTTTTTAGGCCTCATTCTTTGGAAGATTATCGAAATGTTAATAATGCAACGTATTTTACTTATTTTCAGATTATGATGCATCATCATATATAAAGTATATGGAACAATGTAAAAAAACAATTGATCAATAATGAAACATGAGATAAATCAGATATCACCTTAGAAAAAATGAAAGCAAAACAAATCAGTATGAAATTACCTCCAGCACCGATATGCTACTTGGGTGTAATGGACCACCGCACCATAATTCCGAATAAGGCCTGCATATTTCACAACATGTGCAACATTAAACATGAGAAAGTGTAATAAAGTGCTAAATAAGAAAATATATATATATATATATATATATATATATATATATATATATATATATATATATATATATATATATATATATATATATATATTCCAAAAACTGAGCTAACAAAATATATGAGAAACCCATTTGTAGACACTGACAGCACGCTTAGCTCCTTTTAGCTTGTGTAATGGGGTTTTGTCTCGTGCTCTACAACAATAGGTTATTGTGATCCATCCCCCACATCTGATTTTCTCAAATCTTCAATTAGTCAGCAAAATTATACCACCTGAATACCTGATCATATGTTGTAATCCTCCAATCTGGTATGTAAGGTTAATACAACCAGTTTGATACTTAATGAATCTGCACATATCCAAATAAGTTGGGTGAAAACATAGAGATGATAAAGAATATAGCACTCTGTGGTATCTAAGGAGCCTGATGAATTTGTTCGTAATGAGTGGTATCTAAGTTAGCATTAGCAGCAAATAAGAAATATGAGACGCCCTGTTTGTGATACCACTCATTTATATTGCTTGTGGATCCAAAAACATTGAATTGCCTCATTATCAACAAACAGGCCCAAATTTCAGTAATTGTATATAATTAACTCAAAAAATGAGAACAAGCTGTTGAACAATCGCGCAATGTTACATGTGTATTATTTTCTGGATTTCTCAAGTAAGAGACTGATTCTTAATCATAGTAGAACCAACAAAACATCACCAAGATAAAATGCAGAATAAGTAATAAAAACAACAAATAATGATCATGGAATCATAAACAATTAGTTACAAATCATAGATCAATGATGCTTTAGCTAATGTGTGTGGCATATCAACGAATGGATTGCAGTAACCAATTAGCAATAAAAAAAGAGATCTTAGGAGCATGATCCAAGTTGTTTGGAACCTACTCATAGCTGTCCACGACCATTGTCTATGATGAATCAATCGACTTCTAATGATTTGATGAACGATGACAACTAAGCTGATCTGTCTCCAACCTTCTTTAAACATTGTTGTATTAATAAATAAATCAGCGCCGAAACCATAAGATCAGACCACCAGCTGGTCCTTAAAATTTTAAACACAAGAACACCAAAGCATACAATTTTAGCAACATCCACATCAAGTCCTATGCAAAAAAGTGAAAAACATGGATACTGACATTACTTTTGAGCTCTGATTGAATTTTCTCTAGGTCAAATTTTGGCCTAAATCTTTTCAGGTACAATAATTTTTGCCTTTTTGGTATAAAGTTACATTTTACCTTCAACTTGACGAGCCCTAAAGGAATACTATTTGTTGTCAGTGGGGTGGATATGTACGGCTTTGACAGATACAATAAATGGAGAAAGGAATCAGCCACCCAATGAACCACTCTACACCATTACAATACCACTCTATCCAGCTTGATGCTCAACGGTTCCATCAGCTACAAAGCAATTCAACCATAAAGCTTCACTTATTCAACGACCCATCATGCTACACTACAACACTTGATGGTCTAACTTCAATACATATGCTTGATCAAACAGCCAATTAAGATATACCTTTGACTTTTATGGTCAAACGAATATATTTTCAAGTCTAAAAATAGCACAATATCATCAATTTAGCCACACAAAGATGATTCTAACTGATCTTCAATGTGTATTTCTGAATGAACCAAAGGGAGTATCCTAATAATCCCTTTAAGCATTTCACGAGTTGTCTTACCAAAAGAAAAGGTAACGTCTCCTTGGTAAAAAGTATGCAATTTTCCCTCAATTGTAATCCAGCTGCACCCTGGAATTTTAGCCAACCTCAAACTTCTCATTTTTAATCTAACCCTTGAAGCATCATTCCACATTCCTCTAGAATCATATATACTACACAATGCAATATAATTACTAGCATTATTCGGTTCCATTTCAAAGAGACGACGAGCAGCCATTTCACCAATCTCAATATTTTTATACACCAAAGAACCAGCAAGAAGTGCACCCCATACACTAGCCGAAGGGACCTGTTTCATAGTATTTATCAAATCAAGCGCCTCTTTGAAGCATCCAAAACGACTCAAAAGATCTACCAAACATGCGTAATGCTCCACACTAGGTTCAAACCCATATGATGATCTTATAGACTCGAAAATCTTTTTGCCTTGGTCTATAAGACCCGAGTGACTGCAACTAGCTAGAATCGCAGTAAATGTGACACTATTTGGTTTGAATCCAAAGTCTCTCATTTTCTCAAACAAACTCAAAGCTTCCACTCCTTTACCATGAACTCCATAGCAAGATATCATCGTCGTCCATGTCACCAAATTAAGATTTCTCATACCACAAAAGATCTTTTCAGCATCACACAAGCACCCACACTTTGAATATAAGTCAATCAATGAATTACCAATAGCAATATCATCACACAAACCTGCATTCTTCAACATTTGCCCATGAACTTCTTTCCCTTTCGTAACATCTCCCAACTTCCCACAAACACTTAAAAGAGTCGGAACCGTCATCTCATCCATCTTAACTTTACTCCCAATCATCTCTCTAAAACAATCCAAAGCCTCAAAATGCAAACCACCTTTCGCCAACCCCGAAATCATCGAATTCCAACTAACCGCATCCTTCCACACCAACCCGTCAAAAACCCTTCTCGCATCACTCAACCCCCCACATTTCGAATAAAAATCAAGAACCGAACTCCCCATCACCACATACCTCTCAAAACCAAGCTTAACCACCATACCATGCAACACTACCCCAACTCCAACATCACCAATCCCCCCACACGCCTTAAACACCGGAGGCAACGTATAATGATCCGCCTTCACATCCGACCTCACCAACTCACCAAAAACTCTTAAACCATCGCAGTGCATTGAGTTTCTTACGTAGGATGAAATCATAATGTTCCAAGAGTGCATGTTTCGCTGAGGCATTTTATCGAACAGTTTGCGTGCATTTATTAAAGACGCTTTCGTATAAGCTAATAAGAGATCAGTTTGAAGAGTGAGATCATGGGTGAGGTTGTGAATGAGTATTTGTACATGGGTTTGTTTGATGTGAGTGAATGGTGTTCGATTATTGCAGTTTCGAAGGATGGAACTTAAGCTTGCCGTGATATTATATGACATTTTTCTGAGATTTGTGATTGATTCACAGAAAATTTCTTTGTTTTTAGAAAGAGTTTTTTGACAGGAATGGAATTTTTAGAAAGATTGGAGTGATTTCAGTCTCATTGTTAGTGACCATGGGACCATGTAAACTTGATTTCAGCTTTGGTTGAAAACCAGTTACCGTTAATTTAAATTTCATATTGCCCGGTTAATTTTAAATTTTATAGACAAAATTTCACCGTTCGTCCCTCAACTCTTCCAAATTCGTCGGTTTGGTCCCAAAAAATAAATATGTAGCGTAGGCGGTCCCTGATTTTACCAAACGCTGCGCGTTTGGTCCTTTTGGCTAACAGACGTTATCCCGTCTCGCGTATTGACATGACAAGGCGTGGTTTTTTCGTCTTTTCACCATTTTTGCCTTTCCTCATTTGGTCCCCAACAATTTTCTATAAGTAAACCTTTCCTCCACTTTCCCTGACAATTTCTATTTCCCATATTGCGTATCTCACTTTCCCGCCCAATCACATCAACATCACATCTCAAAACTCTCGAGCCTCGTCCCTAAATTTGGCAACAATGGCGCCGCCAACATAGAGGATGCGGAAAAAAGGTCCAAGGGTTACACCTAAACAGTTGGAAATGGAGTGCGAAAAGGAACATGGTAATGACTTGAAATCTTGTTGCTTTAAGATACATTTTGATATGAACTTGTGTTAATATATGTTTATTTACTAAGTAAGTGACTTTTTATTGCAGAATATGCACGGCATTTATTCAGCATACGAATACACCATGGTGGGCATTCATGAGTTTCCTGATAGAGAATACGTTGGTGGTGATGAAGACATCTTTGATAGGGTTGATATTGATGTTTTCTCAGTGTTTGACCTAGACCAGATGGTTCTACAACTAGGCTACACAGGTAAGAATGAGCCTCTGTTTTATCACTATTTAACACCAATGAGTACTTTAGATGATGGGTTGTTTCGACTGTCATGTGATGAGGATGTTAGATGTTTGAGTTACCTAGTGGATAGTTTCAAGTTAATTGAGGTGTACATAGAGCATGGTTGTAGTAGGGTTACTAGAAAAACTAGGGCAAGAATAGAGGAATATGTGTCTAGTGCACCTTGTGCTAGTGCCTCTAAGGGAAAAAACCTCGTCAAATATTGTACTTGACATGGCCTGAGAATACTGATAATTGTGCATCTTCAACTAAGTCACCTCAAACTACCCCTTTTACGCAATTGACTGACAATGAATGTGGTGAAAACCAAACAATGACCTTCCACACATAGATTCACAGTTTGGCAGTTTAAACCTTAGTTTCACCCCGGTGGAACCTGCTTCTAAGGATGTGGTAAAAGAAAAAATAGTTGATATGATGCAGGTTTTACCGACCAGGTTTTAATAATTATATTACTCGTTTTACCTAAGGTCTACCTATGTGCACTAATGGACAGAGAATCCCGTCGTGTGTAGGATAGTAATGGTAACTCCGAGGTCGTCCCAAGAGTTATGTAGTGCGGACTATGTCTAAGTCTAATGTCATTAATTAAAAGTAGTAAAAAGGAGATTATGATTGAAAACAAGAAATGAAACTAGAAAACAAAAACAATAAAAGTAAAGTTGTGAGCAGTGGGAGAAAAGTGTACTAGCCTAGTTACTCCTCCTACATCGTTTATGGTCATGTTCCCTATTAAACTAATCATATGCTTTAGGTTGGGCGGACATATATCACTAGGTGCATATGGTCAAGTTCCCTAGCCTATCTCCCCCGAATCTTGTCAGGAACCACATGTACTACCCCATGCTAGTAAGTTGACGTATGGTAGACGGGTTTGAGTCATTAAGTGTCACTACATGCTAGACTTATCTTTAATGGCCCGTTGTCACGATCATAGGCCATTTCTCTAACTTCTTATGTTCATCAAACATGGAAGGTGATCCTATGGTCAATTCGCACACGAGGCAATATGGTCAGTTGTCATCCCTCCCATTTCCTTGCAATCCATCAGGCTAGTGTCCTATGGTCAATTCTTCTAGCCTACTAACTCAATTGGGGTCTTAATTCAATTAAAGCCAGCGTAATGGATTTAACCGCAAATCAAAACTACCGAAATGAAAGGTTCTCAAGATAAACTAAGCATGCACACACGTAAAAGCATATAAGAAAAGTGCGGAAACATGATTAAAACAATATAGGAATCATAACTAGGCTAGCACCAAAGGTGCTTAGCCAATCATGTTAAATTCAACACTCAAAATAATGTTTACAAGATCCATATATTCGAAATGTAAATGAAATAATGAAATGCTAAAACTTATGGTGATTGAAGTGTGATTTCTCCCTTGGAAAGCCTTCGTATGCTGCTGTAAAAGGGCCTCCTAAAAGCTCTTAACGATCTCTAACTTTGTGTGTAAAGTTGTTCTTCAAATGCAGAAATTAGGGTTGTATTTATAGGCCCGTCGAAAGTTACGGCCTAACTATGAAATGTTACGCCGTAACTTGTGAAATCTTATCCAGATCTAGAGTTTACGGCGTAACTATGAAATGTTACGCCGTAATCATGATATTAGGGTTTCCTCTCCGTCCTAATCTCCAAAAGCGTTACGCCGTAGGATAATTATCGGATCTGAGATAACTCTTGTAGTCTTCATTACGCCGTAACCAAAAAGGGGTGTTACGCCGTAAGTTAATTCTTGAGCTTGGACTACTTTCGTACATGTTGCTACATTGTATTCTATATTTGTGTTACGGCATAGTCTTCAGATCTGAGGATTCTTCAAGACTTATGATTGTTACGGCGTAAACCATAGGATTAGTTACGCCGTAACTCTTGGTTCGTGTTGACTTTGGTCTTCTTAGTAGAAATCCTAGTTACGGCGTAGTTGAGAGAATGAGTTACGCCATAACTTCTTCCAGCATACTTGAATTTGTCTATCTTTGTACGTTCTTTCCAATTTCCTCGTCTCTTTAACTCCTATGCTCACTTGTGACCTGGATACAAAATAGGAAGGAATAAAAGTATATATCCACATAATTATTAATATAAATGAGCTTAATAGGGGAAATTGACACTTAAATATCAGGATTATTTGATGTTATCATGATATCATTAGGTTAATGGAGTTTGAGGAGAATGAATTGGATATGGGTCCACCATTTAGTTATTTGGATGCTATGAATGTTGACAGTACTTCTGGTTTAAGTCATGACGAACATTTTGGAGTTGATGACCTGGACTTAAATGTAGGCTTGGATGTTGACCTAAATGTTCCCCAAACAGAATTGCAAGTAGATGGTAGAACTGAGGAACATGCTCATGACCAAGCTGCATTCGTAGAGCCTAGAGGTGATGAAGTTGGTGTGCAGGGTAATGGTGAAGAGGCACAAGATGATGAGCAGGGTAATGGTGAAGATGCACAAGATGATGAGCATGATAACATTCATAGTGTTAATGATAGTCAATATGAAAGAGGCTCTAGTGACAATGCTGATTCAGATAATGAAGAAGAGGCTGCTATGGATGATGAAGGACACCATGGAGACGAGCCTGTTGTTCAAGTAAATATGTTTAGACTAACTGAGAATAAAGCTTATGACAGCATTGGCAACATCAGTCAACTTGGAGATGTTGTAGAAGGAACAGAAGCCGTAAGTGTAGAAGGTTTTGAGAGTGAAACAGGTTCTAACGGTGAACAAGGTTTTATTAGAAGGAAGCAGTTAAGGGAAATAAGAAGAGTTATTGAAAATAACATGTCAGAGAATCCTGTTGAGAAGTACTTTTTTAGTGGCCAAGAGTTTGCTACTCCACCAAAGGTGAAGGAAAGGGTATACATGCATGCCATTGAGACTAGGAGAAATTTGAAGTTTACAAAGAATGATGGTATTAGGATAAGAGCTAAATGTGATTACCAAATACCTGTCTTTACAGAGTCAGTCTTAAGTGGACCAACAGGCCCAAGTGTAGCAACAGGTGTTGGGCCTAGTAGATCAAGTGGCCCAGTTGGTAGAGGGACTAAAAGGAAGAGGAATAGTGTAGGAAGTTCTGGTGTTGAACTTGAAAGCAATCAATGCCCATGAGTCATGTATGCTAGCAAAGACAAAATTAGGAAAAATTGGATTGTGAAGACACACATAGACGAACACACTTGCCTTCAATCAAGGGATATAAAACATTGCACTTGTAAATTTTTGGCAAACAAGATCTATGACCTAGTTAAGGTTAATCCACAGATCCCAGGAAAGGTGGTCACAGAAGACTTAAGAAGAGGTACCAGTCGATTGAATCTGATGATGAAATGAGTGTCCAAGAGGGCGATGACGAGGACACTATTCCAATTTCAACAATATGCAAGAACCAGAAGTCCCCAGCGTCAGGGCAAAAGCCAAAAAAAGAAACAATAATTGTATTAGACGAAGAGACAAAAAGTAATGATGGCAAGAACAAGTCGGATGCTGTGAATTCCCCTGATGCTGAATTAAAAAGTAAGACTGATGCGGATATAGTGGACGGCAAAACAGAAAGGTGAGTAATATGCTGATTGTTCTGCAAAAATAGTGTTGCTGCTAACCGAACTGTTACTTTTTTTGCTCTTTTATTAATATTCATACAATTAAAATCAAGATCTTTTGTATTACGTGTGTTTATGAATATATCTATTGGTTGAACAGGGAAGATAATCAACCCAATGTGCCGTCAGAAAGTAAATCCAAAACTAAAAAGAAAAAACGAGAGTCTTCCAAAGACAAAAAGGCTACCGATCCTAAAGAGGACCAACCTGAACAGAATGGGGTGAAAACCAAGAAAAATGGGAAAGATCGGACCAAGAAGGAGAATGCTGTTGAAGCTGATGATGAAAAGCCTATTGATACGTAAGTTTAAGCTATTTTTCTCTTATAACTGTTTTAAATACATTTTGGTTTCAATGAGTGTGCCAGAAATTGAATGACAGATTGACAGCTATACGAATTGATCGTTGATTCTACAATCTTTATTTATATTTGATTATAATGCAGGGGTGTTAGCGAGTCACTCGAGGTGCAGACATCTGCTGAAGCCGTGCCAGAAAAGAAGAAAAGGAAAAGGAAAGGGCACAGTGAAGCAAGCGATCTGGATGCTGGAACTAAGCAGGAGGGTGATCAACAAGCAATTGATAAGTATGATGAAATTCCAACTTCCTTCAAAGATGCTTTCTATGCGTATGAACATGTTTTTGAACAATTATTTTTGAAAATCTAACTGTTTTGAATTAGCAATGAACACTCTGGAGAATGAACCAGTGACCAACTCCCCCCCCCCCAACCCCCACCCATATTTTCTCTAAAATACCAATGAGATACACTGTGACAAAACCCTAAATCACTATTTAGATTGTCAATGCTTTCTTTTATGTAAGAAAAACAGTAGTCAAGAGTTCCTTGCATGTGATTTAACTTTTGTATATTGAAACCTCATGGCTATAGAACCAACTTTAAGATTTAACTTTTGTATATTGAAACCTCATGGCTATAGAACCAACTTTAGGATTTAATAGTACTTAACACTACAGCTGCAAAATCACCTATGCAATATAAAGGTACATACGAAATTTATGCAAGTGTTCTTTATGTAGAACCAGAATTAGGTTTTTGGATGGGTGTTGTTATATTGGTTTATCTATAATAGTGCCTTCTTATATGATGCTTTCAGAGTTTCTAAGTATCTGTCTATTGCATGCAGGAGTTCTGATATTGATCGCAATCAGTTAGCTAATGGAAGTCAGTCAGATGAGAAGAAGGCTAAAAAGAAAAAGAGGAAGACGAGTAAACCACAAGAGGGTGATGAAAACGCAAACATCAATGTCGAAAAAGAAAATAAGAAAACATCTGCAACAAAACCTGAAGAGAAGGAATCTGAGCTGAGTAACAAAAAGACACTATCAAATGGACTTGTTATTGAAGACCTAAAGACAGGCAAGTCTAAAGGAAAAGTGGCTGCTGCTGGGAAAAAGGTAGGTTCACTATTATTTATTCTTATAATTATTTTAAAAACTCTTTTATTGTCGTGCAACTTTTACAGTATATTTTTGATACAGGTGAAGGTACAATATGTTGTCACATTGAAAGAAAACGGACAAGTCATTGATTCAAATGGGAAATCTCCCTATAAGTTTCGGCTTGGTATTCTCAACATTTTATATGATAATGTATTAGTATATTGTTATTTTGCACTTACATATATGATAACTTAATTATGCAGGTGACAAAGAAGTTATAGAGGGGTTGAATGTTGGTCTAGACGGTAAATAGCCAACACTTATTTGAGTTTATGCTCTATGCTTCCTTGGTCTTGTGCAAATTACATTGTTTGGTTCGACAGTAACTTATCAAACAAAGAACCTTGCTGACACAAATGTTCTGTTTTTCAAACTTTATAAAATAAAGAAAAAATTGCAGTTTTTGTTAGATAATTCAGTCTTTGTTTGAAATGGAAGATATCATTTTACATATTACCTATTGTATGCACAAATTTCAGGTATGCGAGTTGGTGACAGAAGAAAGCTTACCATTCCACCATCAATGAGGTATGCTAGTGACTGCATTTTCGTTTTCTCTATGTCAAATTCTATTTCATAACATCGGATGTGGCAATATAGGCTATGTATGGGTAAATGGGTCATACTGGGTATACTTTGCCTACACGTCAGATGTGTAGCTTATTTTTTTTTTTTAGCTAAATGATAATGATAAAGTCACCCAAAGTGTATTCACAAATCACAATGCGTAAAACCTCTCCATTTTTCGTTTCCAATATCAGATAATCATTGAAAGTTTTAAAATTAAGAGAAGGAAAGGTCTTACCTTTTAATCATCACTAAAAAAGATAATTGTTTTCACCTGCTATGTTGGACATTTAAACCACCTCTAAATGACTGACCATACGTACTTTGTTGGTTGATGGTGCAGCGTGGGGTTTAAAGGAACTGCTGAGAACGTGCCTCCAAATTCATGGCTGGTATATGATGTAGAAATGACTAGCATCCATTGACACCTTTACTCGTCCTCAACTTGATGCATAGTTCTCATTGAAGATTTTCCTCTTTATGCATAGAAGCTAAGAAGTAAGAACCCCATTGGGTTTATGATTAATATATGAGCTCAGAAAGTTTTGTTCGCCATATTGTTTTTGGGTCTATCATTAGTCTTATATTACAAACATGTTAAGAAATGTCATGCTTAGTAAGGGCAATCCCCGGGATGTTTTGTTATACTCGAAATTTTGTTGCAGTAAACTGTAATTTTTCGCATGAAATGATAAATATCTTGTTTCTTGCAAGCTTTCGGTTACAAACATTTTTTCTTGTCGTTTTTATGTAACCCAGTCACATATGGTGGGTCATCAAATATGATTAAATTGAAAAAAAAAAAAAAAAAAAAAAAAAAAAAAAAAAAAAAAAGTTGCATGTAAGAAATGTCATTATTTTTATTGTTATATGAATTCTCATGAAATTTGTATCACCAAAAGGGCATTGACTGTCTCATCTGTATGTCCCTCGATACTGAGCAGACTATGTCAACCTGATTTTAAGCAGAAATTGTCAACCTTATGGCTTGTATACTTGTATTCTCAGGATTTTAAAGAGTTCCATGCCTGTCAAGAATGTAGAAATTGTGTGTAAAACTTTAGAGATTTATCTAATGTTAGTGTTATAAAAAGTGAGGAAAACTGTTTGGAAACCTTACTTGATATTTCCACATAAACAATCCTAACCATTTATGCAGTAGTATAACTGTATAAGTCTATAAGAGGGTGTGTGGGACTCTGGGATTGCTTATTTTTACACCATTTCAGCTTTTCAGCCTTTTATTTTATTTTGATGTATTTTATTTTTTCTTTAAATAAGAAAATTAGTTTTTTCATCTAAAAACTTCCTGCTTTTTTTAAAACAGAAAAATAGTTATTCATAAGAAAGCTAAGAAACCGGTTATTCTAAATGAAAAATGATTTGTTGTGCCTGATAATCATGCCTACTCATCTTTTACCTAATAAAACAAAACCCTCAGTGGGGACTTTTTCATTTCAAAAAAATAAAATCATACTTTATTTAGTAATATTTTTTTAAATTGAATTTTTTTTCTGAATTTTGAAAAATAATTTACTCTATTTCTTTCCTAATTTAGCTATAAAACTTAAAAAATCGTTTTTGTATTTTATATGTACAAAAAACATGTAAATACACATGGGCCTGGGTGCTCTTTTTAATAAGTTTAGGATGAAACTATAAATTTGTAAAAAAAAAAAGGCGGAAGTATCAAAGGCCACAAATCCCATTGAAAGGTTTCTCATACTATTTTCTGCAATTCCACATCTCTAAACCCATTGTGCGATTAACCACAAATACACAATTCATGAAACATGCTATTAACCCATTAAAAGGTTTTTAATATGATGAGGTTAATTCGTGTTCAGATGATTAATAACAACCCATTGCTTACATAGAAAACTATCCACCCCAAACCCTAATCATTTAAACAAAATAATCGGTCCCAACCATGAAACCTTATTCATGTAAAGAAACCATCGGCGCCAACAAAAGTATATACTAAATTGATTATCATCTGATTCGTGTCCACATCTCCAAACCCATTGTGCGTGCAGCTTCTGGTAGATGTAGCCAAGTGCCAAAACAAGAAGAGGAAGAGTTTAAGGTGAATTTTTATAATAAGTTTATGATTTATTGAATTGAATTTGATTGAGATTTTGTGTTATTAAAAGAGTATTATTTGGTGCATGTGATTGAAACATGGGCTAAAGGAAGTACATACATAGGCCAATATAGGCAAGGTTCGAGACATGGTTATGATGTTTATAGGTTTTATATTGGTAATATGTTTGCTGGTGAATGGTTTAAATGACAATTTTATTGTGTTGGTGTTCATACTTGTGAAGATGATAGTAGGTATTTTGGTAAGTTTATAAGTGGTGTGAAACATAGGATTGGTCAAATATCATTTTGGGTATGTTTGGTTATCTGATTACTAAGTTTTACTTATTATGTTTTATAGAGTAGATGAGTATTTTTAAGTAATCTATGTGCATATTACGTGTTTGGTTAAGTGACTCATTGAAATAGACGTTGAAACATTAAGTTGTTTGGGCTTCTACTTGACAAAGGAGATTGTTTGTCACAATTGGATGAACTGGGATTATCTTTTCTATGTTCATGTCAAGAGCATTGCCGGAAATGGTGACCCCTGACCTATCATAAAAGGATGATACATGTAAATCAAATCCGACAATCTATAAGGTGAATTTAATTGTATAATATATTTTTTTTGTTAATGTTCCTTAGTTATTCCTGATATGTGTATCAAATCTTATATAAAATCATACTATTAGATTTGTTCTTTTAATCTTATAAAATGATTTTCCTATTGTCCGGTACGAAAGTTTGATACTAATTTTCTATCCTTTATGAATGAATATGGTTACACTTTTTCTAAGCTGTTTTTATAGAGCTATTGCAAGTTGAAGATCATCTTTTAATTGATGTTTATAGATAGTATAATTATATGTATTTGCAGAACAAAAAGTATGGATCAAGTGCCTAAAAAACGATAATTAGTGGGAAATTTTATTTCTAAGATGCAAATAAGTATAATTAATTTGGAATAACCTACAAGTCGGTTCAAGCTGCATATTGAAACCAGCTTCACGTATTCATAACTAAGTTGACTTTTGTATACTTCTTTTGCTTACAACAGCCAACTTTTGGTTAGTACATAACTTTCCCATGTTTGACATACAAGAGTGAAATTATTTATATAGCTAAAGTCAAAGTTGATGACAGAAGAGATTTACTCCTTCATATGCGACATTTACAATTTGTCCTTCTCTTAGTGTAACAAACCAACTAATTGTGTTATGTGTATGAAATAAGTTTAGAATATATCTGTTTATATTAAAGCCTACTGTAACTAACAAACTAACTATTGTAGCTAACTTTAATTTTGTGTTTTAAAATACAGGTCAAAAGAAGACAAATAATTTTTTCGTGATATGAGTGGACGGAGATCAAGGCATGTGAATGCTGAGAAGAAGATGGAGGAATGGTTGGCGGAGGAGAAAAATAGGAAGTTGGAGAAAGTGGTGGGGGATTTTCTTAAGAAGAACACAAAAAGTGTGAAAAAGAAGGGTGGTGGTGATGGGGCGGAGAAGTATGTGGAAAAGTATAGGAAGCATTCGGTGAAATGTATGGAGGATGTTGAGAAGTCGGTTAGGGAAAGCCTTTCTTGTGCATATTCGAAGAGGAAGGGTGTGGAAGGGAAGGAAGGTGGAGCATCGAAATCGAATTATCTGTAAAGTATTTGAAAAATGAAAGTGAAAATAAACATTTTTAAGTACTTATAGCATCAGACATGAAACATTAGTTGAAGTATCATTGACTATGCTATTTAAATGTTCGCCTTTTACTAAAAAGGATATTGGCTCGAATCGGTTCTATCACTAACTATGTTTTTGACAAGGTACAATCATGGGCTCAGAAGGATAAAACTAAACATGTGATAGTATTTAAACTCTTTGATTGTTTTTTGTATCACTAACTATGCTTTTGTAGTGATGGTGGATCATGAACTTCATTTAATTAGGCAATGCATGGAAAATTTAGGATTTTTTTATTCCATATCTGTTATATGCTTTAGAAAACAAGCATATAAGCAATAATACAAGCAATGCCAAACATCCTTATAAACAGCTTATGCTTATTGCATTGTTAAGACCTACTTTTAAGTGTTTGGATAAAGAATGTGCTCATGCACATCTGCGTATTTAAGATGAGATAAGCTTTTTGTTATCAACTTTGGATTGTTCGGCTACATGAGTATATAAAAGAGATAATATGGGTAAAGATACATCACGGGCCTAATCCTAATCTAATACTAATTCTAACTGTCTAACAGATTTAATAGCCATAAATAAATTGAGTTGAGATAGATATTAGTATCTTCGGCTCTTTGCAAAATCTAAAAGTAGACAATTTACATGCATTTTTATAATTGTTGTTTTGCTTTTGTATGATTTTTGTTGGGTTGTTTGACAAGAAATTGTTGCTTCATCTTTAAATGTTGTGATTAATTTGTTTTAACACGTGTGTATTATATATATATATATATATATATATATATATATATATATATATATATATATATATATATATATATATATATATATATGTATGAGAATTTTAGACCAACGATTATTATTGTGCACTTTGTTAGTTTACGGAGTAGGTCTCTAATAATCCCTTTAGTTATATCAATGGATTTTACATCTGATCTTATTTTAGTATATTACCTTTCATGATGAGACAAGTGATGAGCCAAAGATCACACAAACAAGCTTATTAGGCATTTAGCACGAACCTAAAGTAAATGGTAATTGTCCCTCTTCATGATCGTTCAAATTTTATATGAATTTGTGTGGCTGTGATGATCATGATGCCCTGCTTATGCTTGATTTGTGTTGTTATTTTCATTATGTTCATGTGACATGCTCATATAAGCTCATACAACCAAAAGACAAAAAAGACAATTCCTATGAGTATGAGACAAATACCAAATTACAAATTGACATTCAACACACTTATTCAATAACACAGACAATGAAGTTTGAACTTGACTTTCATGTTTTGAGCTTCTAAGAGTTTGCCAATATTTGAGTAATTTGACTAAACTTTAAATGTATTTAGCTAAAGTCTATCATATTGTACTACTGTATATGTAATTTAAATTTAGTAAATTGTAGACTGTATGATTCACAGTCCCTTATGAATTTTGTTGCAAGTGATCCGGAACACTCGCTAATGAATTTTGTGTATGAATTTTGTTGCAAGTGATCAGCTGGAAAAGTAACTGAAAATTATAGTCGATGTTGGGCGCGGAATGGGAGGTAGCTCAATGCAGCTAAAAAAATATGTAGTTGAATGAATGTCTTGGAATTGCACTCAACCATGCACAAGTTGAAATGGGTCCTACTCTAACTGAATGGGCGACAAGGTCCACGTTTTATACTGTGTTTATGAATTTAGGGGTAAACGTTAAATTTGTTTTTGACACACACAATATTGTTTGAGGTTCAGGATGTAATAAACAAGCAATGTGTTCCAATAAAGGCTTGTGCTTATTGTTAAAAGCAATTAATTACACCATAACTCCTCCAAAGAGTCGAGTGGCTGTTTAACCAAATAAGCTACGGATTTAGACGAGAAAACTCTTGAAACAGTTATTAAAGTGACAAAGAGAAAGGTTAAAGAAAATGAAGGAATAAAAAACAGGAAGAGACATAAAAAAGTCATTGAGGTGGGATCGATTAAAAGAGTAGGTTTCAAGAATGAGTTGCGACACATGACGTGTTTGCATATCATGCCAAACCTTTCGGTGAACGTTTGGTGTATCGAAAGTTATGTTATGTCCAAGTATTTAAAAAATGAAACAATGTTGTAATGGCTGCTGATAAATAATTAAACGAGTATTATGTTTTTATTCATTAGTTCATCCCTCCTAAAATTGTTTGCTTGATTTATGTAAATATTCAATTTTGGTCATCAGGTTTGACTACTAGATTGCTAATATATTCAAGCAGGTATTACTTTATAAGCTTGAAGAATTTTTCTATTGTTGGCATGGCCTATAATAAACTTATGAACTTTGGTATGGCACCAAGGGTAAATATTTTCTAATATTTCATAAAATTAAAGACGGTACTAAATCGAGGCCATTTTAGACACACACATAAAAGCAACGATGTGTATCTGATCAAGGATGAAGATCATTAGAAAGAATGTTACAAACGTTAAAATAACAATACGTTTTACTATATGTATGCATAGGAAAACATATTGGACTACTTTTGTCCATTTTGAGACATCCCAACCATTTGTCACATTTCGTAATAAGTTCTTTTGAAAGTAGACCCAATATTGGAAATACACTTAAAACATGACTCACATTAACCCATTTACGTTGAAATTTATATTCTATGTTGTGGCATACTTATTATACTACTCCCCCCGTCCCAAAATTATTGTCCCCTATTGACTTTTTCGGTCTTTACTTTTCAACTTTGACCTTAAGTATTTTTGTTTATATTACATAATACTTGATACAAAATATATGTACGGATTGAGTTTTAAATGTATTTTCATTTGGTATAATTTTTATCAAAAATTGTATAACACAAACAAAAATATTTGTAGTCAAAGTTGATAAAGAAAGACCGAAAAAGTCAATAAGGGACAATAATTTTGGGACGGAGGTAGTACTAATCTTTTATATAATAAAAGATACATTGTTGTGCAAAAACCAAAGGGCCTCTGGTCTAGCGGTATGGAGGTTTTACCCTCATAGGCAAGGTCTCAAGTTCGAGTCTTTTCTAGAGCGATAGGGGTTTCCTCCGACGTGCGTAAAGGGAAGGGTGCCATTGACTTCTGGGCTGGACCCAACCTGCATGTGTGGGCTCGCTACGCCTTCTAATCAAGGGGCCATATAGCCACAATTGCCGTTCAAAAAAAGAATTGTTGTGCAAAAACGTATATACGAGATATACTAATGCAGTTTTTGGATGTGTTTAAATTATAAAACAGTGTAGTATTGGGTCAAATTGGTTATAATCAACATTTTGGGTTTTTAATATATACAATTACATCATTCAAGAATACTCTTCATCATATAATACAAAATTAAAAACCATAAATAGAACAAAACAAAAATTAAGATAATTTTTTTAATAAATAAAACAACATTGTTAAAAAAAATTAGAAAAAACCTCGCGCGTGCGCGGGCATTATAACTAGTGTACCTAAATAACACTACTCATTTCGAATTCTTTATTTGTTACTCAATTAAATTTACTTTTTAGGTAAAAGTTCAATTAAAATTACTTTTTACTGTCACTTTTAATCAAATTCATTTATAAACGCAGGACTAATGCTCTAATTGTTGGTTTTATAGACAAAATAATAATAGTCGTGTGTTAGGATCGAACTTGAGATCACGGGATTGCACACAATACGTATAAAGAGAAAATGTAATAATTATTTATAAAATGTTATAATTAATTATTAAACACAAAACAAATAATAATAATTAGTATTATTGATTAATGACTAATTATTTATTAAATGAAGATTTGGAAAGTAATTACTAGACAAAACATGGAAACAAGAGAAGGTTCCGGAATCCCCTAGGGGATGCCATAGCCGATCGGCCCAAGGGGTAAACCCACCTCCATTGTGCCTTGAGCTCCAAGTTTTGTGTAGTATATAAGCAAACCCAAGATGTAGGTTTTTCTCATAACTTGTACACACACATCTTGGTGTTTTCTTCTTTCTTTCTCTCTTGGTCGATTCATCAAACGAACACCCCAAAGGGTTTTGATTTTTCATAAGATCAAAAAGGTTTTATGTTTCATTACTTGCAAATACTTTTCTTGAATTAGTACGTGTGTACAAGAACGTGAATCAAACACACTATTGTTTGATTCTTGGATTGAATTACAAAAAGGTAAGGGGTAATTCATATAATCCATATAAACCCTAATTAGGGTTCATTGGTTCCAGAAGATTGCATTGATTCTTGTTCGGGCTAAAATCACAAAGGTACGTTTACGATTTAAATAATTGATTAATTAATTACATGTTATTCGATCTATTATAATTGCTTCCGCTCATGCTCACTTTGATGTACTTGGTTTATTTACATGAATGTCATGATATAATAATTCCAACAGTGGCATCTAGAGCCGTTATAATGTGTAATTAATTATCGAAACGCATAAAAATTGGATCTTGATTCGTTTAGTTACATGTTTTTAGGGTTTATTTGTTAGAATCCCTAACCCTAATTTTTTTTTGGGTCGAATGACCTTAAAGGGTTTTTAGGGTTTATGGTTTTTAATTTTTTAATTTGATTAGAAACCCTAAGATGTCATGTAATTGTTATGCGTTTTAGTAAACGATCTTGGTGCAATGTGTTAATTGTTAAGCTAAATCCATGAAAAAGTGCATATTTGCATGGATTTTTATTGTGTTATAATTTAAATTGTTTAAATTGTTTATATATATTAATGGTTAAGTTATATTAAAACATGTAAATTTTAATAGATGTCGAATTGGGTAAGACTCCAATATTAAGTAATCAATTATGTGCTATGTGGTATTTATTTAATTTTGGCTTACGCAATCGATTTATCGATGTATGTGGCTCTTTTTCCTAGAAAAAGAAAGCCCTAATTGAATTAATACGTTATACACCTAGATTTGATTATTAATAGGACCTTTTGAATAATATTTGCATGTGGCTACATGTTTTATACATATTTAATTGTTATGATTATGTATATGTGTTTATTTAGTTGTTTTTATTTTTTATTATATATTACTTGTTTTGTTTATTTATTGTGTTAGACATGTTTATATAAACGAAAAGGGTAATTTTTTGAATAGAAAAATAATACGGACTAAATAATGGCGAAATTGTTTTGGTTTTAAGAGTTTAAAATTTCAAAGGATTGGTTGATTGATGTTTTTGTACGTAATGGTTAAATAGGCTCGACCGAAGTTTACACACTATAAGATGGGTATAAGGATGGCAACGCATTAAATTGTGGCCTTAGATAGACAACATTCTGTCTTAACGCTCGTTTGTGTGTAAATTAGACTTACCGAACAACCATTACATGTACATTGTCATCTTAAGGGTGAATAATCCACAATTCCACAATGATTATCCGAAACACTAAGCTTTCGGGCTTATGTAAAAGTACGATATAGTGGACGATAATTGATGGTTATTCTTTAATTGGTGAACCCGATACCTCAATCAAAACTTTGTTATTTTACTCTTAGCTAATTGGTAATAAAAATGTTTTGTAAAACCAATGTTATGAAGTTGTATGCATGCTTCTTCATACATTATTTTGATCACATCAAAATATTAATACCCTTATAAATTAAGTCAAATGCCATCTAATTAAGAACACTTGAAGTTGTAATTTACGTCATGAGAGTACTTGGCGAGATTGCAATGGAGAGGTAAATTTCATAAATTCATTGCTAGCAGATCAACTGATGTGATGGATTTGTGAGTTAACAGTTTTTAAGTTAGACGACTTAAATTGAGTAGGAAGTGAGACTTGGACTCAAGGCATTAAGATGGGGACTAAACATGCTTACAATACAAATGTTTTGTGATTGTAAATCCCATATATCTAGGAATTGGACAAATGTTATGCCAACTACTTGTACGACAAGTTACCTCATATTGTACTTTCATCACTAGCAGATCAACTGATGTGATAAAACTATGTTTATGGAGGATCCTAGTTTTCAAGATTATTCTATGGATTTATTTTCCTTGGGTATTTTAATTTTCTTGAAAAATTGTATTATCAAAAATACTAATGTTTTGAACTTTCTTTATCTGTAGAAATGGCTCAAACTGATAACACCAACTTTCGTTCTGTGTTCAAAACTTTTTTTGAACGAGAAAAATTGACTGGCTCTGAAAATTTCAATGATTGGTACCGTTCACTAAGGATTGTCCTGCGAGTGACTGGTGAACTCGAAATCTTGAAAAAGCCTTGTCCTGAAGAACCTGTAGGCGAGGCAGCTACTGAAGCTGCTAAGGCAAAATGGAATCTTGATTGCAAGGAACATATTGATGTGGCCGCAATGATGTTAGGGGCGATGTCCACACCTATTCAAAGGCAGTTTGAGGAGTATTTCCCCATGAACATGATTGATGAACTCAAGAAACTCTATGAGAAACCATCAAATGTAGAGATTTACGATTTGATGGAGGCTCTACATGGTTGTAAGCAGGGTGATGGTGAACCTGTGAGTGCTCATGTGTTAAAGATGAAAAGTTTCATGGATCAACTACAAACACTTAATAAACCCTATGACAATGATATGGCTGTGAACTTAATCAATAGGTCCCTTAACAAGGATTTTAATGGTTTTGTGAGGAACTTCAATATGCATTGCGTGGGGAAGACAGTAAGTGAATTGCACGCACTGCTCATTGATTATGAGAAAGGGTTGACACCAAAGGCTCCTACGCCCCAAGTTCTTGCTATACAAGGGGGTAGAATTAACAAGCCAAATGCGAACAAGAAGAAGGGTAAAGGAAAGAAGAAGGCTGATAAGAATAAGCAGGTTATGGCTTATCAACCACCTCAACCTAAGAAGAACCCTCCTGTCAAGAATAATCCAAAGAAGGATCAAGGATGCCATTACTGCAAGGTGATGGGCCATTGGAAGAGGAATTGTCCTCTTTATCTCGATGACTTGCGAAACAATAAAGTTAAGAAGACTGGGCACATGGGCGCCAGTACTTCAGGTAACTTATTTGTCATTGAATTATTTACTTTATCTCATAAATTAAATTCCTGGGTATATGATACTGGATGTGGTATTAATATTTGTAATACACTGCAGGGGTTTAGAGAGGAAAGGAGACTAGCTTATGGGGAGCAATTTCTGCATGTGGGAAATGGAGCACAAGCAGCAGTTGAAGCCATAGGAATGTTTGATTTAGTTTTACCTTCGGGTTTAGTACTTTGTTTAAACAATTGTCATTATGCACCTTCTATAATCAGAGGTGTTGTTTCCTTTTCATGTTTGTTGGATCTTGGTTTTACTCATACTATTGATGGCAATAAAATTTCTGTTTCTTTAAATGGTATATTTTATTTTAATGTTGTTGCTGTGAATGGTGTGTTTGAAATTGATATGAATAATTGTGTGACTTCCAACAATAATAATAATTCAATGTACAACATAAGTAAGAGAATGAAGTATGACTTGAATTCGTCTTACCTTTGGCACTGTAGACTTGCCCATATAGGCAAGACTCGCATGCAAAAGCTGCAACGTGAAGGGCTTTTAAATAATATCAATGATGAGTCATTTGATAAATGCGAATCTTGTATTTCTGGGAAGATGACGAAGAAACCTTTTCATAATAATATGGAAAGAGCTTCAGATCTACTTGGTTTGATACACACAGATGTATGTGGACCACTTAGACATGTGTCAAGGAGAGGTGCTGTCTACTTCTTAACTTTTACGGATGATTTCAGCCGTTATGGTTATGTTTATTTACTTAAACATAAACATGAGGTGTTTGAAACATTTAAAGTTTTCAAAGCAGAAGTAGAATTGCAATTGGGAAAGAAGATTAAAGTTCTTCGTTCTGATCGAGGTGGTGAATACCTTAGTCAAGATTTTAAAGATTTCTTAACTGAGAATGGAATTGTCCAGAATCTCACATCTCCATATACTCCACAACAAAATGGTGTATCTGCGAGAAGGAATCGTACATTGTTGGACATGGTTCGATCAATGTATAATCTAATTAATCTTCTTTTATCTTTCTGGGATTATGCTCTTGAATCAGCTGTTCGTATTTTGAATATGGTTCCCACCAAGAAGGTTGATAAGACACCATATGAAGTATGGACTGGAAAAGCTCCGAACTTGTCTTATTTAAAGGTCTGGGGTTGTGAGGCGTATGTTAAACGTGACTCACAAGATAAACTCCAACAAAGATCTGTTAAATGCATTTTTGTAGGATACCCTAAGGAAACTATGGGTTACTACTTTTACTACCCACCTGAGAACAAAGTGTTTGTTGCAAGATATGGTGATTTTCTTGAAAGTAAATTTGTGGTTCAAGAAATCAGTGGGAGAGTATATGATCTAGAAGATGATCTAAATAATGCATTACCTTCAGAAAACACTAGCACACTTCCTATAGAACCGGAAAGTCTGGGTCCTCCACCGGAAGTTGAAGTAATTCCCATTCGCAGATCTTCAAGATCTGTGAAAGCTCCTGACCGTCTATGTCTTAATGTGGAGGTTGATGAGCATACACTAGGGGATCTTAATGAACCTACTAGTTATAGAGCTGCCATTAATAGCCCTCAAAAGGCTAAATGGAAAGCTGCTAAGGATGGGGAAATATAATCCATGCATGACAATGAAGTCTGGGAAGAAGTTGACTTACCTCCTGGTGCCAAGGTAGTTGGGAGTAAGTGGCTTTAGAAAATCAAGACTGACATGGATGGATATGCACACATTTATAAGGCTCGTCTAGTTGCTAAAGGTTTTACTCAAACTTTTGGAATTGATTACGAGGAGACGTTTTCTCCTGTAGCAGACATAAGAGCTATAAGAATTCTCATAGCTATAGCAACGTACTATGATTATGAGATTTGGCAAATGGATGTGAAAACCGCTTTCTTAAATGGTCATCTAGATGAAGACATCTATATGGCACAACCAGAAGGGTTTGAAAATCCAGAATTTCCAAATCGTGTTTGCAAGCTTAAAAGATCCATTTATGGATTAAAGCAAGCATCACGACAATGGAACAAGAGGTTTGATGCTGAGATCAAAAAGTTTGGATTCACTCAAAATCTTGATGAGCCATGTGTGTATCACAAAGCTAGTGGGAGTGATAATGTAACTTTCCTAATTCTATATGTTGATGACATATTGATCATGGGAAAAGACATTCCAAGTTTGCAAAAGGTTAAGGCATATCTTGGAAAGTGCTTTTCTATGAAAGATTTAGGAGAAGCTGCATACATTCTGGGAATCAAAATCTATAGAGATAGATCAAGGAGGTTAATTGGATTAAGTCAAAGTGCTTACATTGACAAAATATTGAAAAGATTCAATATGAAAAATTCCAAGAAAGGATATTTGCCGATGGAAATAAAACATGGCTTATGTAATGAGTTTTGTGCTTCAACACCTGCTGAGGTGGCTCGCATGAGTAAAGTTCCTTATGCTTCGGCAGTAGGATCTATTATGTATGCGGTTAAGTGCACAAGGCCAGATGTGGCGTTTGCTCAAAATATTACCAGTCAATTTCAACAGAATCCAGGTGATAAACATTGGATTGCTGTTAAGCATATTCTTAAGTATTTAAGGAATACAAAAGATATGTTTTTGGTATATGGTGGAAATCCAGCTGCAGAACTTTGTGTTACAGGTTTCTGCGATGTATCCTTTCAAAGTAATAAAGATGATTCGAAGTCTCAGACGGGTTATGTCTTTGTTATCAATGGAGGAGCTGTAGACTAGAGGAGCAAGAAGCAGAGTACAATTGCGATGTCTGCAACAGAAGCTGAATACATTGCTGCTTCAGAAACTGCTATGGAGGCTGTTTGGATTAGGAAATTCGTTTCTGGGCTTGGTGTTATGCCTTCAATTGAATTACCTATTAATATGTATTGTGACAATTCTGCTGCAATCATATTTGCCAATGAACCTGGAGTCATGAGAGGCACCAGACATTTTCTATGGAAGTATCACTTTGTTCGTGAAAAGGTTGACGAAGGTGAAATAAATCTGTTGAAGGTTCACACAGATGAAAACTTAGCTGATCCGTTCACTAAGGCTTTGGCGAAAGAGAAGCTTAATGAATTAGCCAATGGAATTGGACTTAAATTAGCTAGTAGTTTCGTGCATAACTGTGATTAGTATTTGGATAAAGGATATTGTAAACAATTATTATTTTAATGAAATAAAGTATGTTGGTATGTTTATTTCTAATGTTAATTATTGTTGTCCTATTTTTGCATGTTTAAATCCATGAATAAGAGTTATTCTAAATTGTCCGTTGTCAGTTAATAATATGGGAATATTATTAAATTAAGACAAATCTGAAGTTGGTATAATATACTTAAAGTATATTGATGCGTAGACATGCCATTTCAGACGATATTCGATGATACTGAATATAGGACTTATCCCAACTATATGATGTTACTTTATGGATCTTGTCATTAAGTAAATCATAAGAAGTTATCCTTAGACTTGAGATACAAGATAACGGTCATGAATGTAGTACATTTTTGTGGAACAACTTAACGCTATACGTAACTGGTAGTCATAAGGGTTGTTTTCGGAAGTGTTACAAAGTTTGTGTGTTTTGCTTGTAATCAATAAAGAATTTGTTCCTTCAAATTAATTTTTGGAGTTTAATACTGATGGGCCCCTCGTAGGGTTGTCAAGGTGTTTGCGTGGCCACGCCCAAGGTCTTTCTTGAAAGGTTCAAAAGATTTGGTAATCTTGTCAATTTCTAAAAACGAGAAACAGAATGGTTAATTAAGGAATGACATAGATCCATATCCTTATTTAACACGGTATTAGAAACAAAGGGATAATAATAATGAGAAATCATTAAAAGGTTTTCCAGGAGCCTTACTCAAGTTGTACTAGAGGCATCGGCGTGTTGCAAGACGCTAACCGATGTGATCACACTATTATGATATGTCTAAGTGGGAGCTGTTGGTTTTATAGACAAAATAATAATAGTCGTGTGTTAGGATCGAACTTGAGATCACGGGATTGCACACAATACGTATGAAGAGAAAATGTAATAATTATTTATAAAATGTTATAATTAATTATTAAACACAAAACAAATAATAATAATTAGTATTATTGATTAATGACTAATTATTTATTAAATGAAGATTAGGAAAGTAATTACTAGACAAAACATGGAAACAAGAGAAGGTTCCGGAATCCCCTAGGGGATGCCATAGCCGATCGGCCCAAGGGGTAAACCCACCTCCATTGTGCCTTGAGCTCCAAGTTTTGTGTAGTATATAAGCAAACCCAAGATGTAGGTTTTTCTCATAACTTGTACACACACATCTTGGTGTTTTCTTCTTTCTTTCTCTCTTGGTCGATTCATCAAACGAACACCCCTAAGGGTTTTGATTTTTCATAAGATCAAAAAGGTTTTGTGTTTCATTACTTGCAAATACTTTTCTTGAATTAGTACGTGTGTACAAGAACGTGAATCAAACACACTATTGTTTGATTCTTGGATTGAATTACAAAAAGGTAAGGGGTAATTCATATAATCCATATAAACCCTAATTAGGGTTCATTGGTTCCGGAAGATTGCATTGATTCTTGTTCGGGCTAGAATCACAAATGTACGTTTACGATTTAAATAATTGATTAATTAATTACATGTTATTCGATCTATTATAATTGCTTCCGCTCATGCTCACTTTGATGTACTTGGTTTATTTATATGAATGTCATGATATAATAATTCCAACACTAATGTCATATGTTTTGACAATAGCACAATTATGTATTCAAAATTTATATCATCTTAAACAATAATCATCCACGAAATATATGTTCTTCGCCCGTTCTATGATCTATTCTTGTAATCCAACGGCTACGCTCTTTGGATGACGATTTTTCAGATTTGCTGTTCCCCTTTACATATGCGATATTCAATCCTTGTCCAGCGGGAATAATTACTGATCTTACAAGACGTGCTTTCTCCCTGATAAGCCAATCCCATCTCAACCCATCCATGTAACTTTGCAGAGCGTTTTTGCACATTAAAACCGCACCACGATGACCCAACTTAACTAGCCCAAACAATTCGTACAAGTCTTTATGTCTCCCATCCACCACCATGAATTCAACATTTGTTAGTCTTGCCATGACGTCCTTAGCTTCTCCCACCATCAATTCTGGCACCCGTGATCCATTATCCTTCAAGGCTTTTACATACTCTGATCTTGAACATTCATTTTGAACTATGCATACATAACGTGCACCTGAGTGGCGTGCTGCAATACCTAAACAGATGCTTGTCATGATTTCACTACCACTTGACCATGCCTCTACAATTAATCTAGGATTCCACCCACCCGCCATGGCGGAGATCATCTCCACATGATCGCAATCTTGATGACTTTTGCACTATAGTTAACCAAAAAAGGATAAGTTTGCAATATTTACTGAGTAATACATCAAAACTCATATGAAAAGTATCTTATAGACTTGTATATCGTTAACAAACAAATGAATAAATTTGAGTAATGTACTGAAAACTCGATCTTTTATGAAATTAAAGAACATTATAGACTTCTGTATTTGTTACTTACGATCTTCGCAGTATCTATGTAAGCTTTAAGAGCTGCCTCCGGTGACCAAACTAAGTTCATCTTCTTTCCAAAAGGGCACATGAAAGCTTGAAATGAGCAAAGTGTGGCGATTTATAACCAAGTTTTATAAGATTTTAAGATACATAATCAAGTACTGTACTGATAGTTGCTTATTTATATAATTCAAGTTCTCTATAGTTGACAATTTTCATGGTCCCACGAAAACTACTTATTCCTTAGATTTAATAATCCTCGTATCCGATCTATAAGCAAGCTAATAAGATTTTAATGACCAACATGCACCAACTACTTTTCAGTAAGTTAAAGCTTTAAGCTTTTAGCTGCAAATTTTTTTGGAATATAGATTACTCACGCGTTTATATACCATCTGAAAAAACAAAAAAAATATGACATTGGGGGTTTCGTAAAGACGATATATATGAAGTAAAGTTGAGCCTTGTTCCATGCTACCTACATGTATTAGTGCTAGAAATAAAAATAAAAAGTTGTGTCTCAACTAGATGGTTATAAGTTCAAGTACTGCTTATAACATGTGAGATAGTGATACGAACCTAGTTGATAATGAGAAAAAAGAACAATAAAGATAGAATAATCGATGCTTGAGAGGTCGAATAAGCTCTCCCAATTGACACAAAATCAATAATCCATAATAATACTTATTATAATGAGAATTACAACCCTAATACCCTATATATAAGAAACGATACCATAGACTTAACTTGGTCCCTAAGAAAACACTATAAAGGAAACTAGTTACTAATTAAAAAACTACTAATAAACGTATCAATACTCCCGCCCCCCAAAACACCTTGTCCTCAAGGTGTTGCTTGAAAATGATGCCTTGGGTTATTCAGGGATCCCATGTTATTCGTTGTATCCCTTTTGTGTGCTTCAAGTGTATGTAGTAGTCCTGCAATATCTTGAGTTTTTATGCGCACTTGTAGTTGTTCATGAGATCTGAATCTTTCAAATCCAATACCAAGTGAGGTACCTAGCTTTCTAGGTTTTCTAGTTTGGACACATGCAACCACAAACTTATTCCAAAACAGCCTTGCCTTTACCTTCCTATTAGGAATCCGTTGATTTAATTGGAACCCCAATAAATCGAATGGTCTCTCCTGATTAATCTCTTCCTTTACTGCTGCTTTTATCGATCTGTGAAACTTTTCAAACGAGAATGACAAAACTTGACGAGCATGTTTAAAAAGTTCCTGCCGTCTAGAATGGAACAACATCAAGTCAGATTGTAACCGTTTCATCATCTCTGCGACCTCAATTAACCCTTCTTCAAGACTCTTTGCTGCCATTCTTTTTTAATGAACAGTAAATCCGGCCCGAACAACAACTTCTGGTTATAAAATAGTAAAACCCGGCGTGAACACTACTTTCCGGAGTGAACAACAGTTTATTTATTTATTTTTTTTAACCCTAGAATCGAAACAGCTCTTGATACCAATTGATACGAACCGAGTCGATAATGAGAAAAAAGAAAATAAAGATAGAATAATCGACGTTCGAGAGGTCGAATAAGCTCTCTCAATTGACACAAAGTCAATAATCCATAATAATACTTAGCATAATGAGAATTACAACCTTAATACCCTACATATAAGAAACGATACCCTAGACTTAACTTGGTCCCTAAGAAAGCACTATAAAGGAAACTAGTTACTAATTAAGAAACTACTAATAAATATAGCTATAATAATAAAATACAGGAATACTGATATGGTTCGTATCAGATAGATTTGGCTGTATGTATATTATGAGATAATTAGTTGTCGTTAAGAAAAAAAATAAATTAACTATATATACCTTTATCAAATTTATAGTTAACAAAATACACAAGTAGTGTATTTCACTTCTTTCAACCTATATTTTGCAAAAAATTGTAATATTATGTAATTTCTCAAAGAAATTGCAATACTTGATAATAGTTTCAATCCAAATTTGATTTTATCACCCTAGTCATATTTATATTCTTGAAAACTTTAATTTTGGTTCATAAGTTGCCTGCAGTTTACTTTCTAATATGCCTTAGATTTAATAATTGCTAATTATAATATAAGAATGTTATTAAACTATACGTCAACTTGCCCTTTGTGCTAAGCATATGTATTTTATTTAATAATTGATGTGGAGACATATACTAAAAAAGTAAAAAAAATCTTATCCACATTATCACAAACCGTTAATTATTACACAAAAAGAATCATAAAATCGCGACGAGAATTAAATCATTTTTCTATAAATGAGCACTTCTATATACTTTTGACGAATTTATTTATTGATATTTTTTTATAGTGTTGAAATTTACGCCTGAAAAAATTATATGTGATTTGTTAATTTAATATCACATGTGATTTATAAAATCATAATGACACGTCATTTCTAAACTAATAAATCACATTTGATTTTTTCACACATAAAAAAGATAAGGACTTAATTAAAAATTTACCATAAATCACATGGACGAACCATGTAATTTACTCTAAAATAAATAAAAAATAGACATTGATTTTGAACGGAAAGATTATTTATTAATCAAGTTTTATGTCGCGATCGCATTAAAATATAAAAAGTTGGTGATCAATGTAGCCTCTTATCATCTACATACATCATTTAGTTATATTGTGTACCTTCTTATCATCTACATACGTCCTTTAATAATCTATAATAATTCAGCTACCTAATAAACATAACATCGTTGACTTTTAGCTTGAGACTATCTCAAACTATCTTTCATTTCTTGAACTTTCATATATGCAAAAGAAATAAAAGCATCTTTGGAACATATTATTTCTCCAAAAATTTTCATTTACAAGAGCATTGGGTACGGTTGAGCCGTTGGGCTCGTGCCGTTCTCCAAAAGTGCTGCCACGTCAGCAAAACATAGAACGGCATCAGAAAATCATTGGCACCACATTTTGTGCTATTACAGTTGGCATCAGAAAATATGGTGCTGTTCTCCAATTTTATTTATTTATTTATTTTTTTTCAGTTACATAAAATTAAACATACATAAATTAATTAAAATAAACTTCATGATTTACAATCTTTTTTACAACTGATTTCCATTTTATAGTGTATGAAGCAGCTCAATTTAAAAAAATGACTAAACTGGCTCAATTTTAAAAAATAACTAGCCCGAAGCCCCAAATGTCTTCTTCCTTCTTTGTCTTCCTCCTTGTTGCCAAACGCCCAAACCTTAAAAAAAAAAAAAAAGAAAAAAAGAAAAAAAACTAGCACATCACAAAAACACACACAAACACATATATATATATATATATATATATATATATATATATATATATATATATATATATATATATATATATATATATATATATATATAGTGTAGCGTTCAATGCAGAACCAGTTTTTTGTACAGAACTTTACAGAACCACTTAAAATGAATCTGGGCCATTAAATGAGCTTGATCAATGGTCAAAATGATATGTGGCCCAATTGTAATAAAATGAAAATTTAAATATCACCTTTTAAAGGGTGGAGGGGTAATATAGGAATGTCATCTAATTTATTTTTGAAAACCGTCATTTATTAGGGATTAGGTCAAAGGAAAAACAAACCCATCCACATAATCTCTCCATATCCCTGCCTCCAAAATCAGATCTGGTTTTCGAACAATTAACTATCATCTTTCACAAACATAAAAATATTGCAATAATCTCGATCACGTTTCATGGCCGATTAGTAGTTCGATTTTGATAAGGTAATGAAATCATTATTATCTTGTATTTAATTTGAAGTCCGGTTATATTGTTTTCTCTTTTATTCATCTTAGTGTCTTAATTTAATAATTGTTTGTATTGAATATCTAACAAAAGTAATAGTGGGTTAAAATTTTTGTATGAACATATATGTTATTTGGGACACAATTGGCTATGTTTGATAATCACAACTGGTAACTTATCCCATCATCAATTTTTTTTCTTTCTTTCTTTTTTTTAATAATGTTTTTGTGGTTGAAAGTATTATGTTTTTTTGGTGCGTTATGGGTTTGGTTCAATTTTTGGTTTTAAGGCTTAGATTTGTAACTTATCCTCATCATCAGGTTATGGATTTTGAGTAATAGGTTAGGTTTTATTTTTTATTTTTATTTATTTTATTTTATTTTTTGCTTGGTTGATTGTGTTTGGTTGAAAACGTGAGGATTCATCCACTTATTTTAGATTCAAGAGCGAAAAGTTATAGGTACCCACTAAATGATTTTCTATTAGTCCATGATATTATCACATTTAATAAACTATGAAAGATAACATATAACCAAGCGAGGCAAATATTATCTAAAGGCATACGCATGAGTATTTTTATATGAAATATTAAAGATTATAGTATAGTATACTGATGTCGCATTTGTTTCATTTCAAAGAAGGAAACCAAAGAAAGTGATTAAATATATAAATGGAGTTGCTCACAAATGTTATAATAATCATGTGTGTTGTTTTTAATGTGCAGCAAGAGCAGGTGCTCCCAAAAAATTGCTGGGTGCACATATGTTATTGGAAGACGGACGCGTTATAGTGAATTTGACGACAAAGCCCAACGTGCACATATGTTCTTCGAAGAGTGCACACGTGTTTTTGAAGCGCTATAGTGAATTTGACGACAAAGCCCAACGTGCACATATGTTCTTCGAAGAGCGCACACGTGTTTTTGAATAACGTGCACATCATATATGTTCTAACGCATTTAATGAGAAAGTGAACTCTGCACATATGTTTTTAGAGGAGTGCACACATGTTTTTGAACGACATGCGTGTCTATATTTAATAAGATGCATTTGTATTTGAATTGTATTTCATTTTATATCAAATTTTTTGTATACTATTTGAGTTTTGGTTTGTTATAAATTTAGAAGTTACATGTATATGTTCATGTTTTTGGTTATAAATTTCAAAGATTAAAAAATATATAGCAAAAACATATGTGCAATTATCATTTTAAGCAAAAAAACATTCCATGGCTAAATAATCGTATGCAAGAAACGTACGTAAATTTAAAATATTTTAAAAAACACATATGCACATGTTTTCAGAAAACATATCTGATGAAACCAAAAAAAAAAAAATAAATAAATAAATAAAAATAAAATTAAGGCCCCAAGAAACGTTTTTTTTAATTAAAAAATTCAAAAAAAATGAAAAAAGTGTTTTACTATTATACCCTTTTCATTTTTTTAAAAATATTTGATAATACTAAATCCTGATTGGTCTAAATGGGTTCTGTAAAGTTCTGTACAAAAAAGTGATTCTGCATTGAACATGACCATATATATATATATATATATATATATATATATATATATATATATAAAGGCAACGGTCCATTTTTACCCAAGAAAAACAAAATAATGATAATAATAATAATAAAAAAAAAAATAACATAAAAATACAATGGCGTTGTGCCGTTCCAATGGCGCGAGGTGGTTTAGCGCCAGAAGTAGTACAATGCAACGTTCACTTTTATGGTGCCGTTCGTTGGCACAAGGCTTTGGCACCATTGTACCTCAAGCTCTAACAAAAATCGAAACTCTAAATATCTTAACGTTAACTTACTTCATATTCTTACAAAAAAAAAAAAAAACAAAAAAAAAAAAAAACAAAACAAAGAAAAACAAAAAACCTTTTGTATGTAGATTTGATACTAACTTAATTTATCTTAATACAATACTAATAAGTTGAAGAAGAGTTAGTGCACTCGAGGGTCGTTGTACTTATCATTATGCAACCTTTTTGTTTATAAGATTGTTGTACAATTATTTTATTCAAGAAGCCACTTAATAGTCAAAACATATATTTAGGTTACCGTACTACTTTTATATTCATACAGGTCATTAAACTTACCGAGATATGTTATTTAGATCATTAAGTTTGTTAATCAAAATCATTTTCTTTATATACCTTGTATTTACGTGTTCATTATTCCTGGTTGTATCTAAAAATGTAATGTTCTAAATTACAAAATATGTATTAAGATTATTGACGAAGGATTAATATTTGAATATAATGTGTAGTGTTATTTGAATGATGAGTGACATGTTTAACTTTGCTGAATTAATTTCATACTAGGGGACGTAAAAGGCGAGCAATCGGATTTGAATGACATCAAAAGTGTACATCTATAAATATTAAAATTTGATGACATATTTAGCTTAGAACTATTTTGATATTATATGCGCACACATTATCTTAAAATATGTGTCCTGATTAATAAAAATACATAATTTAAAACAAAATACACTAAACATCTAAAAACAAATATAAGATTAAAAAAAAAAAAAACTATGTACATTTTAATAATTTTGATGACTTGAATAACATATTTTGAAATGTTCATTGACTTAAATAAGCATAAACATATTACAATGACTTAAATAAATATTTTTTAATAGTATAATAACTCAAAAGTATAAAAACTTTAGTATAATGACTGTAATAAACAAAAAAGTTGTACAATGACCTAATCAAACATTTTCAAAAGTACAATGACCCTTAGACCAAACGGAGTCGTAGTGAGTTGAGGAGTGAGTGACCAACTCACCATGGTGACTCCCAAAACAGAAGTAGAAGTCACGGTTAAATTTGTATTCGTATGGTGAGTGGCTTACTAATAGGGCTGTAAACGAACTGAACGTTCAATGAACATTTCATGAACCGTTCGGTAAAAAGTTTGTTTATGTTCGTTTATTCATTAAATGAACGAACATGAACAATATTTTACGTTCGTTTAGTTAAATGAACGGACATGAACAAAAGTCATGTCTGTTCATTTATATTCGTGAACATCCGTTTATGCGTTCGTTTATGTTCATTTATTATTATTATTATTATTATTATTATTATTATTATTATTATTATTATTATTATTATTATTATTATTATTATTATTATTATTATTATTATTATTATTATTATTATATCTTTTTATTATATAATTTTAAAATTAGTTTGTTTGAACAAAACAACTGTAACACCTCAACCCGACAAGGGTCAAAATGTCACATTATGGTGCCAAAATTAGAACATACAAACGCAAGCGGAAGACTTATAAACATAAAGTTACAAGGGTATTCTAAGGATACAAAAGAAATACGAGCTCTATACAAAAATGAGAATACGAAACTAAACAAAAATCTAATCTGTGGAAAACTAGAAAGGGGGTTGAATAGTTTACCGCTTTTTGACTTGTTTATCTTTGAAAACTTTGCGTGTAAATAGACAATTGAAACTAATTGACAATAAGTAATATGCAAGAGTAAAGAAAGAAATGATCAAACCACAATACGGATGTTTATCGTGGTTCGGCTACAAGGACTCTTTTTCCTTGCCCTACTCCACGCCTCGAGTATCCAACTCGAGAGTTACTAATCACTAGTCAACAAGCTCCTTTCACCGGCGGAGAAAACCTTACACGTCGCTTACACTTTATCCGGTACAAAGCTAAATACCGGCTCCTAGTTCAAGGTAGAACCACCCTAACGTTGCCTAACCAATATTTCCGACACTAAGCTAGATGTCGAGTTCTTTTACAAGGGTACAACCACTCCCGTCACACTATGTATTTTAAGGCCTAAAATACTAACAGATCACTTCAATACAAGATACAAATGAAGTATAAACTATAAGAGTTTATACAATACAAATCTAACAAGTCTTGCAACGTTGAGTTGAAACTTGTAACTTTTTGGATGAACTTGTGAACTTCTTTGCTACAAAAGAGAATCACACAAGTGAGTTGCTACTGAGTTAGATAAGAGAAACGAGAGTATGTATGTAATGTATAGCTAAAAGTGATGAAAGAATTCTTGAGTGTGGCTTGGTATTTATAGCCAAACAAGACAGCAGGCTGGCGGACCCGGTGGAACCAAAACAAGGGTTCCGCCCTTGTATCCACAGGGTTCTGCCAGATGCTGACAACAAATCACCAAGAAATCTTTCCATATCTATGCAATGTCAAATCAAGATCCTTTAAGTAAACTACAAGATAGTTTGAGTAAGAAATATTTCCAAATCAATGCAATATCAAATCAAGATCCTTTAAGTCAACTACAAAATAGTTTGAGTAAGAAATCTTTCCAAATCAAATGACAAGTCCCCTCAAGATCTTTTAAGTCAACTATGTTGAGTAAGAATCTTTCCAAATATGCATGAGAACTTTTAGAAAAATATGCAAAGAGTTTTGACAAGACATGTATGATGCAATGCATGATGTATATGTATATTTCTAATTTTAGACTTTTGCTAATGTGAAAGTAAACACGTAAAAGTATTTACTTAGAAATATAGACTAATGCTTCTATTATGTGTTTTTACTAAGTGATTGAGTTACCAAAGATGTTTCAAGACATGTAACTCAATATGACACAATATTTAGTAGACCTTACTAAATATGTTTTGACACTTAACATGTTATCAACATTGTTAGACACACAATGAATCATGTAGAAAATGTAATGTTTAGAAATAAAGTTTCTATATGTGAGACTTATACTAAAGTTATACTTTGCTAGAAAATAAAGTTTATACTTTGTCCACCATAAGATATTAGCAAGGATCGTAAAATATAAATAACGTTTTTAGACGATATTTGTATTAACAATCTCCCCCTTTTTGTTGAGGACAAAACATAAATTTTATTTTTAAGCAACAAGATAATTGTAGTATCAAGTCTTTAAAAAAAATCAATATTAAACCATGTTTTACTTAACCTTTTTGTTGTGAATGAATGATGGTTCAAGTGGATGCAACTTGATATGTAAAAGTTAAGATTGAGATTGAGTTTAATATTAATTCTCCCCCTTTTTGTCGAAACAAAAAGAAGAGTTGCGTAGCGGAATGATGCGTTCCAAGTGCTCCCCCTTGGACAACCCCTAGATGGAGTGCCAAGAAGGATACATGGATTTTGATCCTATAAAAGAAAGTTAGTTGTCGAACGAGACAAGTGTAGAAAAAGGATAACCCGCAATAAGTCATGCAAAGATGAGTGACCACATCATACTTATGACAAAGAGAAAATCAACCCATGATGCACAAGATATAGTAGAACTACTTATAATCTTAGTAAAATTTCTTTTTGACAAAGGTCAAAGAAAAGATACGAAATAAAACTTCCTACTTTTGAAAAGAAAAGAAATAAAAGTGAAAAGGTAACTTAGAAAAGAAATAAAAGTGAAAAGGTAACTTAGAAAAGAAAAAGTCCTAATGTCTACAAAAAGACCAACATTGTCCTTAATGAGAAACATCCTCCTAAGTTAAGGTCTAAGATTGGTGAGGATGAGAAAGAGCATTTAGACGATCGATAATGTGTTGGAGGACGAAGCGGGTTTTGTTTTGAACATGGTGAAGCATGGTTTTTATGCTTTCACAAATTTTGGTTGTTCGCTCACATTACGTACAACCATGACGAGGATTAGGTAGGATTGGGTTTGTGGTTGATTTTGGTGGTGGTGGAACACTAGTTGTTTGTTGGTTTGTGTTAGGTGTAACAACCGTGGTTTTGGCAGGTCAGTTTGACTGATAGTCTTGACTCGGTTGACGTTTGTTTGGTGTGTCCTAGGTGTTTGAAGTGATAGAAGTGTGATATAGGTGAGTTTTAGCACTAAATCCCTTTGCGTAAGTGGTTTTATTGTGATTTGGAAAGTTTGGAATTTGGGAAAGTTCATTTTGATCACCTTTGTGGTGTAGAAATGACTTGTGTAATTTTTGGTGTTTTTGTGCTTTTGCGTAACGAGTCTTCGTTCAAATATTTGAGCGTTAGCAAGTTACGAGGAGTTTGTTTTTATGAGTTATGTTTCAAAAAGAGTGTGAAATTCTATTTTTGGAAACTTTGTTTTGAAAATGATAATTTTTCCGGTTGTCGTAAAAGTTAAGGTTTATCGCGAAAGACGCTCGGATTAGCTACGGGTGTTTATAAAATATGAAAAGTATGAGGTTTTGAGTGTAATAAATAAACTTAATGTAACACCCCCAATTCATGGTTGCAGCGGAATTCAAACTGGGTGTTACTCGACGGCACAATAGTCACAATGATAGAAAACGAACTCTAATTGAGTCGTTTTGAAAATGTTTATCATTCAATTTATATAAATATCAGAGATTACAAAATGAGGTCCCAATTGGTTCCATGTTTACAATGTATAATAAATGAGTTTTGAATGATAATAAAATTTATAGCCCTCTTGAGTATCCGTGCCCTTCCGTGCCATCCTTGATCGTCATGAACCTGAAATACATGCTTGAGAGGTCAACACAAAGGTTGAGTGATATTCATAGAGTTTGTTTAATGTTTGAACACAATGTGTTGGTAGTAAATCGTTGAACACAATAATCGTAGTGTTTGTAGTTAAATCGTTTGAACACAATATGTTGGTAGTGTGAGCTATAGACTCACACCAATGTTTGGAAACAAAACAGGTAGGCTACGTTATTATACGCCCATAAAATGTATTATACACTAAGCTTATGACACCAAAACGTTAACGTGTACCAATATCGATCGGCAGATTTATCCCGGTAGGTACTTTGCCGTCATACCTAATGTCTCAAATATTAATGCATTTGATTGAACTTAGTCAAAACAAATGGGATTCGTCAATCCCAATAGGCCTATTCACAATATTCGCGCTCACTTGCAAGTAACCCTCGCAAGTGATTAAATGGTTCATAATAAGGGATCTTGGTTTGGCAAGGATGTTACTTAGTGATAATAAAACATAGTCGAATAGCATACAGTAGAAAGCATTGTGTTCGAATAGAAAAATAATAGCATGTATTCCCCCCAAGGGTTTGTAAAACATTGAAGTAATGTAAAGTGGGGCTATGAACTCACCTTAAGTAAGATAGCAAGTAATGAAGGTAATGGTTGAATCGTGTAGGTTTCTACGAGCAACCTATAATAGAATATCGCGACTTAGGATTTGAGTAAAGAATATAACGTAGTGCCTATATATATATATCTTGCATTTATAGTCCATGATGTGGTATGATGTATATTGTAAGTCTTTGAAAGAAATGATTCATGAAACATGTATGTTTATATATCGTTTACTACCGTTCGGGCCGACATAATTCAGAAGTCATGTTAGTAAGCGTTCGAGGAGCCAGGACACTTTAACTCGTAAATCCACAACTCAACTCGACGGCTTACATAATGAACTCCTCACATGAGGCTCCCTACTATTGTAGTAGTTGATGAAATATATAGATATAAGTTTTGATCCGAAAGGTTATATGTCCGATATTTGAATAAACTTAGGAAAGTTTATTTGTACATGAAGATTGTTATTAGGGGTAGTTTCATAAGTCTTGTATGACCATTTTCTCTTTGTAATATCACATGGTTCCTTTAGATAAAGTAGATCCAAATTGTATGTTCAAGTTATCGCCAACTTCTCTAGTTCATGTATTTGCCTTGGTAAGCTTGTATGGTCATTTCGTCATGGCCTAGCCATGACCTTTGGTCATTGTTCCATGGTCTTGAGACTCAACCTTGGCTCTAGCCATGGTTGTGGTCTTGATTCTAGGTCATAAGACCCCTTTGGTCTTCATAAACCATAACTTATATGTAATGACTTTGGTCTAAAAATGAGCTGTTAAGATTTTGAAGAATTTATCACTCAAAAAGCGTTTTCAGGGCTCGAGCTTCTTTTTTCCTGAACGAAAACGTCGTTCCGGACAACTTTCGTGTTTTAACTTTTTGATGAATCAGACCAGAAGTGGGACTTTCAAAACCCAAATTTGATCAGAATGGTATTTGGCAGTTTGCCGCAAAGTTTTGGTAACTTCAAATGGGCGTAACTTTTGACTCGTATACTCGTTTTAGGTGGTTCAAATTGCTATGGTTTCCTTGTTAAGTCCTCTACTGTAATATGTAATGATCCAACATCATATTTTTACCATTTTGATCAGGTCTTACCAAGAAAGTCACTAGTTTGCTTGTTATAGTAACTTGTCTTATCAATCATGTACAATAACTTGTTTTACTCACTTTTATACATCATGGACATGAATACAAGACATAATATAGCACAAATAATATGTAAATAACATAAATATGATTATTTAACAAGAATCATGTTAGGGTTTGGCTTACAACTTTTGGCTTTCAAAGATGAAAGGAAGTTAACATGTAAGGATAGGACTTTGATAGACTTGCTTCAACCCTCTTTCACTTTCATGCAATCTTTCTACCCTTGTAATCTTGAAAGATGGATGATGAAGGTTGAGGTGAATTGAGTGGATTTAAACTCAAGAGAAATCACCAAAGTTCTAAAGATTTGAAGTAGTTTTGATGAATCAAAACTAAACTAGGGTGTATGTATGGATATTGCACTTGATTTCTTGGATGGAACTTGAAGTAAACTAGTAAAATGAAGTGTGTTGTGTGTGTGGGTCGTTCATATGGTCAAGGAGTGGGAGGAGAAGGCTTAAATAAGGTTTTGAGGAGGTTAGAACCTTGACTAGTCAACACTTGGTGAGCAAGTGTTGACACATGTGATCATCTTAAGGCTTAAGCACAAGATTAAGCCACATAGTGATGACTCCCCCCCCCCCCAAGGTCGGTTTGCATATCTTGGAGAACAAGGTGTGGACTTTTGATGATATTATCCAAGATACTTAGTTAGTTTTGACTCCGGGAAATGCCAATCGTAAATGATTAAGCCTCAAAACGTAAAACCGGGTGTCGTAAAATTATGGAACTTGAAAGTATTGTTAAACATGTCCATATGTTCCATAATAAAATATAAAATGAGTGGTAGGTTCCATTTGGGTGGTAAAACCCTGCTAAAAACTGGAAACACGGGTCTAAAACGCGTAATACGTAAAACGTACGAATATTGCGTAAAATTGAGAAAAGTAAAATGTTACTTTTATAATGTGATAAAAATGATTTAAAATGACTTATAATGTCTAGACTGGGCTCAGTCTAGTGTCGGTTGGTATTAAATGTCTTCTAGACATCAAACCGTAAGCCTAAAAATCACGAAATGACTTATAACATCAAGGGATGATTTTTGGTCAATGGAGGAGGGAAAAAATATGTTGACTTTTTCTAATAAGTTGAAAACTCAAATCGTCTTAAAAACGCGTTTTGTGGTCTAACGGTTAATCGCCCATACGGTTAAGCGTGCTCATGTGAGAATAGTACTGGCTTGGGTGACCTGCCGGGAAGTCTTTGGTCATGTTTTTCTCAGTCACGATTAATTCTCAAATAAATCATGAGTGTGTCAAACATTTTTCTGATGCGGGGTCACTTAACGCGGTCGAGTTTCGTTGTGCGTAGAATTTCTGAATGACGTTTTACCCTAAAACGTGTAATTCCTTAATAACTTTCACGAAAATGATCTGACGAATGTCAAACATTTAATTTGCCATGGAAATGATTTATCACTCGAGAATATCAAATAAAAATCAACTTTCGGGAAAGTTTCGGGAAAAATGAATAGTAAAAGTGAATAGTAAAATTTTTCCGGGAATGGTAATTAACCTGAAATTGCGAATTGTTACAGTCTCTACCCCTTACGGGGAACTTCGTCCCGAAGTTCTATGTGTGTCATATGTTGGAGTGGTGTCGATAAAGATGTGTGGTTACTTATGAGGACCAAAGTCTGGAATTACTAGTGATGTAGTTTGATTTGTCTCAGAATATGGTGTGTCAATAGAGATTGATAACATGGTTGAATATCAGTAGAGATCCATATAATAGTCGAATATCAAAGAAAATTGATATAGCAGTCGATTATTAATAGAAATTGATATAGTAGTTGTACAGAAATTGATATAGTTAAATATCAAAATGGAAATTGATATAGTTGTCAAGTATCAATAGCAATTGATATAACAGTTGAACAACAATAGCAATTTACATAGGAATCCAATAAATGGAAATTGATATAGTAGTGGAATATCAATGGAAATTGGGATAGTAGTCGCAATCATAGTCTAGTAGGTAATCGGTTGTTGTACCTAGTGTTTATGTCATGGTTTGAAGCGATGTCGGTGAAAAGATAGGATTTCTTGTGGCGAATATAATGTAGGTATCATGCCATACCCGAGCAATGTAATGTAGGTATCATGCCATACCCGAGCAATGTAATGTAGGTATCAAGCCATACCCGAGCAATGTAATGTAGGTTGACTTCATACTTATGTTATTTCGGATACAAATAAGCCCACTTGTTTATAATTCTTTATTTACATAGAGAGGCATCCCAAACAATGTAAATAGAGGAATATAAACTTATGGTTCAGTGATTTACAATTTCTTTATTTAAATGAAAAGGCATCCCAATCCATTCAAATAATTACAAATCATCCTACTTAAGAATTCCCAACCCAACATTCATACTTAGCCGGTGAGTTACAAGGTAGTGTATTACGAGATGACACTGGTGTAGCAAAAGTACAAGATGAATATTCAATCTTGTAAAGCTGATAAGGGTGCTTGTGGTGTAACTAAGGATGATTTGAGCTTTAAAAGTGCATCAAGATCTGTTAATGAGCTTGTGTTTGTAACGGTTGTGAAGATAATGATGTGATATGTTGATGAACAAAAGTGTGTAGTGTATGTTTAACATTAATACACTTAGGTATAGATGTTGAGTTTGCTTTAAAACTCTTAAGAGATTTTAAAGGTTTATGATGGAATGGTATCCTTAGGATCTAAACAGGATAGTACTTCTACAGGATGAAGAGAATAATTGATAACTATCCCAGATAGTAGTTCGGATTATCTCATAAATGAAAACTTTCAAGAATGAAGTTAGGTAGTACAAATAAAATGTTAAGATTTCGCTGAGTGGTAAGGCACTATCGTGTCTCTAGATTGTTTTAATGTATTCTGGTGGTTTATCGTGTTCATGTAGGAAATCAATCTAAACATAACTCTAGTACAACTATTCTCAGTATTTGGAAATTTTAAGTCGAATATAGTTAGTCAGACTATATTCCACTGTCCCTAGGTTAAATATAGGTGACTAGTCTATATTTAGCCAAGGTTCGATAAAATTTTCAAATACCTAAATTAGGTATACTTGTGATATGTCCGTTGCTTTCGGGAAACTGTCCACTAAACCAAGGTGATGTCAAACCCTTAAGTTGCAAGTCCCGTCCATACAAGACTTGTAACGTATGTTTTCATATTCCATTGCATAGAAGGTAGTAAGGGTAGATACGTATGGAAAGGAAGTTTTAAGTAGTTCTAAAATAGAACATACTTGGCCAGGATCACGAACTTTTAATAATGAAGGTTTCATAAGAAAACTTTGATGAATGTAGAGAAAGTTCAGCTTTTGTCGATGATGGATTAGTTTGTCCTTTAGAAATCTCATATTTCTTGTTTTGAAATCGATAGATTGTGACGGGTTTTTGATATCATAAGAAATGATATTGATGATGTGATGGAATGATTCTAGAGACCATTGCACAAAACATAATGTCTCGGAAGTAGGCTAGACCATTGTGCAATTCACAATGTCTGGAAAGTAGGTTAGACCATTGTGTGACTCAAAACATTTGAGAAATGATTAAGACCATTGTATCATACAATGTCTTGGAAAATGAATGAGACCATTGTATCTCACAATGTCTTGGAAAATGAATGAGACCATTGTATCTCACAATGTCTTGGAAAATGAATGAGACCATTGTATCTCACAATGTCTTGAAAAATGAACGAGACCATTGTATCTCACAATGTCTTGGAAATGAATGAGACCATTGTATCTCACAATGTCTTGGAAATGAATGAGACCATTGTATCTCACAATGTCTTGGAAAATGAATGAGACCATTGTATCTCACAATGTCTTGGAAAATGAATGAGACCATTGTATCTCACAATGTCTTGGAAAATGAATGTTGGAGTAGGAACATGATTGGGAGAGTGTGGCTGTGCCGAAATGCCTTAGAATAGGCATACACAGATATGTTTAGTCCATTGTTTAGATAAATGATTGAAAATAAACCGAGTTTATATATCAATATACTAATATGTTCATGTAGCATAAAATGCCTAGTGTGTATATATCAATATACTTATATGTGTTCATGTAGCATAAAATGCTTAGTGTGTATATATCAATATACTTATATGTGTTCATGTAGCATAAAATGCTTAGTGTGTATATATCAATATACTTATATGTATTCATGTAGCATAAAATGCTTAGTGTGTATATATCAATATACTTATATGTGTTCATGTAGCATAAAATGCTTACGGGGAAATGCTCAATTATGTTAAGGGTACATATATCAATATGCAATTATGTTTGTGTAGCATCAAAATGTCTACGGGGAAATGCTCAAAATGGGTATATATGAATATACTAATATGTTTGTGTAGCATAACATGCTTACTAAGTCCATAATCGTCTGGAGGATGGAAGACACGGAGAGCGGAAGGCTATAAAATGTTTTTGTTTGTGATTGTAGTTATAGTTTAGGTCTCACTTAGACCCGTTTCTCTATAACCATGGCTCTGGTACCAATCTGTAACACCCCCAATTCATGGTTGCAGCGGAATTCAAACTGGGTGTTACTCGACGGCACAATAGTCACAATGATAGAAAACGAACTCCAATTGAGTCGTTTTGAAAATGTTTATCATTCAATTTATATAAATATCAGAGATTACAAAATGAGGTCCCAATTGGTTCCATGTTTACAATGTATAATAAATGAGTTTTGAATGATAATAAAATTTATAGCCCTCTTGAGTATCCGTGCCCTTCCGTGCCATCCTTGATCGTCATGAACCTGAAATACATGCTTGAGAGGTCAACACAAAGGTTGAGTGATATTCATAGAGTTTGTTTAATGTTTGAACACAATGTGTTGGTAGTAAATCGTTGAACACAATAATCGTAGTGTTTGTAGTTAAATCGTTTGAACACAATATGTTGGTAGTGTGAGCTATAGACTCACACCAATGTTTGGAAACAAAACAGGTAGGCTACGTTATTATACGCCCATAAAATGTATTATACACTAAGCTTATGACACCAAAACGTTAACGTGTACCAATATCGATCGGCAGATTTATCCCGGTAGGTACTTTGCCGTCATACCTAATGTCTCAAATATTAATGCATTTGTTTGAACTTAGTCAAAACAAATGGGATTCGTCAATCCCAATAGGCCTATTCACAATATTCGCGCTCACTTGCAAGTAACCCTCGCAAGTGATTAAATGGTTCATAATAAGGGATCTTGGTTTGGCAAGGATGTTACTTAGTGATAATAAAACATAGTCGAATAGCATACAGTAGAAAGCATTGTGTTCGAATAAAAAAATAATAGCATGTATTCCCCCCAAGGGTTTGTAAAACATTGAAGTAATGTAAAGTGGGGCTATGAACTCACCTTAAGTAAGATAGCAAGTAATGAAGGTAATGGTTGAATCGTGTAGGTTTCTACGAGCAACCTATAATAGAATATCGCGACTTAGGATTTGAGTAAAGAATATAACGTAGTGCCTATATATATATATCTTGCATTTATAGTCCATGATGTGGTATGATGTATATTGTAAGTCTTTGAAAGAAATGATTCATGAAACATGTATGTTTATATATCGTTTACTACCGTTCGGGCCGACATAATTCAGAAGTCATGTTAGTAAGCGTTCGAGGAGCTAGGACACTTTAACTCGTAAATCCACAACTCAACTCGACGGCTTACATAATGAACTCCTCACATGAGGCTCCCTACTATTGTAGTAGTTGATGAAATATATAGATATAAGTTTTGATCCGAAAGGTTACATGTCCGATATTTGAATAAACTTAGGAAAGTTTATTTGTACATGAAGATTGTTATTAGGGGTAGTTTCATAAGTCTTGTATGACCATTTTCTCTTTGTAATATCACATGGTTCCTTTAGATAAAGTAGATCCAAATTGTATGTTCAAGTTATCGCCAACTTCTCTAGTTCATGTATTTGCCTTGGTAAGCTTGTATGGTCATTTCGTCATGGCCTAGCCATGACCTTTGGTCATTGTTCCATGGTCTTGAGACTCAACCTTGGCTCTAGCCATGGTTGTGGTCTTGATTCTAGGTCATAAGACCCCTTTGGTCTTCATAAACCATAACTTATATGTAATGACTTTGGTCTAAAAATGAGCTGTTAAGATTTTGAAGAATTTATCACTCAAAAAGCGTTTTCAGGGCTCGAGCTTCTTTGTTCCTAAACGAAAACGTCGTTCCGGACAACTTTCGTGTTTTAACTTTTTGATGAATCAGACCAGAAGTGGGACTTTCAAAACCCAAATTTGATCAGAATGGTATTTGGCAGTTTGCCGCAAAGTTTTGGTAACTTCAAATGGGCGTAACTTTTGACTCGTATACTCGTTTTAGGTGGTTCAAATTGCTATGGTTTCCTTGTTAAGTCCTCTACTGTAATATGTAATGATCCAACATCATATTTTTACCATTTTGATCAGGTCTTACCAAGAAAGTCACTAGTTTGCTTGTTATAGTAACTTGTCTTATCAATCATGTACAATAACTTGTTTTACTCACTTTTATACATCATGGACATGAATACAAGATATAATATAGCACAAATAATATGTAAATAACATAAATATGATTATTTAACAAGAATCATGTTAGGGTTTGGCTTACAACTTTTGGCTTTCAAAGATGAAAGGAAGTTAACATGTAAGGATAGGACTTTGATAGACTTGCTTCAACCCTCTTTCACTTTCATGCAATCTTTCTACCCTTGTAATCTTGAAAGATGGATGATGAAGGTTGAGGTGAATTGAGTGGATTTAAACTCAAGAGAAATCACCAAAGTTCTAAAGATTTGAAGTAGTTTTGATGAATCAAAACTAAACTAGGGTGTATGTATGGATATTGCACTTGATTTCTTGGATGGAACTTGAAGTAAACTAGTAAAATGAAGTGTGTTGTGTGTGTGGGTCGTTCATATGGTCAAGGAGTGGGAGGAGAAGGCTTAAATAAGGTTTTGAGGAGGTTAGAACCTTGACTAGTCAACACTTGGTGAGCAAGTGTTGACACATGTGATCATCTTAAGGCTTAAGCACAAGATTAAGCCACATAGTGATGACTCCCCCCCCCCAAGGTCGGTTTGCATATCTTGGAGAACAAGGTGTGGACTTTTGATGATATTATCCAAGATACTTAGTTAGTTTTGACTCCGGGAAATGCCAATCGTAAATGATTAAGCCTCAAAACGTAAAACCGGGTGTCGTAAAATTATGGAACTTGAAAGTATTGTTAAACATGTCCATATGTTCCATAATAAAATATAAAATGAGTGGTAGGTTCCATTTGGGTGGTAAAACCCTGCTAAAAACTGGAAACACGGGTCTAAAACGCGTAATACGTAAAACGTACGAATATTGCGTAAAATTGAGAAAAGTAAAATGTTACTTTTCTAATGTGATAAAAATGATTTAAAATGACTTATAATGTCTAGACTGGGCTGAGTCTAGTGTCGGTTGGTATTAAATGTCTTTTAGACATCAAACCGTAAGCCTAAAAATCACGAAATGACTTATAACATCAAGGGATGATTTTTGGTCAATGGAGGAGGGAAAAAATATGTTGACTTTTTCTAATAAGTTGAAAACTCAAATCGTCTTAAAAACGCGTTTTGTGGTCTAACGGTTAATCGCCCATACGGTTAAGCGTGCTCATGTGAGAATAGTACTGGCTTGGGTGACCTGCCGGGAAGTCTTTGGTCATGTTTTTCTCAGTCACGATTAATTCTCAAATAAATCATGAGTGTGTCAAACATTTTTCTGATGCGGGGTCACTTAACGCGGTCGAGTTTCGTTGTGCGTAGAATTTCTGAATGACGTTTTACCCTAAAACGTGTAATTCCTTAATAACTTTCACGAAAATGATCTGACGAATGTCAAACATTTAATTTGCCATGGAAATGATTTATCACTCGAGAATATCAAATAAAAATCAACTTTCGGGAAAGTTTCGGGAAAAATGAATAGTAAAAGTGAATAGTGAAATTTTTCCGGGAATGGTAATTAACCTGAAATTGCGAATTGTTACACTTAATATATATATATATACTAGTTTCGAAGCCCGCCCGATGGGCGGGCATGACTTGTAATTATTCTTTGGATAGTAGTAGGTCACGGAAAATAATGTATATATACAATTCAATTATATATATTTATAATAGGATTATTGTTAACAATGATTAAAGCAAATAACATGAAATTTTATGGCCTATATAACCGATGTGGAATACATATCCGATGTGCTAAATGTGAGTGAAACACAAATGGCTCCGTGTTGGTAGTCATTGAAGCCCGCCTACCTTGTGATTTTTCAATGAATGAATTAAGTAACGGTTAATTAATTACGAACATCGTAAAATATTTATAGAGTGATTAAAGAATAGAAAAAAAATGTTTTATTTCAAATGCGAAATAAAGCTTCTTTAAACGGCATCTTATTGTCTGACAGGCTAATGACCACACGCGGTATGACGCAAAGAGTACCGACACTACCAAATCATTTACTGGATACGATAAGAATGAAAATAAATAAACATTTATTGAATATGAAAGAAAAAAGTTACAACATAGTATGCAAGAACAAAGTATACATTCTTATTGCTCAAATGCGAAATAAAACTTCTTTGTATACAATGTGATTTTGCGTAACTATCATCCTTATCACAACAATGAATCTTCAATCCTTTTATACTCTTCACTTTTGAGACAGCTATGTGGCCCACATATAGTAGTCCATGTGAGAAACATGGGCTCTACAGAAACAACCCAACTTTCGACACAGTTTATTGACTTTTATTAATTATCATTGCGAAAGAGAGATATAGGGAATACGGTTGAGTTTAAACGATATCTTACTGTCCGACGGGCTAATGACCATGCTCAGTAATGCGCAAATAATACCGACACTATCACCGGATATGATCTTAGCTTCAATTACATTTGTTCTCACCTTTATTAATTGAAGTTGATCCTAACAAATTTCTAGTTGGAAAGTGACATATTATAAGCAAATCAAATAAAGACATAACATAAAACAACCAAAAAACATTCATTGATTCAGCCATATGGATAATATAATTTACAATATACCTGTTTGTTTGCAGTAGCTTCTCTGAATAAGTAGCTATACATAAAAATCACTATGAGTGTTATATTTGAAAATATATTTGCCATTTCAAATATACCTATTTGCAATTGGTTGCCGAAATTCTAGTTAAAAAAACAAACCAAGTCTAAATTAACTCAAGCTAAATACTAATGTGTTTAATGTCATCATCCAACCACTTGTCCATAGTCTAGAGAACAGACTCACTTGTACCGTAGTTTCTAGCACAATAAATATGATAATTGCAAAAGCTTCTACACCTTTGATGCAATTGATGATGTCGCTTCTACACCTTTGATGCAATTGATGATGTCTCTGCTTGATTTGTTGTATTTCATATGACTTTTAACCAACTGCCCGGCTGATATGGCAAACATCAATGGTAGTTCACCAGCCAACGCCGAATAAACAACTATCCTTGGTAGCAACTGTGCGTTAGAGCCTTGTGATTCTACTCTTGATTCCAAGTAGCTTCAAGCATGTAGATTGTGACTTTCAGGAGGCCAACAAAACAAATTATTCAATGATAATTTTATTACAACTTCAAGATGCGAAAACACGCACACCACTATTTCCTACATATCCCAATATAACCTAAACATACCCGCATCCAACTTATGTTCTTAAGTTAAGCCTTATGATGTGACAAAGGGTGCTTCAGGTTGTAGTTCAAGATGTTAATGAGTTTTAGATTGTGTATTTTCCGTTCAACTTCTTACCCAATTCTAAAGTTTCACCATGGACCCGTTATAGTTATATATAACTCAAATGAACCAACTATATGAATATTGTACAATCTTCACAGTATTAACACTTATGAAAGCTTGCCCGGAAACCCATTCTCTTCAAAAATTTTACACTAATACTAATAACAACATAGTTTTATATTTAGAACCAAAATACTTCCAGAAATTTAAAATAATGCTTGGCGCAAAAAATAAATAAATAAATAAAAAATAAAAAATCAAGAATAATTACCTGGTCGGGGAACAACATTCGGACAATAAGTATAACCAACATAACACTTTTTAAGAAAATTCTGCCCTCGTAACGAATTCCCACGCGCCCTCTTCAGACTCTCCACGTCACTTTTTATAAATTGCTTATTTTGAGTGCTAATCACCTTAACAATTTAAAAAATGTCATGCGGGCACCTATTGTTGCCTTTAGACATAGTCTAAGAAACGTCTTAAATGCGTAAGAGCTTGCAATGTACCGATTTCAACCTCATAAAAATTATACAAAAAAGAACACATAATGAGTAAAGAACACATGGAGAATGCCATGACATCAGTAACCGACCTAAACAGACCCCCTTATTCGTTGATGGCGCGTGTGATCAAACCTGCAATAAGCAGACACCAAACACTCATGATATCAGCTTATTACAATCAACATGGGCATCGTTTTCATCCCATAAAATCTGATTGAAAACAGTTTTTAAAATGTCTAAAAACTACTATTAAAAATGTTTATAACCAAATTCAGACTTAAAAATGGTTATATAATATAAATAGATTGAGAATTTTTGCTTACCAGCTGTGAAGTTCATGGACAATAAGTTGGTCGCCCGCTCAATATTTCAAGTAATAGAACACCCGGTGATAAGTTTATTTTGGTGTTGTCAATTGTCCGTATAAAGCAGCCATCAAGACATTATGTGTTGTAGCTATTTGCTGCAATATATATCAGACAGTAGCAATCAATCTAGGTGGAAATAATTTTTTAAATGAAAATTAGAAAAAGAAATTTGTGTTCAAACAATAAGGGGAAATGGTGCTACTTACATGTATATATCGCATTTTGCATTATCGAATGTAAGTGGATCTGTAAAATCAAGGCAAATGATAATATTTTTTATAACTCCATTTTCCAAATGCATTATTCATTTTTTCGGAAAGGCTATGTATATGATATTTAGCATTTCCATTGTCGACACCTTTTTTTTTTTTTTTTTTTTTTTTTTTTTTTTTTTTTTTTTTTAATTCCATGAGCATAATCATATCATTAATAATAACTCAGTACCAAATAAGTTGAACATTTTAAGATGAATGAAAAATCTTGCAAAACTTCATTGGTCGAACATAGATGTATCTTTGGTGTGCCTCTAGTGACAATAATTGAAGCATTGATTACCTAATAAGAGTGTCGATTCTAACCACTTCAAATTATAACTCCAATATTGTGGTCCTGTTACTTCCTGTTAATAGGATAACAAAAGTTAAAATTACCCTTTAGATAAGTCCCAAAGTATTCAGGAAAAGATAGATCATGATAATGTGTTATACATGCCAAATAAGCAACCATAGTAATTGGTAAGTAACTGAACCCATGATTATACTAACATAGCATACTTGGACAAAGATTTGTTAAAAAGGGTGAACCAACATGTTGTGACCCGTTACCCAATCCATTTGGCAAAAAATATTGAAATTCTGGAAATACAAACCCTCATTCCATACCTGCAGTATGATAATTGCAACCACATCGTTGGCCAAGACGCCACCCTTTTTTAGCTTACCTCTGACTGTATCTACATCAGAAATAAAGTCTTCAATGTAACCAAACGCAAGGATCTTGTACAATGTCAGCAACATTTCTGCAGGGCGTAACCTGATAATTTCATTCGCTGTGATACATAGAAGAAACATTAAGTGGAAACCAAAAATATAGTTGCATACTAAAGAGGTTGTGATACACTGCTGCTCAGTCTTAGCTATTTATACCCATCTAATCTTGCACATAAGATATATTTAAGCACACCTATATTTGTACATGGCATATATTTTCAACTTGAAAATTTCACCATAAACACTATTAAGCTACAAAAACTGCGTCCATTTTACCACATATGCATGATATGTTTGATCTAAATAAGACTGTAAGAAGAAATTACCTCCCAAATAAGTTTGAAAACTTTTGTGCACTGAGTGTGGTGGAAGTGATGCCCGTGACTAAATCTACATGACCCCTCCATTTTTCGGTCATACCATTATCATAGTATCATTAAGAATAGCAAAAAGTAGCTTACGAAAAGCTAAATATGTATGTAGGAAGTAGGATAAACCTAACCTTGAGGTGTTGACTCTGGAACGGCTTTGTTGTTAATGGACACAGCTTAATACTTTGATCCTCCCGTCGAATTCCTATTGCCATTTCGCGTGCCATGTGAAAATGTTTGTCCAAACCAATTGCCTATGCGTGAACATAGGAATAGGTATTCAAGGAGAAGATCAAAGTCGGTAGCTGTGCCAAATCAAAAAATGTGGCTGAACTGTAGCAAAGAAGCGAAGTTTATGGATGAGGAAAAAGCGGGAAAACTATATAAAGCGCACCCACAAATCCTAACAGAAAGAGGAATGCACGAAATGTTATAACTTTCTCACTTTTTCGTCTTCTGTGTCCGCTTCCCTGATCGCGGCCTGGCATGTGTGCCACATTGATGGTGATTGGCTAAATTCATTAAAAACTGATGGTGCCGTTACACACTGCGTAAACCATATAACCAACCTTGTTTGTTAGCTTATCTGGTACCATCCTACAACCACCGAAAATCTTCACTCACTGCTTTAAGAATAGAAGATATTCACTCACTTTTCTACAACCACCGAAGCCAATAAGAAAGAAATTAGGGATTTACCTGCAAAAGAAGGGTACCAACAGTGACTTGCCCATAGAGAGTGCTAATACTATTCTTTTCCATCAGAAACTTCAAAACCTATGCATTTAATAGGATAGAAGAGAAATTTCTGTTGAAGTTTCACAGGCTTTGTTCACCTTAAAGCACGGAAACTTCTTAATTGAGACAACAAAAACAGATTCAAAGCTAAATTGAGACAAGAAAAGAATGTTCCCATACTACCTCGGTCAATAGTTTCAAAGCTAAATTGAGACAACCAAAGAATGTTCTCATACCTACCTCAGTCAATAGTTTCGACAAATTTCTTGACAGTCACATGTATTTCGTGTAGGAAATCATGGGCATTGTTGGCTTGTCTATTGAATCCTAGCATAATCACATCTCTTAACATGATCATTGGAGATTTTCTGTACCTAGACATGTCCAACTGGTCCTATGCAAGAGTAGAAGAAGGTGTTACAAATAATCATCTCTAGAATAAGTGCTCCATTGGCTATTTTCACGACCAACAAAACTGTTGCTCAGCAAAAATAATGTTACATATATAGCGCAAAAAATTTGGGATGGTAAACTTACAAATCAATTCAAGTAGAACTCAATGCAGGAATTAGTAATCTTTTTATTGTCTATCTTTGTACCTATTAAAAAGGTCGCTCAATGTCATATACCATGTGAAAAAACAACTCGCTATCTGAAAAAAAAATCAGTCTCGGATCAACAATATTGGATACACATCCATTGATGAAAATCCATCTATGAGTTCAAAACTGTAAATTCTTCCATCTGCTTACCTCAACCTCTCGTTTAGATAGTAGCCGAAACCTCAAAGCTCCATATATGATCAGATCTTGTTTGTGGAAGAGAAGGCAATAAAGTGCTAAAATTCTATAAAACGTGTTCAGATAGAATGTTTAGAAAAAGTGAAAAATGTAAAAGAATATGGAAAAGTGCAAGGAAAATATGTATAAAAAGATAAGTACTTAAGATGTACACTTTAATGGAGTAACCAATGTGGGCATTGGTAGAATGGTGGTCTTAATTTTCCCAAGTTCACAGCGTGCCATGTATCATGTATTATCCGTTGTTGTTTTATCATCCCAAAGTGCATGGCTGCTACAAAGGTGTTGCTGTCTACAGAGGTGACCAGATGTTTAGATGTAGCAAATATCAATAGTGCGCCCTTTATATAATATAAACATGAACGTTTAGAGGTATCTATCTTTGTGAGGAATTAGAGTTGTAATTTCATTCATATCGTCCAATGGACTCGCTAGTAGTTCTGGATTATAGGTCTCGTCACTCCTCCTTTTAATGAAAAAATGATTTCCTTGGTGGCTCGGATTATTGATGAAACAAACATATTCTAGATATAAGTCCAAACGGGTTAGGCTAAGTCATTACCAACTTTTTGTTCCATATCTCAAAGGTCTACATAAAAAGTAATGTATTTACTAAGATTATATAGAATATCGTTTACATCAGTAAGTTGATACTTTTTTAAAATAGTGAGATAATGATTTGAACACTTTGGGCAAACTTTACCCATTTCTTGAACTGTATCTTGTTAATGATAAGTTTTTTAGTTCGACCCATTTTAGGAAATGGGTATTTATTTTAGCTTGATTATATATTTATTTGCGGCTTCATGTACTTAAAAGCATCAATGTTTACATACATACTTGAAGAGTATGCGTTAACCCAAACACATTGATATAATCGGAGTGTCATACCCAGTTTCTTATCAATGATAAGTTTTTTAATTCGACCCATTTTAGGAAATGGGTACAGTATTTAGTTTAGCTTGAGTACCCATTTATTTGCAGGTTCATGTACATAGAAACATCAATGTATACTTACATACCTGAACAGTAGGTCTTAACCCGAACACCTCAACACTCATTATGTCTTGTTATGAACTTGAGTGTAGTCACTAATTATCTTGAATATTAACTAAATTATTACGACTAATTACATGTACATGGAGATAGTATTAAAGGTTGGATTTTGTATGGGAACTCACCTTCTGAGCTGATTAACAATTCACTGAGTCCATAGGCAGACCATCCCCGCTTCCTGATTGGATCATATCTGGTGCTGTGGTTGGAATGCAAGGTGGAACAAATAAAGTCCACCTTGTTTGGGCAGAATTGTTGGCTCATGAAGTTCCAATTTCAGCATTTTGGTTGCAGGTAATATTCATATGTCCTAAAACCATAGAAAGTCCATTGCAAAATCAGTTTCTAGTGTTTGAGTAACCTATATCTGCACATGATTATGCTGAGTTAAATAATCAGTCTCATAATAGATACAATAAAATTGAGTATTAAAAGGTTGAGACGAAATTATTCATGTATACTTGTTAAGCTATGATAGTTTATATTAATTTTTCAAATAATCAGAATTTGCTAACCACTTAACACCAGTATAAGTGATTATAACAACTTGAAGCAACAAAAGCAAATCCAAACTCCATCTTTTTCATTATAATAAAGGAATATTTAACTGTCACACCTCCACCATTTGTATTTATATCAGGAAGTATTATCACATCTTTCTTTCATAGAAAATATAACAACATATCTTATTAGGAATAGTAAGATAATTTTTTAACAAATAGCAAATTACCAGGTCGCTCCACAGTTCGTATTGTTTTCCGATGATTTCCAACAAATTCCCACGGTGCAAAAGTTAAGCATCGATAGTTGTCTTCAGCTCTACTGAGGGCCAACCACCATTACCAAGACCAAAAGACGAGCTTATAAGCACCTCTCTTTGATTTGCAAAGCAGGGTTTGATAAGCACTGCATAAACAAAAAAATTGAAGAATACAATTAATTCAACTCAGTAATAAGTGATCCATAGGACATACAAAGTAAATTTGGTTGCTGCAAAGTGAATGTCTAACAGGTACTTACGCAACAATTACTACATCGTCCCCAAAAATAGTACTCCTTTGGTAAGCAGAACTATCACCAGCTGCGCAAACCGATGCCTGATTTCAAAAAAAAAAAAAAAAAAAAAAATCAACCAAGGGAAGTGTATTTGAGGCATTTACTTGAAGTAGGCCTTACATTTGCCAACTGAGGATGACCAATCGATGGTATTTTCAGAATTCCATCTTCACCATCTACAAATGCACACAAAAAAACCAAAACTCAGTTTCGAGCAACTTAATATTTACCTAACATAGCTAGCTCATCAGGAAACTCATAGATGTAGGAGTACGGCCACAAGTTTTGGAATCTTCAATGTTGCACATATAAAACAATCATCACATTTGAGAGACGCATTATAATCGTGCTTTCACAGTGGAGCTGCACCCTCAAGGTCTGCAAGGTGAAATTTAGCATGTGTGATGAATGTGAAACATACATGGCTGAAACGAAAAACTTTACCCCAATATTGATACCAAATATTGACACGACAGTGTGTGCATAACCGACCGTGAATGAAAAAGAAAAAAGAGTTTTTGCAATACCAGTGGAACAATAAATAACCACCTCAATATGATTAAATAACTACAAACCATTCTTGCTTATGTTTTTATTAATTTAAAATCAGATAAGCAGTTTATCATGTTGCTCACAACAATTTATCAAAATAGCAATCCAAACAGGAACTTCTTACCCAAGTATGAAAGATTCTCACAGTTTTTCCACAAAAAAGAAGAGATGTTGTCGATGCAATAAATCCCACCAAACGTGCAAGTTGTGTTGCAAATCTCTTACATGCAATTTTATAGAAGACATAAAACATAAAGTTACCTTAATAGATGTTCCATTTATACTCACTGGAGCATATATATCATGAGCACTTCAATCATGGCAGCCATTCTTAAAACCGTAAAAATATTATGGAAGAAAGACAGATGTATTAGAGAATATGATTAATAAGCAAAATCTGAATTCCTTCATAGAAAAACATACATTTTATTTAGGGTTTTGTAGAAGAAGGATGGCAACGAATGAATTGTGTGGGTTTTTTTTCGATTTAGGGTTTATAGATATTGATACGTGATATGATGTTGTGATGGTTTCATATGTTTTTTAAAAATCCGGTATAAATTTTTTGTTAACATTATATTTTTGGCTTTGCAGGATATTGCACAAAAATTAAATTGCTCCATTGGTAAAATTAGCTATTAATGTATCATAACATCCGAGGTTCAAATCTTATACAATTCATTTTTACACTAATTTAATCCGAATTTTAATTAATTTAATTGCCAACATGGACAAAAATTGATGACATGGAGTTAAATTAATTATAAAAATTATAAAAATTGCTTACATGGCCAGAACATGTGATGATGTGGACATTAATGCGATGACATGGACATATTATAATTACATGGCATTGAGGTGGCATTGAGGTGGCATTAATGACGTCATACGCCTCCTGTTATATATAATGTAGATATATATATATATATATATATATATATATATATATATATATATATATATATATATATATATATATATATATATATATGTAAAAGAAAATCGGTTGGGAGAGGATAAGGGGAAAAAGGAAACCCAATTGTAGCCCAATTACAACTCTAAGTTAGGTAATTATCCACTAAATAATTATAAATACAAAATCAAAGTTCCCAAAACTATTTTACTGCAATTTTAGTCGATCCAAGAGAGAAAAAGAAGAAGAAAAAAATTAGAGTTTGTAATTTGGAAGCAATAATCAAGAATCAAGGTAAATCCTTAAACCCTATGTTCATATAATTGATTAATTATTGGTATTCATGTAATATTAAGTATGATGGATTAGGGTTGTGTTAAATTCTGTAAATTAATGTTATTAAACATGTTGGGATCAATTAATGATTATATTATAATGATTGGTTAAGAGAATTGAGCGTAAAACATGTTAGATTATGTGTTAGGGTTTGGACAGAAAACTATGGCTGTAAATATGTGAGTGTAAATAACAGATGGTGAAGAGTTAAGTCACGAATTTTAGATCTAAATTGAAGTATAATGAAAGAGCTTTCCAAAAAGTCCAGCCACGATTGATTTCAAGGTCGGGAAGTTGGTCTTTTGATTTTTCTTTGTTAAGGTGTCAAAGCTGTCAAACCGGGACAAATTTTGGGTAAAAGTTTGAGGGTGTCATGTGGTTGTAAAAGTGGTATTTTGACTAGGCCTTCTGGAATAGTTAAATATTAGGTTATATTAGACTACCACGAAGAGGATTCGCGATAAAAACTTGTGGAAGTATTTTATGGAAATCAAAACTTTTTGGTGTGCGTTCAGATCCGAATTTGAGTAGTTGACAAGTTTGAATTTATTATGAGTATTTGTGTGTGTTATTGGTCCATGGCCTTCTGGGATTAGCTTCTATGCTTATGAGAGACCATGGTGAATTTTTGGTGTGAGTTGTTGAGCTTTATTTGTCGTGATTTTATGTGGGCGAATGTACCCAAAAATTCTGTGTTTTCTGATTTTAAGAGTGCAAGAGATTTAGTAAGTGTTAGGTTATGGTGGTAGTTAGTATGGTGTCTAGGAGATCCATGGTGGGTCATATGAGTCTTAGACATCCATCATATGAGTATTACATGGGTTGTAGATTTTAGCTTGGCCTTGTGTAACATGGATTTATTTGTGTTGTTTAGATTTGTGATTTGTGTTTGGAAGCTGCAAGGTTTGAGGTGAGTTCATAGTCCCATATTTTTAACTTGTTTTAAACTTGGGATGGGAATGATGCTTGTCTTAAATGATTTGAATTACTGTGATTATGTGTATGGTGTTAAAGAGCTTGGACTTTTAATGTTATTGTATTTATGCTATATGTGAACGGTAATGATATGATATGTGATAGCTGTGTGGTCCAATTAGGAGGGTGCTTACCCTGTTGCTCTTGCATACGACCTAATTGGAGAGTAGCATCCCTACTCACTATTTTTGTGCTGTATGGTCCGATCGGAGGGTATTAATTTACCCATTATTTTGGGAGCGGGGGTCACGATCCGACCTGGTATGATGTGTTTTGGAGCGGGGGTCACGTTCCGGCCCGATGGTTGCCTTATGTGTGATGTTGCCTAGTAATATATGTAGCTTACATGATAACTATAATTATTTGTCCAGCTATATTTTGTAATCACAGTGATTTTGGCTGCCTAATGTGTTTGAGTCTTAAACCTATGAATCTCACCAACATTATGTTGACGTTTTAAGCATCATTTTCAGGTGAGCTTTCTAAGGATAAGATAGAAGGATGTGGATAGACGAGACCTTAGTTGCATTGGAAGTGGTTTATCATCTATGTTTGGATTTATGTTTTTCTTTGGTTATTTTATTTTGGGGTATTGTTACAATACTTTATGTTTGTACATTGCTCTATTTATGTGCATGTAGTTGTTCTCTGTGTAGACACCAGGTGTTGTGATGATGTCCATGAAGTTACACCCGCGCGTTTCTGCCGTGGCGGGGTGTGACAGATTGGTATCAGAGCTTTGGTTATAGAGAATTAGGCGGTTGGACCTAGACTATAACCTAGGAGTCCCTCATATAGTTGCATTTAGGATCTACGTGTAAGTATAGTATTTTATATGTCTATTTTCCTATATTTATGAGATGTTTTATTGAGTTTCGGACGTCTATTTTATCCCCTATACATAGTATTGTATATATTGACTTTATAATATCGTCTTTCGCATGTAAGATGCATCGTTGGACTACCGTTGTCACTATCGGATGCGAGAGAAGTGGTAGGATGAAACGGATTAACTGCAGAATTCGAGTTCCCGATAGCATGTAGCTATGTTCGGACAAGGAGAGGACGTTTATGGGAAATGTTGGTGGAGAAGAAGTGGAGAGGTTTGGAACCATGGTGACTTCTAGAGATGGAGCCATTACCAAATACCCTTAGTAGTGTCCTCACTTCAGCTAGGAAGGAGATGTGGTTTAGTCTAAACCTCATGATTTGTATGCGCTTGTGAATTATGTAGAATTGGAAGAAAAGAATAGAGATGGTTTTGCATGTTGTCGACTACCTCAACATGTAGGAAACATGAATGGTTGGTTGAGTAAAGATGAAAGGGAGTTAGGATGAAATGGTGTGGATTCGGATCTAGAGTCCACAGCGAGTAGTAAGTTGAATTGATCTGAGTGGGGAGATAAGTGCGAGAGTGGAGTTGAGCCGTTATGCGACGTCTTTTGTTTTGTGTTATGTTTTGGAATTTGTATATTGTCTTTTGCCGTCTGGAGCCATGTTGGATCGTGACTACTCTTGGATATTGGATAGACCTTATCCAAGTGATTTTGATTATAGTGTTTACATGATCGTTGGAATTGTTCCATGCGAGATGAGTGTTTGCGACGTCTTTTGTTTTTGTTTGCATGATTGTTTGCATGATGTGTTGTCATAGGAGGGAGTACACTTATGAAAGGGGGCATAGATAATTATGGTGGCCAACATAATTATACATGCGTCACAACACAAGTGGACTTGGACTTGCAAGTATGATAGCATGGATTGCATGGTGTATTAGGTGTTATGTGGTACATTTGCGTTATCATTGAGATGTGTGGTTTTGGAAGTAAGTATGCGTGTGAAATAGGCTTATAACTATGGTCGCGAACATAATTATAAGGGTATCACACACGTGGACTTGTGACCATTATCGCATTGATTGATGTTTGTTGTTATATGTTGTGGAAGATGGTATGTGATATCATGTTGGTGAGGGCTGTATGGTTAGAGAAGTATTCTCTTAACTGTTTGGACAGTCGTTATACGTTGGGGAGTGTAGGTGGTAAGATTCCATCCTACCTATCATATGTTGATACCTCAATTATCTGTGGGTACTTATGTTGTGGTATTTAAGTTGATTCATTTGCTAGACGCTCCGTTTGTATACCTAATTCTTTGGTTGGCATTCCTACTCGTACCATGATGGTACAGATGCCATAATCTTTCTATTTGACATCGTGAAAGGTGTTGGGTAATCGAATTCGTTTTGTTGGATACTGGTTCGTTTCTTTGGTTATTCCATACATTCATTCCTCGGATGAATGTTATGCTATTCTTCAAGTATTGTTGGTTCGTGACGAGTTGGTGTGGATATTTAATCCCTCATTTACACACACCAATTGAATTTTGTGACCTGTTAGTATCGGTGTTTTTCTATGATTTTGGTTTGATCATTGTACGAATGAGTCTGTAAGGTTATCGTTTGGTTTGCAATGTATTTGCGTGAGTGTTCCCTGGTATGAGATTCGTTTGATGATTATTTTGATTATGTGATTCTTCTGTGTTTTTCGCATCCAATAAAGGGGTTGTTATAAGGTCCTTATGGTATTTTAAACTTTGTTTTCGGTATTTCAAGGTCATTTGTTGGAAACTATTATTTCTAAGGTGAAAAGGAAGTGTGGAAAGAAAATGGTTATGTTGATGTCTTACATAAAATGGTTTATATATATTTCATAAAAAATGTATAAGTTTAAGATATGTCTTGTGAAAAACGGTGTTCATTTGTTTTTGGGAAGGTCGAGTACGGGAATAAGAATTGTCTATGGTTCTCATTTACCAAACTTGTTATGTATTTGGTTCATCGGGTGTTTCTTTCGTTGTGGTACGCTTGTGGATATTTTATGAGTACGTGTATTTTATATTTTCTTTCTATGGGTTTTCATGAACATTTTATACGTGTCTATTTTTATTGGGGGAAAATTTCTCATTGTGCTTTTCTAGCTTTGATTTTGATGTTCGTTACTTCGTTAGTCGGTAATTCGTACCCCTTTTGAGTTCGTTGATATACGTTTTAGTTCGATCGGTTTCATGGTTCGCGTCGTTTACTTAGGATAGATTGTTGTTTTGATTATCAATTTGTTCGTTGAAGAAGAAGAGGATGTTTGCAAGTTGTTCAAGTGAGAGGTTTAGCTTCAAGATGTACGTTCTTCAGATTGCGTGGGCATCGTGGAGGTAGAAGATTCATAAGAGGAACTATGTGATGCATGAATTAGAGTTTGGGAATAGAACTTGGAAACGATGGTTGTATGGAGCAAATAGTGTTATCCTCGCAGATCGTAAGAACCGTTAGCATATATTTGACAAGAGGTTAATATATGTTGAAGAGAAGTTGGGTATTGAATTTTTCAGTGACTACGATTGTCTTATTCGCTATCGTCAAGGAAGGGCGGACATCGTGGTAAGAGCACTGAGCGGGAGTGAACGAGTGAAACTTAGATATTTGTGAGCAATGATTATGATAATTCAGTTTGGAGTTAAGAGGATGATGTTGACAGCCTAGAGAGAGAGGTTCAAGGATGAGAACATGTAAGAAGAATGATCCCTTGGTTTAGACCAGTAATTGGAAAGGAACGAAGATGGAGGAATGTACTTTGCGGACCAGCTATTGGTTTCATTGAGAGGAAGCGTAAGGACATCATTCATGTAAGGTATTTGATACATCCGAGAATGGATAAGACGTATTATTACCTTAGCAAGAGGTGTAAGAAGGAGTTGGTGGGACTTTTTGCTCGGTGAGTTGGTAAAGAACCATGGGGTGTCGCGTTGATCATCAAGAAACATGATGAAATACTTACTTTGCGATAGTGGTAAACGTGTTATAGAGTCTTGAGAACGCATATGTGGATGAGTACGACTTATCATTCTCTAATGAGTGAACTAAGTGAGCGTACAGGTCAGGCGTTGGATGGTGAGCTGAGAGTATGGGTGTGTTTGATTTTGGAGGAAGCCGGGGTATACATTTACTCTTAGCTGAGTTCTCCTATGTCAACAATTATAATTCTAGTATTGAGTATGTGTCGTGTGAAAAGTTGTATGGAAGGTAATGTAGGTCACCTATTCTGTGGGCAAAGGTTGGAACGAGCCAACTAATTGGTCCTGAACTAGAACAAGAGACTACGAATAAGGTTTTCAGATTTAAGAGAGAGATTTAAGGCAACAAGAGATCGCCGAAAGAGTTATGCGGATTATTGCCGTAAGCCCTTAGTGTTTGGTGTTGGTGATATTGTGAGGTTAAAAGTATCTCCTTGGAAGGGTGTTGTGCGTTTCGGTAAGAAAGGCAAGCTAGCACCGAAATACGTAGGACCATTTGGGATTTACGTAAAGGAGTGGATTTGTGGCATACTGGTTGAAGTTAGCTGAGGAATTGAGTAGAGTGCATGATACGTTTCACGTATCTAATTGAAAGAAGTGTTTGGCGGATGCTAGTCTGCATGTGCCATTAGATGAATGTAAGGTTGACAAGACTCTTCGTTTTATCGAGAAACCTGTTGAGATTATGGATCGAGATGTTAAGGGTTTGGAGTGTGGTGAGATAGCGTTGGTAAAGGTATGGTGGGATTCTAAGCGTGGCCTGAGTTTACTTGGGAACGTGAGGATCCAATGAAATTTAAGTACCCAAATTTTGTTTGCGGATGTGGTTGGTGAAGTAGATCGTTTGTAGTTGGATTTTAGATTGTGGAAGTTAGATGCGGGGTATTTATAAATGTTTGTTTTATGGGTATCTGTTATTTGTGAGTGCGTCTTGCGGTTACCTGTTGGCTTTTCATTTGGTTCGAGAGTGTCGTACTATCTGTGAGAAGTCGTTTTGATCATTGGTGTTATTGATCTGGGAGTGTATCTATTTGCGTGTATCGTTGGAGTGAGGGAATGTTTTCTATCGTGTGAATTCGAGTATTTAGTCAGTTCACATTTTTGCGATTCTTTCTCTGTGATTTTATGGTGTGGTATTTATCCGCTTAAAAATCCATAAATTTCCTTTTGCTGTTGTGAGTGGTGACTATAGTAGTTGAAATCTTGGGACGCGATTTCCCTAAGTGGGGGATGATGTAACAACCGTGGTTTTGGGAGGTCAGTTTGACTGATAGTCTTGACTCGGTTGACGTTTGTTTGGTGTGTCCTCGGTGTTTGAAGTGATAGAAGTGTGATATAGGTGAGTTTTAGCACTAAATCCCTTTGCGTAAGTGGTTTTATTGTGATTTGGAAAGTTTGGAATTTGGGAAAGTTCATTTTGATCACCTTTGTCGTGTAGAAAAGACTTGTGTAATTTTTGGTGTTTTTGTGTTTTTGCGTAACGAGTCTTCGTTCAAATATTTGAGCGTTAGCAAGTTACGACTAGTTTGTTTTTATGAGTTATGTTTCAAAAAGAGTGTGAAATTCTATTTTTGGAAACTTTGTTTTGAAAATGATAATTTTTCCGGTTGTCGTAAAAGTTAAGGTTTATCGCGAAAGACGCTCGGATTAGCTACGGGTGTTTATAAAATATGAAAAGTATGAGGTTTTGAGTGTAATAAATAAACTTAATATATATATATATATATATATATATATATATATATATATATATATATATATATATATATATATATATATATATATATATATATATATATATATATGTAAAAGAAAATCGGTTGGGAGAGGATAAGGGGAAAAAGGAAACCCAATTGTAGCCCAATTACAACTCTAAGTTAGGTAATTATCCACTAAATAATTATAAATACAAAATCAAAGTTCCCAAAACTATTTTCTTGCAATTTTAGTCGATCCAAGAGAGAAAAAGAAGAAGAAAAAAAATTAGGGTTTGTAATTTGGAAGCAATAATCAAGAATCAAGGTAAAATCCTTAAACCCTATGTTCATATAATTGATTAATTATTGGTATTCATGTAATATTAAGTATGATGGATTAGGGTTTTGTTAACTTCTGTAAATTAATGTTATTAAACATGTTGGGATCAATTAATGATTATATTATAATGATCGGTGAAGAGAATTGAGCATAAAACATGTTAGATTATGTGTTAGGGTTTGGACAGAAAAGTATGGCTGTAAAGATGTGAGTGTAAATAACAGATGGTGAAGAGTTAAGTCACGAATTTTAGGTCTAAATTGAAGTATAATGAAAGAGCTTTCCAAAAAGTCCAGCCACGATTGATTTCAAGGTCGGAAAGTCAGTCTTTTGATTTTTCTTTGTTAAGGTGTCATAGCTGTCAAACCGGGACAGATTTTGGGTAAAAGTTTGAGGGTGTCATGTTGTAAAAGTGGTATTTTGACTAGGCCTTCTGGAATAGTTAAATATTAGGTTATATTAGACTACCACGAAGAGGATTCACGATAAAAACTTGTGGAAGTATTTTATGGAAATCAAAACTTTTTGGTGTGCGTTCAGATCCGAATTTGAGTAGTTGACAAGTTTGAATTTATTATGAGTATTTGTGCGTGTTATTGGTCCATGGCCTTCTGGGATTAGCTTCTATGCTTATGAGAGACCATGGTGAATTTTTGGTGTGAGTTGTTGAGCTTTATTTGTCGTGATTTTATGTGGGCGAATGTACCCAAAAATTCTGCGTTTTCTGATTTTAAGAGTGCAAGAGATTTAGTGAGTGTTAGGTTATGGTGGTGGTTAGTATGGTGTCTAGGAGATCTATGGTGGGTCATATGAGTCTTAGACATCCATCATATGAGTATTACATGGGTTGTAGATTTTAGCTTGGCCTTGTGTAACGTGGATTTATTTGTGTTGTTTAGATTTGTGATTTGTGTTGTGGAAGCTGCAAGGTTTGAGGTGAGTTCATAGTCCCATATTTTTAACTTGTTTTAAACTTGGGATGGGAATGATGCTTGTCTTAAATGATTTGAATTACTGTGATTATGTTTATGGTGTTAAAGAGCTTGGACTTTTAATGTTATTGTATTTATGCTATATGTGAACGGTAATGATATGATGTGTGATAGCTGTGTGGTCTAATTGGGAGGGTGCTTACCCTGTTGCTCGTGCATACGACCTAATTGGAAAGTAGCATCCCTACTCACTATTTTTGTGCTGTGTGGTCCGATCGGAGGGTATTAATTTACCCATTATTTTGGGAGCTGGGGTCACGATCTGACCTGGTATGATGTGTTTTGGAGCGGGGGTCACGTTCCGGCCCGATGGTTGCCTTGTGTGTGATGTTGCCTAGTAATATATGTAGCTTACATGATAACTATAATTATTTGTCCAACTATATTTTGTAATCACAGTGATTTTGGTTGCCTAGTGTGTTTGAGTCTTAAACCTATGAATCTCACCAACATTATGTTGACGTTTTAAGCATCATTTTCAGGTGAGCTTTCTAAGGATAAGATAGAAGGATGTGGATAGACGAGACCTTAGTTGCATTGGAAGTGTTTTATCATCTATGTTTGGATTTATGTTTTGCTTTGGTTATTTTATTTTGGGGTATTGTTACAACACTTTGTGTTTGTACATTGCTCTATTTATGTGCATGTAGTTGTTCTCTATGTAGACACCAGGTGTTGTGATGATGTCCATGAAGTTACACCCGCGCGTTTCCGCCGTGGCGGGGTGTGACATTAGGTGCTACAACGGATGAGATCAAGGTGGTTTGGAAGTCCACCGCTTGATGGAGGTCTGACTTAATCATGCTTTTGAAAGCATACAAGTTGTCGAGGCGATCATTGATCTCCTCATGGGTGTTAGGTGGGTTATTCCATAAGGATTCCTCTATTTCCTCAAAGGAAGAAAACAAGGATTCAAAGTGTTGTGATTGAGATTGGGGTTCTTGAGGTGGTGGTTAATGTTGAGGTTGATTGTTTTGTTGGAAATTAGGTTCTTCATAAAGAGGACCATGGATGTCGTTGTGAATGGGATGAAACAACATTGGTTGTGGTTGTGGTGGTGATTGTGTTTTGAATGGTTGAGATGATGGAGTTTCAAGTGGCTGTGGTTCAATTGTTGGTGGATTTTGTGATTTTGGAGGAAGATTTTCCAAGTCCTCAAGAAATGAAAGTGGTGATGATGGTGCCGTACCAAAAAGTTCCATGGGTTCAATCTTAGTTGATTTTGGAGGTGATGGTGAGTTTGAGGGTTGAGTTGGTTCCGATGGTGGTGTTGGATCATTTGGTGATTTTGTTGGTGGTGGAGTGGTTGTGACACTTTGTGATATATGAGATGATGTAGGAGTTACAAGGTCAAGGAAATTTTCTTCATGAATTGGTGATGAGATGATGAGTGGTGATTCATCCGAAGATGATGAACTTAAGTTGATTTTGGTGTTGAAGCAACAAGGTTTGACACTAATCCTAGCGGTTCTTCTAATGGGTCGAGATGGTGGTGATGAGTGGTTTGACTTAGTCATGGTGAAACAAGGATGTTAAGGAGATGATAAAGATGTAATAAGGTGATTGTGAGTACAAACTATCCAAGATGGACTAATTTATAGAGTTGAAGAATTTTGAAAAGAGTGTTTCGATTTGATGTTCTTACATACAATGATGGAGGTTTCTAATTATTAGGAAGGCTTATGAAGGTTGTCACTTCACTAGAAGTCAACCCCATGAGGTTTGATGGAGTAAGATGACCAAGATATACACTAAATGCTATGTGGTCATATCAAATGATTTGGTTTAGATATTCCACGGAATTCAAGGAACCTTTTAGAGGGTTCCTTCCTTTGTGTAGAAGGGTTCCTTGGGTAGAGTATGTTTGAATTTGAATTTTGGCGGGAAGAGGCTTCCTATTGGTTGTAATGGGTAAAAATGATCCTAATATGTATATTGGAAGTTAGGGAAGATGTTTCTCACTAAAGAAAATGATTTGGTGTTTGAGAAAGTGTGAAATTAAGAAAAATGAAAAATTTTCTGCAGGTGACTGGCGGAACCAAACGTATACAAGGGCGGAACCCTGATTTGGGTTCCGTCTGATCCGTTGGGCCAAAACTGGGTTACCTAGAAAATGCACTGGCGGAACCCTATTTTTGGTTCCGCCAAGCCAAAAAACTGGATAGAATAATATTTTGGAGGTCGAGACGAATTCCAGATTTTCCAAAAATTCTTGAAACATAACCTTAAATTTATATCTGATTAGGAAATGCAAAAACTGGATATAGAAACATCCTTACCGATAGATTTTGACTGGGGGCTAGCGAAATTCACTATACTTAGTCAAATTTTTCATATTCTTGAAAAATTGACAACATCTAAAATGTCGTCATCCTGCATTAATGTTAAGCCAATACATTGTCCAAAGATAATAATAGAACAAATAAGTACATAAGACCATAAAACATCACAATTCTCATAGTTTAACGACTACATAGTTCTAAGACTTAGTAAATCCAAACACTCCTTATGCAACTATCTCAAAAGCGATCCATCTTCTTCTTGAGCTTTCCAAGATATCTTCCAAAGCATTTGCACATTCCTTTTGTTTGCTTGAATTCCTCGGACTCATTGTCAACAGAGGGAAGTTCTTGGAGGTAGTCAAGTGGGGCTAGCCTAGAGTTAGGAAGACCATCATCATCACTCATTGATGAAGATGAAGATGAAGGCAAGGGAGAGCGAAGACGTTTTCCTTTGGTCTTAGAGACTCTCTTACCACTAAGAGGGAAAAAGATGTGAGGAACAAGAGAGTAGTATGCTAGTGCAAATATTACGATATTTAAACTAAACGGTTTCTTCGGTTTTAATGATGACAAACATGTAACTTGTAATGCATAACGTAAAATATGCAAGTTACTTGTTTACACAAATTATCAATGCATACTTACATCAACATCTCTCGACGTCTCAAGCATGCTTCAACAAAGTCATAGATTTCCATCCCGACGTAAATCACTCAAGGTACGGACAAACAAATCTACTACTTGACAAATGATCAAAGGATTATATTTTTCTAAACTTCACATTTTTAATGTGACAAAACATTTTTTCAAAAATACATTTTACAAACTATTTTTGAATTATAAAGAAATGTTTTATTTAGAAAAATCATTAAAAAAAATTCCTAACAGCTATATTTTACCCAAACCAGCTCCAAACTCCCCCAAATAAACTTTCACCACTAAAGCCAAAATGGAGTATTTTTGTCTGGGACGGTACCACGGTACCACTAAATTTAGTGGTACCGTCCAGACAATTAGTGGTGCTGTCCCACTGTAACGGCTATTTTCTCTTTGCCTATAAATAGTGGACCATTTTCCACTTCCAACCTGATTTTTCCAGCCACTTTTCTCTGGTTTAATCCCTTCTTAGTTAAATCACTTTCTTTGATCATTTAGAGAGTCTTAGTTTGTTTTAGAGTGATCCAATCATCCATTCAAGTGATCACCTTCATTCCTCTTCTAGTCCAAGAGAAGAACACAAAGTATCAAGACGATACAAAGTTTATTATTAGTTTTCCGGTTTATACGTCAATAGGACTTAGACTAGACTTCTTGCACTAAGTTGCGTGATTGGTTTTGCATTGCATATAGGCATAGACCACTTTTCTTGCATATGTGGTTTCGACATCTTGCATGTTTTAGGATGCTTTAGTAACCTCCTTAGGAATGGAACTGAGTTGGTTAATCATGTGCGTCGAAAGATATTGGCTTACATAATTATTTTTCCAAAGGTCTAAGTATAAAAAGTATACCACCTCCAAATACTTAACACTTTCATTAAATCTGTAACATGATCTCTAAAACATCACATCTTCGTGTCTTGCTTGACTATGGGTTGTCTAAACAAGATAAAAGATCATATTAATGCATTATTATTTAAGTAAAAGAAAATGTATTAAACTTGCATTGATCTAACGCATTTACAAAATGTTTTAAACATTTATTATTTTAAGTTTGTTGTATAAATATAGTTAAGAAAATTATTTTTATACTAATGAGGAGTTGAAAAACTAAGAATATTATTCTTAATAATATAAATAGTTTTTCACAAATAAAATAAATGACAATATCGAAGTAGTAACTTGATATGTCATTAACCTTACACATACTACTAGTATTAGAATTGATGGAACACATTCCCTAAATTTTTATTTTCTTTTTAAAAGGAGTGATCGTGAGGGTCAAGAAAGACTTCGCGTTCATATCAATTCATTATTCAAATTATGATTGATATCATTATCGAATCTAATTGACAAGTTTTCGAGTATGGACATGAAATTGGAGTCATTATTTGTTTAGCTTCAAGATAACATCAAAATATGATGAAATATATTATCTTGAATCTACATACTCAATCACACTCGATTGTTATGAAAATAATGACGTCCTCTCAAGACAAAAATAATATGCATCGGATCATAACTCACACTTGTGTTGAAGATGCCATATTGAGTCTTCTTGTCCAATGGTTACATTCCAAACATTAAACTAATATGTTTAAAAGATGCATAAAATACACAACTAAGTAGGATTGACAACTTGGATGTTTCATCCGAAATATTCAAGTAATTTACTTTGCAATGCAATTAGTAAATGGTGTCATTTCCGAAAAACCAAACACGAGCAAACAAAAACCATATGTAAACTTTGCTCATGAATGACTCAACACTCAAAATTACATGTCTAGTAAAAGTGTCATACATAATATGTTATTAACTATTATGTAAGTCATCAATCTTTGAGAATATCACATGTATTTCTCTTATAAAAAGATTGACAAAGAATAACTTATATACTATGCATCTTATTTTCTTTGTCACATGAATGGTTATGTTACAAGAGAATACATTGCATATTGTTAACAAATATAGGGTATTAGAAGTTGAATAATAACCCAACACAATATGTATCATTGCATAAACAAGTAAAATTGGTCATACACTAAAATACTTGTTTTACTAAGCATTTATAAGAGTGATAAGTTTTCTCTTAGAAAAGCATATTTGTTGAAATATACAATATGTCTCATTTCAAATATAATACTCACAAGATCTATTGAGGTAAATAACCTTTACTAGATTCTTCTCTCAAGATATGCTAAGGAGCATTCTTGAAACACTCTCGATGTAGTAAATTCTACATTGTATCACATTAAAACATCTCTTGGATCTAAGAAAACTAAATCATGTTAAAGTAACATGTAACAACTCAACAAAAGAAGATGTCGTCCAAGAGATCTTAAAATGCATCATCTAAACTAAATAATCTCTAAATCTCAAACACGAAAATGAAACATGTTGCTTGCCTTTGTTAGGATATTGTGTAAGACATGTCCTCTTTATGTACATGTTTTTTGATATATGTCTCGTAGAGTCATACTAGGCCATGTAGTAGCAAAATAAGTTAATGACATCTTTGCTACACTTCGACAGGCAAATATAGGAACTTGACTTTTTCTAACATGAGAATGACTATTGAAGAACCTATCGCACTAGAAATTCAATTTGACCTAACGGTTGAATTGCTTCCAGGAGGGAAGTTGGGTTCGTGGTATAACCCGTAAAAATGGTCGTGTTTAGCCTGAATTGAGTACCACTAGTGATAGTCTCATACTCATTCTCCAACTTGAAAAAGTTTCATTCCTACATTTGACTAAAGAAAGTTTACATCAGCGAACTTTGTCTCTCATTAGGATTGCATTATGAACCAGTAGGATTTAGGATTCTCCTTAGCAAACCTAGATTACTTGCATCCCACATATGTGTTTCTAATTGATAATTGTTCTTGTGAGTTATGATTAGATGCCTTCATGATCTCTTAATGCTCAGTAATTAATTAATTAATTAATTGTTGAATGCATGTTTATTAGAAATGTTTTGTCTTTGATTAGCTGTTTGGATATTATATCTCTTGATATACATATCTACGATACATGCTCTTAAATGCTAAATGATTATCATGTTTTGCATGATGTTTGCATTTATTCCTTATGTGCATTTTACATTATTTGCTTGTGATGAGGCGAAAAATGATCCATTTTTAGGGGGTCATTTAAGCCCGGAATTGAATTTATTTGATCAAATATTGCCCTAAATCGTTCCTTTTGTGATTTTAGGTACTTTTGGAGTGAAATTCCGAAAAGGAAGCATTTTGGACGTTTTTGGAGCATAAAAATGAAGAAAACGACAAAGTCTTAATTTTCCTTGCTGGGAACAGTACCTGATGGCGTCACAAAGTTCTACATGACGGCGTCAAGAGAAAAACAAGAGGTGAAGTGGATAGAGTCCATCACGATCCATAGAGTTTTTACACTAGGGGCATGACGGCGTCACCATAGGCCGTCATGGTCCCATTACACATGACGACCCAGAGAAAATTTGCACTTGACGGCGTCAGATCTGGATCTAGGCAATCCGATATTACTATGGGCGGCGAGTTGACGGCGTCAGATTTTTCTTCTTGACGCCGTCACGTTGGAAAATATATATATATATATATATATATAGTTTTGTAATTTTCATTCATTAAGAGAGGACAATTGGAGGGATAACTTGGAGAAACCCTAGCACAATTTTTACTTTACTTTCAAGGGATTTTACCCTTTCAAACCTTTCATGTTCAATTAATATAAGTATCCTTTCAATTCATTCAATATGTCTATGTGTTGTTTGAATATATCTTACGCTTGTCTTGATTTTAACATGTTAGGCTAGATCTCTTGTGTGTTTCCTTAGATGTAGTGAAACCTAGATGTTGATTATGGGTTGATTGCTTGTTTATAGTTGTTACGGATGAATGATTTTGATGTTAGGCTTAAGAAAACTGGCAGACTTCCATAGGGTAACATGCTTGAACGTCTTAAGAAACATGAACCAATGCGTACTAGGTTTTTATGATTGTATTTAATGCATGAGCGAATTCTAATGATCCCATGTTAGGAGCTTCTTGCAGGCTTGACATAGTAGTGAAGTAGGAGCTTATAGAGTTGGGAAAGTACGTACGCCATCCCACGAATGGTATTAAGGAATATAACCCGTCATCCACGCAACTGTAACAAACTATCAACCTGTAAAAGATATCTAGGGAGTAATGAAATCTAAGTAAACATAATTTTCCCATTTATTGTTCACACCACTAGTTTAATTAGCTTTATTTACATTTTTTGTTATTTTATTTTGATTGCATCTTTAGTTATTGGGTTAGTTGATTAGCAACTAATTCCGCCCACTCTTCCAAAACCCGAGATTTTAATTGCTTTTATAAAAATATAAAAATACAAAAAGAATCATCCCTCACCTCTAGACTTAATTTTTAGGCTTTCTAATCTTAGCGACACTATTCCTGAGTTGAACGATCAATCCCCCGGTACTTGTCACTATACTATACTACAACGATCAGGTACACCGCCTAGTGGGGGTTGTAAGCTTCTCGAGATCCCTTGAGAGGTAAAGCCTGGTGCAATTCCCACGCATCAAGTTTTTGGTGCCGCAGCCCGGGGAATAGTTATTGTCTAGGTTCGGATTTCTTTTTATTAGGTCTACTTTCTAGATTCCTTTCTAGTAAGATTTTATTTTTATTTTTAGGTTTTCTTTAGTCTATCTTATTTCTTCATGTCGTTGTTCGTAATCTTTACCATCCGACATCGTGGAAGGTGGTAACATCTTTGAACCCATCAACCCACCATAACAAAACCACCCACAAAACCCACCACTAGCAAACCAACCTCTTAGGTCCCGAACCCTAGGAGAGTATTCCCATCCTAGCCACCAAGGCTATCGAAACACTATTGAGCTCACCCAAGGAGCCAATGTGTCCCCCTTGCGATCCGAAACCATCCAGTTGGTGCAAAGCGGATGTGCATTCCATGGACTTCGTTCTGAAGATCCTAACCAACATCTCAAGGACTTCCTTAAAATCATAGATTCTATAGACCTTGATGTTACAACTAGAGAGTCGACCCGATTACGCCTATTCCAATTCTCTCTACGTGATCAAGCTAGTCAATGGCTTGAACGTTTACCCGCGGGATCCATCACCTCATGGGATGATCTCACCACTCGTTTCCTTGCTCAATTTTTCCCACCGGGGAGAACTACCAAGCTTAGAAATGATATCTTGATGTTCCAACAACGTCAAGGTGAAACTCTATATGAAGCATGGACTCGTTTCAAGGACTTACTCCAAAAAGTCCCTCATCATGGCATAGATCTTTGGCTTCAAGTCCAAATCTTCTATGACCATATCGATCTCTCCACAAGGCGGATGATTGACCAATCGGCCAGTGGTAAGCTACGTGATCTAAGTGCGGAAGAATCATGGGAACTCATAGAAGATCTTGCTCTCTATGACAACGAAAGTTGGAATGATCCCCGTGATTTGAACAAAACGGTCAAGGCAATATCTTTGCCTTCGAACAGTTCTAGCACTCCCGACCGTAGGATCATGGAACTTGAGGACCAAGTCAAGTTTCTCATGAAATCTTACGAAGCTCCTAAGCTTTCAAGCCAAGTGAACAAAATCAATTCTTCATGCGAATTATGTAGTGGTCCCCATGACACTCGTGATTGCGTGGAACTCTCCGGAACAGCTTTTGCGGACTACGCATCCTCGCGTACCAACGAAGCGGGAGACAAGTGGTACACTTTCAAACCCGAGCCAAAACCTTACGGTGATTCCTACAACCCTTCTTGGAAAAATCACCCCGAACCTTAGGTGGAAACAAAACCAAAACAATCCTTCCAATCCGCCTAATCGTTACCAACCAAACGGTCCACCCTCCAACCGCACTTTCAACAGAAATCCTTCTAATAATTATGGTAGTACAAACAATCTTGAAGGATTGATGTCCAAGTTTATGGCATCTCAGGAAGCTCGCATAGCTTAGTTTGAAACCGAATTCAATCAACAACAAACGGAGATGACCAATAAGATTGACAACTTGTTGAAATCCCTCAACAACCAAGCACTAACTACACCTAGAAAGGACACTAGGGACATCAAAAAGAGGGAGATTGTTAGCGCAAATATTACGATATTTAATCTAAACGGTTTCTTCGGTTTTAATGATGACAAACATGTAACTTGTAATGCATAACATAAAATATGCAAGTTACTTGTTTACACAAATCATCAATGCATACTTACATCAACATCTCTTGACGTCTCAAGCATGCTTCAACAAAGTCGTAGATTTCCATCCCGACGTAAATCACTCAAGGTATGGACAAACAAATCTACTACTTGACAAATGATCAAAGGCTTATATTTTTCTAAACTTCACATTTTTAATGTGACAAAACATTTTTTCAAGAATACATTTCACAAATTATTTTTGAATTATAAAGAAATGTTTTGTTTAGGAAAATCATTTCAAAAAATTCCTAACAACTATATTTTACCCAAACCAACTCCAAACTCCCCCAAATAAACTTTCACCCCTAAAGACAAAAATTGGAGCATTTTTGTCTGGGACGGTACCACTAGATTTAGTGGTACCGTCCAGACAATTAGTGGTGCCGTCCCCCTGTAACGGCTATTTTCTCTTTGCCTATAAATAGTGGACCATTTTCCACTTCCAACCTAATTTTTCCAGTCATTTTCTCTGGTTTAATCCCTTCTTAGTTAGATCACTTTCTTTGATCATTTAGAGAGTCTTAGTTTGTTTTAATGTTATCCAATCATCCATTCAAGTAATCACCTTCATTCCTCTTCTAGTCCAAGAGAAGAAAACAAAGTATCAAGAAGATACAAAGTGTGTCATTGAGTAGTGGACTTGCATTACTAGTTTTAAGCTTGTTATATCTTGGTATACATCAAGTAGTCATTACCTTTTGTTTAGTCTTGTGAGAGTGGATCATTGTGATCTTGTTGAGATCTTGGAGATCTCTTGTAGCTAGTGAGCTTGTGTGTTGATCAAGTGGATCAAGGGTAGATCAGGTAGATCGTGTAGGTTGTGTTGATTGTGTGATTTGTGAAGATCGGGTAGATCGTGAGTAGATCAGGTAGATCAAGTGTAGATCATGTGGATCTTGAAGCTTGTGTGATTTGTGAGGATCAGGTAGATCGTGGTAGATTGGTACTAGCTAAGATTAGTACTCGACATTTAGCTTAGTGTCAGAAAATAATGTAAGCGACGTTGTCTGGTTTTCTCCGCCGAGCATGGAGCTTGTTGATGAGACGAAAAGTGTTATGCTTTTAGGGGGTCATTTAAGCCCTAAGTCGTGATTATTTGATCAAATATTGCCTCAAATTGTTCCTTTTGTCATTTTAGGTACTTTGGAGAAGAAATCTGGAAAAGGAAGCATTTTGGATGTTTTTGGAGCGAAAAGTGAAGAAAACGGCAAAGTCTCCAAAATCAAGCTGGAATGTTTTTGGGAATTAACAAGTGATATAAAGTTTACACGAGACGCTCCAGAATGTTTTTGGGAATTAACAAGTGACGCGTCATGCTTTGGGAAGCCAAGGCCGTCAAGAGCAATTTTACATGTGATGGCCAAGAGATGAATTATACGTGACGGCGTCAGATCTGGAACTAAGCAATCCGAGAAGAGTATTGGCGGCTAGTTGACGGCGTCAGAATTACAACGTGACGCCGTCAGACGTGTAATCTCTATATATAGTTTTCTAATTTTCATTCATTAAAGAGAGAACTTTTGAAGGAACTTTACCACAAACCCTAGGTCGAATTTTCACCTTATTGTAAGGGTTTCAAACCCTTCTTTCATCCATGTTTCAATAAAGATAAGTCTTTTAATAATCATTAAATATGTCTATGTGTTGTTTGATTCTATCTTATGTTTGTCTTTACTTTAATATGCTAGGCTAGGTTTGTTTGTGTTTGCTTAGATGTAATGAAACCTAGCCATTGATTGTTGGTTGATTGTGTGTTATTAGTTGTTGTGGATGAATGATTTCGATGTTAGGGTTAAGAAAACTGGCTAATCTCCAATTGGTAACTTGCTTGAACTTCTTAAGAAACATGAATCGGATGTGTACTACGATTTTAATGGTTGTATTTAATGCATGAGTGACTACTAAGGAGGCCATGTTAGGAGCTAGTTGTCGGCTCGACATAGGAAGAGGTAGAAGCTTATAGAGTTAGGGAAGATCGTACACAGCACCACGAATGGTATTAAGGAATATAACCCGTCATCCACGCAATTGTAACAAACTATTCAATTAATGATAGATAGCTAGGGAGTAGTAAAATCTAAGTAAAAACGTTTCTCTCATTATTGTTTTTTCTCAATATTTACTTTCTTGTTATTTTATTTTTATTGCATTTGTAGTTATTTGGGTTAGTTGACTAGCAACTAATTCCGCCCACTCTTCCAATACCCGAGATTTTTACTTGCTTTCCATGAACCGTAAAAATACAAAAAGAATCATCCCTCACCTCTAGACCTAGTTTAATTAAGTTTTTATCCTAACGACACTATTCCCCGAGAGAACGATCAATCCCCCGGTACTTGCCACTACACTATACTACATCGGTCAGGGACATTGCCTGGTGGGGATTGCAAGCCTCTTGAGATCCCTTGAGAGGTAAAACCTTTTGCGAGGGCGCAATCCCAAGCATCAAGTTTTTGGCGCCGCTGCCGGGGAATAGTTATTGTTTAGGTTGAAATTTCTTTTTATTAGGTCTACTTGCTAGATTCCTTTCTAGTAAGATTTTTATTTTATTTTTATAGGTCTTCTTTAGTCTATCTTTTTCTGCCCAACCCATTGCTCAAATCTTCCTTGGCCATCATGGTAAACGAAGATCTCTCTAATCTTAGAGTTACTAGGAGTCGTAGTTCCATAAGAAATCTTGTCCCACCCTACGTAGAACCTGAAAGGGAAATGCATAGGCTAAGGCAATCTCTTCCAACATCCGAACCGTTTTGCGCAACCATCAACTTTGATGAGGCTCTTTCTGAGGAAGACTCTGATCATCACCTTACACCCCCTAGCCCCCAATCCAATCACAATATGGACATTCCAGAAATTCCTACCCCTAAGTGCCTTAAGGATTACTCTTCCCCGAACCCTCGCGGCTTTTCAAATGCTATTGTTTTTCCAAACGAACACACCAATGGGGTCTTGCGTGCAAACGATGTTTGGCTTGTCCAAAGTGTATGCAAGTTTCACGGGTTGATAACTGATGACCCAATCCAACATGTTAGGGATTTCTTAAAGATAGTGGACACCCTCCATACGGATGGGGCCACTAGAGACACGTTCCGATTACGGTTCTTTCCTTTTACTCTTCAAGAAAAAGCCAAAGATTGGTTTGATAAACTTCCTTCTGAGTCCATTTTTTCGTGGGAGCAACTCATCTCTAAATTTTATGAGAAATTCTTTCCAGCAGGAAGAACCTCAGCATTTAGGGACAAAATCCTCCGTTTTCGTAAAGGAAAAGACGAACCCATCTATAAATCCTGGATTAGATTCAAAATCTAATAAGACAAGTTCCCATCATGGCATCGAGCTTTGGCTTCTTGTCAAAATCTTCTATGACAATATCTCCCAAAACGACCAAAACGGAATCAATAATTCGATAAAAGGAAAAATAGCCAATCTAAGCGCTGAGGAAGGGTGGAATAGGATTGAGGAATATGCTCAAGATCAGGACGATACCAGGGATGAACCCGATTCAACTATGAGTATATCCGAAATCGTACAAACACCCTCTCCTGAGACCCGGCTGAGAAAGCTTCACGAAAAGGTATCGTACCTAGCAGGGTCGCGAGCAACTAAACGGTTGTCAAACCCATACTTGATTTGCGACCACTGTGGGGGCCCGCATGAAGTAGAAGATTGCGGAGAAGAAACCACCACCGAACATGCGTGTTTGTCAAGCCATGACATCTTCGATGATCCTTCCCTTTTTACTTTATACCGAAATGATAATTTTACTCCTTGGGGGAATCTTGCAAGAAGAAAGGAGGGAGAAAAAGGCCCTGACTTCAAAATCAGGAGCACTTTTGAGGGTGATCTTGGACACTTCACTCATGAAAAAGGTTTATTGTTAAAAGGGCTCGACGACCTCATCACTGATCAACAAAATGACATAGAAAATGGTTCCTAGAACTTAATGCTGCCCTTGATGGCCACAACAAGCCCCACGTGAACCAAAAAGACCCCTTGCTCGCTATTACCACCCAAGCCGGAACAACAACTAAGGATCCTCCTTATCTGAGCCAACACCCCGTCGCCATTGAGCCGGACGTTCTTCACGAAGAAGAAGGTAATGCGAGTGATGAGATTCCCGAGCAACCCCCTCAAATAACCTCTTCTTCACCTACTTCACCCAACCAACCTGTGAAAGTCCCATATCCATCCCGCCTCAAGAATCAAAAGATTAAGAATGATAATAAAAGATTCTTGTCATACTTTAAGGATTCGGTAGTCACCATACCCCCTCCTTGATGCATGCTACTATATGCCAAAATATAGTACATACTTCAAGAGACTACTCGCCAACAGAAAAAGACTCAAGGGTCTTGTGACCCTAGGAGAAGAATGTTCAGTGGTGACCCAATGAGGACTACCAAAAAAAGGTGGACGACCTGGGTAGTTTCACCTTGCCCTGTTCCATAGGATCTCTATCGGTAAAGAATGTTCTAGCCGATTTAGGGGCAAGCATCAACCTCATGCCATATTCCATGTTCCTCAAATAAGGGTATTCATGATTGAAACCAACCCGTATGAACATCCAACTAGCCGATAGATCAATCAAATACCCCTTAGGGCTATGTAAGAATGTGCTAGTTAAAGTAGGGAAGTTCAAATTTCTGGTTGACTTCGTAATCTTGGAGATGGAAGAAGTTGACCTAGTGCCCATCATCTTAGGGAGACCATTTCTTGCCACTGCTCGTGCCATCGTTGATGTTCATGACGGTAAGTTAACCTTGCGAGTAGGAGCCGACAGCTTAACCTTTGATATTAAGGATACAATGAACTTTTCTCTCGAAGCAGCTAACCGGCTTTATTTCATCGGAGAGGTAGATGAATTAACCGATGTCATTGACAACTGTGTTGATGAACAAATCGAAGAAGGCTGGTTGCGGGACGAAGCTTTCTTACCCATATTTGAGAAGGAAAAGACAAAGGGTGTTAGCGCAGTCTCCTTCTATTTCGGACGAGAAGTCGCTGAACTACTCGAGCTACGTAAGCCCGAAAACAAACTTAAAACCTCCATCGTCGAGCCACCCAAGTTAGAACTTAAGGAACTCCCAAACCACCTATAATACGCTTTCCTCCAGGGAGAAGATCAACTCCCAGTAATCATAAACTCTTCCCTTGAAGGTGGAAAAAAAGATAAACTCCTAGGAATTTTTAAAAAATATAAAGGGGTTATTGCATGGAGTGTAGCCGACATCAAGGGAATCGACTCGACCTTTTGCGCGCATAAAATACTCATGGAAGAGGATTATAAACCGACCGTGCAACCTCAGAGGCGAGTAAATCCCAACATCAAGGAAGTTGTGAGAAAAGAGGTCATCAAGCTCTTGGATGCAGGGCTAATCTACCTAATTTTAGATAGTCCGTGGGTTAGTCCTGTACAGGTTGTACCAAAGAAAGGAGGGATGTCAGTGGTAAAAAGTGATAATGACGAGTTAGTGCCCCAAAGGACAGTCACTAGTTGGCGTGTGTGCATCGATTATAGAAAGTTAAATGATGCAACCCGGAAGGATCACTTTCCTCTCCCGTTCATAGATCAAATGTTGGAAAGATTAGCAGGGCAAGAATACTTTTGTTTCTTAGATGGGTTTTCAGGGTATTTCCAAATCCCCATCGCCCTCGAGGACCAGGAAAAAACCACGTTTACATGCCCTTATGGGACATTCGCTTATAAGAGAATGCCTTTCGGGTTATGTAATGCTCCCTCCACTGTTCAGCGATGCATGACTGCAATATTTCACGAGTTGATGGAAGACAGCATAGAATCTTCATGGATGATTTCTCAGTCTTTGGAGACTCTTTCGATCGCTGTCTTGCTAACCTCGAAAAAATGCTCAAACGTTGTGAGGAGACCAACTTGGTTCTAAATTGGGAAAAATGCCATTTTATGGTAAAAGAAGGGATTGTGCTTGGGCACAAAGTCTTAGGGAATGGAATTGAGGTGGACCGAGCAAAAATTAAAGATGTATCTAAGCTACCTTATCCAACTATAGTCAACGCAATACGTAGCTTCTTGGGTCACGCTGGTTTCTATAGGAGATTCATTAAAGACTTCTCTAAAATAGCTCGGCCAATAACTCAGTTGCTTGTAAAGGATGCTCCGTTCGATTTCTCTCAAGAATGCAAGGATGCATTCGATCGGTTGAAGCAGGAACTCATGCAAGCCCCAATCATGGTTACACCTAATTGGGAATTTCCCTTTGAAATCATGTGCGATGCCAGTGACTGTGCTGTTGGAGCATTATTAGGCCAAAGGCTTAACAAACACTTCCAGCCAATATACTATGCTAGCAAAACTATGAATCCTGCTCAGGAAAACTACACCACCACTGAAAAGGAGCTATTGGTTGTAGTATTCACTTTTGATAAATTTCGTCAATATCTTGTCCTTTCAAAAAACGGTCGTTTTTAAAGATCATTTGGCTCTTCGATACCTTTTTGCTAAGCAGGACGCTAAACCACGACTAATTCATTGGATCCTGTTGTTGCAAGAGTTTGATGTTAAAATTCGTGATAAGAAGGGAGCAGAGAATCTAACGGCTGATCACCTCTCTCGACTCGAAAATCCCAGCCTTAGCGAATCTGACAAGAGTGAGATTCAGGATTCATTTCCTGAAGAGCAGCTCATGTCAATAAATGATTCTGAACCTTGGTACGCGGATTATGCTAACTACCTAGCAAGCAGAATTATTCCGGAATACATGAACAGACACGAAAGAAAAAGGTTCTGCGCTCAACTAAAATACTACTTTTGGGACGAACCTTTCTTGTTCCGAAGATGTCCTGATCAAGTGATCAGGCGTTGTGTTTCTAAAAAAGAGGTAATGAAAATCATGAAAGAATGTCATTTAGGTCCATCTGGGGGGCATCATGGAATGAACACTACTGCACGAAAAAATTTCGACGCAGGATTCTATTGGCCTACAATATTTCGTAATGTGAAGGGAATGATACAGGCATGGGATGTTTGTCAACGAGCTGGAAATATCTCCAGGAGGGATGAAGCACCTCAGAATTATATACAAGTTTGGGAGGTTTTCGATGTTTGGGGAATAGATTTTATGGGCCCCTTCCCATCTTCAGGGATGAATACATCTTAGTGGCCATTGATTATGTTTCAAAATGGGTAGAGGTACAAGCCCTTAGGACCAACGATGCTAGGGTAGTTATTCATTTCTTAAAAAAACTGTTTGCTAGGTTCAGCATTCCTGAAGCTCTCATTAGTGACAGGGGAACCCATTTCTGCAACACACAAATGGAAAAGGTTATGAAAAGATATGGAGTCTTCCACCGATTCTCCACCGCTTATCATCCTCAAACCAACGGTCAAGTAGAAAATACCAATAGAGCGATAAAGAGAATATTAGAGAAAACGGTCAATCAAAACAGAAAAGATTGGTCGTTTAAACTTGATGAAGCTTTATGGGCATTCCGAACTGCCTATAAAACACCTATTGGAAAAACCCCCTTCTGCATGGTCTATGGCAAGGCATGTCACCTTCCAGTAGAGCTAGAACACAAGGCATATTGGGCACTTAAGGCTTGCAATTTGGATTATACGATCACAGGAACAAATAGGTTCTTGCAACTCTAGGAGCTTGGTGAATTGAGACTGGAAGCGTATGAATCCTCCATTACATATAAAGAAAGGGCAAAAAGATGGCATGACCAAGGGATTAAGAGACCTAAGGAGTTCTCAGAAGGAAACAAGGTTCTACTATATAATTCTCGTTTAAGGTTGTTCCCTCGGAAACTTAAGTCTAGATGGTATGGACCTTTTACCGTGAAAAGCTCTTCTAAAACCAGAGCTGTTGTGTTGATAGACGATGAGAATAGGGAATTTACTATGAATATACAACGCGTTAAGCATTATCAAGAAAATGGTAATGAAATGATCAATGAGGAAGACATAACCTTTGAGGAAGAGGTCACGTGATAACCCATGACTTTGAGTCTAGCTACAAGACTCGTAAATAAAGAAAAGCGCTTCTTGGGAGGTAACCCATGCTTTATTTGTTTGATTGTTTGTGTGTTTGATTTTATTTGTTTCCGTATGCATGTTTTATTTTTATTGTTTGTGGCTCATGTTTCAAAATAAATCGTAAAAATGCTTTATTTTGTTTTTAACTTCATCTTGATTACATATAAAGGTATTTTGCAAAAGATAATTGTAAGGGAAATCTAAATTTGTTTCTAAGAACAAGATTGAACATGAGTCACAACAATATTTAACGAACATGCATATTAGTATTTGTTTGAGTCAAATGCTTGTATCGAGTCATAATGATGTTTTACAGGATTTCTAGGAATTAAGGCGTGAGTTTTTCTAGAAACTTAACATAACATTTCTGTAGGTCACTTCTGACGGCGTCAGGGTTATAACCTGACGGCGTCAAGTGTAAAATTCTGGAAATTTTGCGAGTTTTGTTTTTCAGCCGGAGTCATAGAGTTTTTGGTAAATCTTTAGTTTTATAAACTCCATGAAATTTGCCAATATTCATTCGACAAGCATTATATCTTAATTTGCTTTCTAGGATTTTAGTATATATAGAGTTTGCTGCCGATTTTATGCGAGGTTTGCGTAACACCCCCTAAATTTCAACAATAACAACGAAAGACTTTATGGGGTATTACTTAGAGGATCGAAGTCAATATCATAGAAAACAACTCAAAAGAGACGTTTTTATAGTTATATTTATCATTCAGCAAACCAAATATCCAAGTACAAAAGTTGTTTCATAGTTTAACATACCCTAGAAGATATGAATTATTAAAAGCGAATGATAAAAGATTTATTTAACACCCATGACGGGGTTTAGTGCCCACTCCGTGCCTTGAGCTCCTTCTTATTAGTTACCTGAGATAAACATGCTAAAAGTCAACAAAAGTTGAGTGATAATCATAGGTTTAAGTTTAGTAGTTGAAGACAAGCTATAAGTGATAATTGCATCGAATTACAATTAATAAGTTAAAAACAGTTGATATTGCATTAAGCTCATGACACTCAACGATTAACAGGTCACATCAAATATGATGGAAGGTAACAATGGCCCTCTGGATAGGTTTTTGCCATTCACCTATTAAGTTTAAATAAAGTGCATTTGGTGGCCCATCCTGGCAGACGCAAACGAGGATTGTTAGTCCCTAATAGATCTATTCACAACTATTTCCGTTCACCCTTCAAGTGATTAAGGTTCATGATGTGAGGGTCTTTTGGCAATAAGGTACTTAAGCAATAACAATATCAGGCATAGCATACCAATAAAAATACTTGTGTTCAGTTTTGTAGCATGTATCTCCCCACGAAAATAGTTATATAAAAGTGGACTATGAACTCACCTTAGTGGTACAGTGGTAAGGGTATCGAAACTCAATTGCAATAAGGGAACGGCTCCAACACACGACCTAGATGATATGGTAAGTTTTAGTGTTTGATAGTCTGAAATGGTTTAATCGCGAGTAGTTTTTAGAATACAACAATTGTTGGTTTAACGATAGCAAAACTTGTGGTTTAATAAAATATCGTAAATTCAAATAAGTTATATATATATATATATATATATATATATATATATATATATATATATATATATATATATATATATATATATATATATATAACGTAAAGTTATAAATAAGAAATTGAAATAAACAAAAATGCAAATGTCGTGAAGTGAAATCGTAAAATGAAAAATAATTGAGAATGTCAAATATAGTATGTTGGTCCTTGTCCTTTTCTAGTTTTTACACTTTTTACCCTAACGGCGTTAGCGTTACACCATTAGTCCAAAGTTAAATATATTTATGTTTTAAGTCCAAAAACTTCCAACTATTACACTTTTCACCCAATAGTTCATAAAATCAGTTTTTCATCCTAAAGTTTGTAAAATGGCAGTTTTTCACCCTAACTTTATAAACTTTATATTTTTGACCCAAACGTTATAAACTTTGCAAAATTAGTCAAAAATTCACCAATTTCAAAACTTTGCATTTTTATTTCTTAATTAAGCTAAAAACAGCTTCATTAACTTTCCAAACTGCTTATTTATAGAAAAGTGCTTATTTAGAGCTTATTGGGCTTTTAACGAGTAAAATCCAAGGCCTATTAATAGTTATCGATCCATTGGGTTTAAAAAGGTTTTGGGCTTGGTTTCGGGCTTATCTTAGGAAGTTAAAAATATTTCAAAACTGCTTATCACGACAGCTTATTTTGTTTGCTTGTTTTCGACTGATTGGGCCTTAAGGCCCAATCGATGGTTTTCTTGTTTTTCAAAAGCGGTTTATAGTCGATATACTTTGTATTATTTAGGGGGTCAAGATGCGAGTATTTTTACATGTGGTCTATACGAATTTGATAGTTGGTTAGGTGGTCTAATAGGTTGTGAAATAATATTGTATGCTCGTTAAGTTAGATTTCAAAATATACGCTCGTTCTTAGACTGCATGGAACGAGTTTTTTATAAGTAAAAAGACTTAGAATAATTTCTAATTGTTTTGCGTGTTCACGCATGTGATCGATGTGAATTAGAAACGTGTCTCAAAACTGGTTCGTACGTGCGTTTAGGATTTTGATCTTTATGTACCTTGATAAACAGCGTGGTAAATATATAGATGGATGAAAATATGTATGTGTTGTTTTAATAGATTACGAGTAATGAGGTTCAAGTGAAAGTGATATAACATGATAAAATCAATTTATACGAGTCAAGTAAAAATTAAAAAGAGGTACGAGACTTACTACACCAAGGATGGTGGGGTGTAACGAGTTGTAGAGTCGAGGTAAGGATAGTACGAGAGTATGGCTTGATAGTCGACTCAACCAAGGTTCACAAACAAGTATTTGTTCTTCCTAAACACCACTCGAAAGACTTGTTTCCTTGCCCAAAGTTATTCGAACACAGAATCTAATGGAAATGACTTAGAATTATTTGTGACTTGGTTTGTATGTAGTGTGTCGAGTGCATGCATGCAAAGGTGGCTTATATATGAAACTTTGGAGTGTTTCAGGAAGTATAATTTATGAGATGGGATGGAAGTGTGTAGTAGAGTGAAATATAAAGTCTTGGTAGGGTGTAAGAAGGAGAGGTAACATGTTTCTTTTTGTTTCTAGCTTGTTGACACAAGCCACATCAAACAAAAATGTTAGTTTATATTGTTTATATATATTTGGTTGTACGTATGGTTTTCCTTTTAAAATGTAACTAGTACTAGCCTAGAAACTATATAATAAGTTTGCGAGAGCTTGAAATGAGGATATTGTCTTTGTGTCTTAAAACATATGTCGACATCCATTTTATAACATACACGATTTGGAAATTTGTGTAAGACTTGGTTATAGTTGATCAAACTTGACACCTAAACATGAAATCATGCTAGAATTATTATTAGAAACTCATAGAAACAAACGGGATTTAAAACGGTTATGTTTTGAATTATTCATAAATCGGATGGGTTGTTTTGGGGACCAATTACTTTGCCTCGTAAAAACATAGTAAAACTTGACCTGTGGATCTAAAATTCAACATACTTGAAGTTGGCTAGGTGAGAAACGAGGTAGTGCAAAAATATATAAGAGTCGTATGTAAAAATCGAGCATACGTGATGCGTTTCTTAGCTTGGTCCTAGTCGAATTATATGAAATAATTATAAAGGAATTTGGGCTTGAGATTTGTGGGCTGATGAATTGTAATAGGCGAAGAAAATATTTGGGCTAAGAAATTTAAGGGCCCGTTGGTATTATAATTTGTGATTAATTATGATTAGGAAAGTTTAATTAGGATTTAGTGAAATGTTTACGTGAGCCTGGGAGTTGTCGAATGCGTTTTGCCAAAATACGTTACGTAAGTTTGTAAATGGTAAAAGTTTAATATTTTCGCGATTTTAAACTATAATGGTACATGTTTGAGCATCGTTCCGACACAAACAACATCGTGATTTTGAGTAACATATCATATTTAACAAACAAGATTTTTGTTATTGGTAAAAATGTTATTAATTAACATAATGATATATTAGACATTGATTAGCATTTACTATTCATAGGGAAAATTACGGGAGTTTACAATTTGCCGTGATTGTTTTCTCAGGTTTAACTAGTTATATTGGACAAGAAGATGATTTATATTTCTGGAGGGAAGCTTTCAACGTTCATTTTCTTGGAGGAGGATCTAACCATGTTATCGCATTATCCACATCGAGTGAATCAGGGGAGTATTTGTTTCATTCTTTAACCTTCGTTACTTTTACATCCTTTTTATTGAACATTGGGGACAATGTTCAGCCTAAGTGTAAGGGGAGGGTAAATGATGATACCTTAGAGAATCCAAATCACTTTATGTTTGTTTGTTCAATAGTAGGTGTCTAATAAAACTAAGAGAAACACTTGTTAGGGTAATTTTAGCGCCAAATTTAATTTTTTTTTACAACATATAGGAGTGAAGCTTTAGCCTTAATAATCGTCTCATGGATAGGAGTTGTATGACTAGCATGAATTACCGTACCACTCAAAATTTTCCACCCCAAATATGTGAGGTTCGCCCCTAGATTTGTTAGGAAAAGATGCTTATGAGTGTACCGGTAGTACTTAGATTCTAGAACTTGTGATAGTGATGCATCCCGAGACCGCTAGTGAGACTACATTCGTGTAGTAGGATTTACTACAAGATAAGAGGCATTAGGATCACCCTTGTGTTAAACCCATATCATAATTACTTGACCACTAAAGTCAATACACTTGACTAGTAAAGTCAATTAATTTTTCCACACCTTTGCGATGTACTCATTTTTAGTACACGATACCCCTAGTACACCCCTCTGAGCCTATCTTTTTCGTTTCTAACTTTAAGCATTTTACTTAAAGGTAGAATTTGTTTACAATCCACCCCAAATGTACACCCAAATCGCCTTAGCCTTCCTTGTATGCACTCATCTTTAGTGCATTATTGTTACATGTTTAAACCCTTAGTTAATTGTCTAATTGATTACATGGTTGCTAAGTCGAGTCATATCTTGTACATATTGTTTTGGGATGATTGGGACTCCTGGGTAAAGTACTATTGTTATGGAGTATTGGGGAAGACGTCCATTATTACCCCCATATGTGCGTTAATATTTAAAAAGTACTCCAAGTGTTTTGATTATCTTAATTCGAGTCATTAGAATAGTTGATTGTAAAGTATGTAAAAGTTCAAGTGTAAGGGGAATGCAAATTTCATACGATGTATTGTTTTGGATAGTAGGGCAAAAGTGTATGAAAAAAAATCGAAAAAAAAATCAAGAAAAATGAATAAAAATATAGAAAAAGAAAAAGAGAAAAAAACATACGGACTACCATCCCTTTTCCTTTTATATTTATTTTATTTTTTTGTAGTTTTTGATTAGCTTAAGTCGAGAGGAGTCTTGGCTTAGCAACGCCACATTGTACATGTAATTGACCAAGATGATTAACTTGCCACCAGTAAACATTGCCTTTATCCAACAAAATCGTGTTTATCATATCCCTACACCTCACGTTACAACCCTTTAAAAGACCTCTTTGATAGTTTATCCTAGGTGCTTACACCAAGTGGTGAAGGTTTGATCCTTTCCCAAGCCTATGGTAATCTATGTGCTATGACAGGTAGTGAGAGATATTTTTCATTTTTACATTGTGATATATACTTTTATTACACCCGAGAGATGTGAGTATCTAAACACTATTTGTGAGGTGCTAGTGTATAATTTCCGTGCTTGTTTTGGTTGAAGTGGAACGAGTTTTTGTTGTAATTACTTTTATATTAGTGTTAAATGAACCCTAGCTTGTATTTTGATTAGAATAAAAGCGCATTTGATTGAGGACAAGCAAATATCAAGTGTAAGGGTATTTGATGAGATGAAAAGTGTTACGCTTTTAGGGGTCATTTAAGCCCTAAGTCGTGATTATTTGATCAAATATTGCCTCAAATCGTTCCTTTTGTCATTTTAGGTACTTTGGAGAAGAAATCTGGAAAAGGAAGCATTTTGGACGTTTTTCGAGCGAAAAGTGAAGAAAACGGCAAAGTCTCCAAAATCAAGCTGGAAATAGTACCTGATGGCGTCACGCTTTGTATGTGACGGCGTCATGTGTTGGCAAATAGGTGGATATAAAGTTTACACGAGACGCGCCAGAATGTTTTTGGGAATTAACAAGTGACGGCGTCATGCTTTGGGAAGCCAAGGCCGTCAAGAGCAATTTTACACGTGACGGCCAAGAGATGAATTATACGTGACGGCGTCAGATCTGGATCTAAGCAATCCGAGAAGAGTATTGGCGGCTAGTTGACGGCTTCAGAATTACAACGTGACGCCGTCAGACATGTAATCTCTATATATAGTTTTCTAATTTTCATTCATTAGAGAGAGAACTTTTGGTGGAACTTTACCATAAACCCTAGGTCGAATTTTCACCTTATTGTAAGGGTTTCAAACCTTTCTTTCAACCATGTTTCAATAAAGATAAGTCTTCCAATAATCATTCAATATGTCTATGTGTTGTTTGATTCTATCTTATGCTTGTCTTTACTTTAACATGCTAGGCTAGGTTTGTTTGTGTTTGCTTAGATGTAATGAAACCTAGCCATTGATTGTTGGTTGATTGTTTGTTATTAGTTGTTGTGGATGAATGATTTCGATGTTAGGCTTAAGAAAACTGGCTAATCTCCAATTGGTAACTTGCTTGAACGTCTTAAGAAACATAAATCGGATGTGTACTATGATTTTAATGGTTGTATTTAATGGATAAGTGACTACTAAGGAGGCCATGTTAGGAGCTAGTTGTCGGCTCGACATAGGAAGAGGTAGAAGCTTATAGAGTTGGGGAAGATCGTACACGACCCCACGAATGGTATTAAGGAATATAACCCGTCATCCACGCAATTGTAACAAACTATTCAATTAATGAAAGATAGCTAGGGAGTAGTGAAATCTAAGTAAACACGTTTCTCTCATTATTGTTTTTTCTTAATATTTACTTTCTTGTTATTTTATATTTATTGCATTTGTAGTTATTTGGGTTAGTTGACTAGCAACTAATTCCGCACACTCTTCCAATACCCGAGATTTTTACTTGCTTTCCATAAACCATAAAAATACAAAAAGAATCATCCCTCACCTCTAGACCTAGTTTAATTAAGTTTTTATCCTAACGACACTATTCCCCAAGAGAACGATCAATCCCCCGGTACTTGCCACTACACTATACTACATCGGTCAGGTACACTGCCTTGTGGGAATTTCAAGCCTCTTGAGATCCCTTGAGAGGTAAAACCTTTTGCGAGGGCGCAATCCCACACATCAGTTGTTGATTAGTGAAGTAACTCTCGAGTTGGGTACTCGGGGAGTGGAGTAGGGCGAAGAGGAGCTTCGTGACCGAACCACTATAAATTGTCGTGTCCGGGTTTGCGTTTTCTTAACTCATCTCTTTACTTTTCATATTTGCATTTACCACCTTATATTTATGTTTTCATTGCATTTATATTTGTGTGGTTAGTTGCTTATATCATGTTGACTATGTTTATGGCATGACATGATTCTTGTGTTATGTTTGTGTTGTGATCTAGTTGATAATATCTCTAGTTGTTTTAGATATATAATTGAGACTTTCCATATTGCGTCACACTTGATCGGATGTTTGATACAAAAGATTTAAGTTTTTAAATGGAAACGTATTCACCCCCCCCCCCCCTCTACGGTTTCCACATAGTCAAGGCAAATTCCTTTGTCATTAGGTTGAATGGGTGAGATGGCTCTAAAGAGACGGGTGATAAGCATCCCGTACGGGAGAGCGGTTTTTCCATTCAAAGGTATGCCGACCATTCTTCTAGCCATGTAATAAGCCAAATTGAAGGGTTGTCTAATGGAGATACTATAGAGCATGTAGCAAAGACATGTGTTCACATGATCTCTATTTACTATAGAAATTATGACATTAGCTCTAAGAACTTCTTCCCATTTCTTAAATTGAGGCTTAAGCTCATTGAGTTCCATTCCAAACGGGTCTTTATTAACTTCATTCCCCGAACGATTTTTCTTAGTGTTTATGGTTCTTATGAAAAGATTTTCACGAAGTGCTTCTTTACTAATAAGAAGAGAGGCATAAACGGGATTGCAATTAATGGAGTCAAGACTTGAAAGATGCCACTTATCCGTGTAGAGACACGTTCCATTACTTGGGATACCAAGGATTGGAGCAAATTGTTCTAAAGGAATGGTGTTTTGATGTTGGTTGGTAGTGAAGTTTAAGGAGATTTGACCGTATTCATCACTAGAAAGATCCACGGTAGCATAGAACTCTAGAATGAACCTAGGATAAATTTGTTCATCAATGTCTAGAAGACAATCAAAGTTAATAGTTGCTAGTTCTTAGCGAATATAAGTTCCTTCTTGGAAGGATAGATCAATGGTTCTCCCCTCATGGACATACCATTTTTCTAAGCCCTTAAAGATGTTGACTTGGGTTGTAGTAAGACCTTTGGTCATATGGTGTTTGGGTAGATACTTAAGGGTGTCCTTGTGATCGGAGAATGTTGCGGGAGGCATGTTGATTCCTAGAAAACACAAAATTTCACATTTTAGTTTAGGTCAACGACTTTTTATAAAGTAGATGTTCTAGTGTGTGTCTATATGCAAACAATGTGGAGACTTTGTTATCTTGACTCATTTGAATGCTTGATGCGTGGGAATTGCACCAGGCTTTACCTCTCAAGGGATCTCGAGAAGCTTACAACCCCTACCAGGCAGTGTACCTGATCGTTGTAGTATAGTATAGTGACAAGTACCGGGGGATTGATCGTTCAACTCAAGAATAGTGGCGCTAGGATTAGAAAGCCTAAAAACTAGGTCTAGAGGTGAGGGATGATTCTTTTTGTATTTTTATATTTTATGAAAACAAGTAAAATCTCGGGTTTTGGAAGAGTGGGCGGAATTAGTTGCTAGTCAACTAACCCAATAACTAAGATGCAATCAAAATAAAATAACAAAAATGTAAATAAAGCTAATTAAACTAATGTAGTGTGAACAATGGATGGAAGAATTGTGTTTACTTAGATTTCACTACTCCCTAGATATCTTTTACAGGTTAATTTTTGTTACAGTTGCATTGATGACGGGTTATATTCCTTAATACCAATCGTGGGGTGGCGTACGTACTTCCCCAACTCTATAAGCTCCTACTTCACTCCTATGTCGAGCCTGCAAGAAGCTCCTAACATGGTATCACTAGAATTCACTCCTGCATTAAATACAACCATAAAAACCTAGTACGCATTGGTTCATGTTTCTTAAGACGTTCAAGCAAGTTACACTATGGAGATCTGCCAGTTTTCGTCAGCCTAACATCGAAATTATTCATCCATTACAACTATAAGCAAGCAATCAACCTATAATCAACATCTAGGTTTCATTACATCTAAGCAAACACACAAAAGATCTAGCCTAGCATGTTAAAATCAAGACAAGCGTAAGATATATTCAAACAACACATAGACATATTGAATGAATTGAAAGGATACTTATCTTAATTGAACATGAAGGGTTTCAAGGGGTGAAAACCCTTGAAAATACTGTAAAAGTCGTGTTAGGGTTTGTTCAATTCGACCCTAAAATTATCCTCTCCTTTAGAATGAAAATAACAAAGAGTATATATAGATTTCTTAAGGTGATGGCGTCAAGAAGAAACTTCTGACGCCGTTAACCCGCCACCCATATTATTCTCGGACTGCCTAGATCTAGATCTGATGCCGTCATGTGTAATGTTGTTATGGGCCGTCACCACTTTTACTCTTGACGGCCATGCTTTGACGCCGTCACGTTTTCACTAGGCCGTCACCTCTTTTGCTCTTGACGCCGTCATCAAAATTCTTTTGACGCCGTCAGGTACTGTTCCTAGCAAGGAAAATTAAGACTTTGCCATTTTCTTCACTTTTATGCTACAAAAACGTCCAAAATGCTTCTTTTCCAGAATTCACTCCAAAAGTACCTAAAATCACAAAAGGAACGATTTAGGGCAGTATTTGATCAAATAAATTCCAATTCCGGCTTAAATGACCCCCTAAAAACGGATCATTTTTCGCCTCATCATATACCCTTACACTTGAGATTTGCTTGTCCTCAAGCAAATGCGCTTTTATTCTAATCAAAATACAAGTTAGGGGTCATTTAACACTAATATAAATGTAATTACAACAAATAATCGTTCCACTAAAGACCAAAGACAAGCACGGAGGTCATACACTAGCACCTCACAAATAGTATTTAGATACTCACATCTCTCGGGTGTAATAAAGTATATATCACAATATGGAAATGGAAAACATCTCTCACTACCTGTCATAGTAAAATAGATTACCATAGGCTTGGGAAAGGATCAAACCTCCACCACATGGCGTAAGCACCTAGGATAAACTAGCAAAGAGGTCTTTTACAGGGTTATAATGTTAGGTGCAGGGATATGGAATACATGGTTTTGCTGGATATAGGCAATCTTTACTGGTGGCGAGTTAATCATCTTGGTTAATTACATGTACAATATGGCGTTGCTAAGCCAAGACTCGACTCGACTTAAGCTAATAAATCAAAAATAACAAAAACATAAAACAAACATAGAATGAAACGGGATGGTAGTCCGTATGTTTTTCTCTTTTCTCTTTTTCTATTTTTTTTCTTTTTCTTATTTTTTTCAACTTTTTCATTTTTTTATTTTTTTTTATTATTTTTTTTTTGCATACACTTTTACCCTACCATCCAAAATAATACATCATACGGAATGAACATTCCCCTTACACTTGAATTTTTACATACTTTACAATAAACTAATCTAATGACTCGAATTAAGATAAACAAAACACTTGGAGTACTTTTAAGATTAACGCACATATGGGGGTAATAAAATGATGTTCTTCCCATTACTCCATAACAATAAGTACTTTACCCATGAGTCCCAATCGTCCTAAAACAATATGTACAAGGATATGACTCGACTTAGCAACCATGTAATCAATTAGATAATTAACTAAGGGTTTAAACAAATAACAATAATGCACTAAAGATGAGTGCATACACGGAAGGCTAAGGCGATTTGGGTGTACATTTAAGTGGCTTGTAACAAATTCTTCCTTTAAGTAAGATGCTTAAAGTTAGAAACAAAAAGATAGGCTCGGAGGGGTGTACTAGGGGTTTCGTGTACTAAAAATGAGTACAACGCTAAGGGTGTGGGAAAAATTAATTGACTTAACTAGACAAGTAATATGACTTAAATGGTCAAGTAATTATGATACGGGTTTAACACAAGGGTGATCCTAATGCCTCTTATCATGTAGTAAATCCTACTACACGAATGTAGTCTCACTAGCGGTCTCGGGATGCATGACTAACGCAAGTTCTAGAATCTAAATGCTACCGGTACACTCATAAGCACTAATAGTAAATGCTTTTCCTATCAAATCTAAAGGCGAACCTCACATATTTGGGTGGAAAATTTTTCTGAATAGTACGGTTTTGTGCTAATCATACGACTCCTATCCATGAGACGCTTGCTATGGATAAAGTTTCACTCCTAAATGTTGTAAAAAAATTTAAATTTGGCGCTAAAAGTACACTAACAAGTATTTCTCATAGTTTTATTACACATCTACCATCAAACAAACAAACTCAAGTGCAAGTTTATCTATAAGGCATCATCATTTACCCTCCCCTTACACTTAGGATGAACATTGTCCCCAATGTTGAATTAAAGAATGTAAAAGTAAAAACAGGTAAAAGAATGAAATCAAATACTCCCCTGATTCGCTCGGTATGGATAGTGTGGTAATAAGGTTAGATCTTCCTCCAAGAAAATGAACAATCAAAGCTTCCCTTCCAGAATATAAATCATCTTCTTGTCATACATAACCTGAGAAAACAAACAAGGCAACCTCGCGTAAAATCGATGGCAATCTATATATGCTAACACATCCTAGAAAACAAAGTAAGATATAATGCTTGTGGAATGAATGTTTGTAGATTCCCTGGAGTTTATAAAACTTAAGAATTAACAAAAACTTTAAGACTCCGTTAGAAAAACAAAACTAGCAAAATTTCCAGATTTTTATACGTGACGCCGTCAGAAGTGACCTGCAGAAATCTTTATGTTAAGTTTCCGGAAAATTTTTGGAAAAACTTTGTCCTACTTCTTGGAAAATCCTGCAAAACTTCATTATGACTCGATACAAGCATTTGACTCTAACAAATACGAATATACATGTCCATTTACTATTGTGGAGAATCATGATCAATTTTGTTTCTTAAAAACATATTTGGGGTTTCCCCTTACACTTATCTTTTGCGAAATACCTTTGGATGAAGTTAAGACTAAGTCAAACGACAAAATAAAGTATTTTCACCATTTTAGTTTTGAAACATGATCTACCAACAATAAAAATTAAGAATGCACACGGAAACAAATAACAATAAAACAAATAAAAATTCACACAAAGCATGGGTTGCCTCCCAAGAAGCGCTTTTCTTTATTTACAAGTCTTGTAGCTAGAATCAAGGTTATGGGTAATTACGTGACCTCATCATCAAATGTTACATCCTCCTCACTAATCATTTCATTGCTACTTTCTTGATAAAGTTTTACACGTTGTATGTTGACCGTAAATTCTCTGCTTTCGTCGTCTAATAACACAACAACCCCAGTCTTAGAGGAACTTTTCACCGTAAATGGCCCATACCATCTAGACTTGAGTTTCCCTGGAAATAATCTTAATCAAGAATTATACAATAGGACTTTGTCCCCTTCTGAAAATTCCTTAGGTTTCTTAATTCGCTGGTCATGCCATCTTTTTGCCCTCTCCTTATATGTAATGGAGGATTCATACGCTTCTAACCTTAGCTCATCAAGCTCATGGAGTTGCAAGAACCTATTTGTTCCAGCGATTGTATAGTCCAAGTTACACGTTTTAAGCGCCCAATAAGCCTTACCGTAGACCATGCGGAACAGGGTCGTTCCAATAGGTGTCTTGTAGGCAGTCCGGAATGCCCATAAGGCCTCATCTAGTTTAAATGACAGTCTTTTCTATTCTGACTAACCGTTTTTTCTAAAATTCTATTACTAGCTCTGTTGGTGTTTTCAACCTGGCCATTAGTCTGTGGGTGATAAGCGGTGGAAAATCGATGGGACACTTCCGTATCTCCTCATGACCTTCTCCATTTGCGCATTGCAAAAGTGGGCTCCCTATCACTAATGAGAGCTTTAGGAATGCCGAACCTAGCGAATAGCTTTTTCAGGAAATGAATAACTACCCTAGCATCGTTGGTCCTAAGGTCTTGTGCCTCTACCCATTTTGAAACATAGTCGATGGCAACTAATATGTATTCGTTTCCTCCCGAAGATGGGAAGGGTCCCATGAAGTCGATTCCCCAGACGTCGAAAACCTCACATACTTGTATAAAATTCTGAGGTGCTTCATCTCTGTTTGATATGTTCCCGGCCCGTTGACATGCATCGCATGCTTGTACCATTTCTTTAACATCACGGAATATTGTGGGCCAATAGAATCCCCGCATCGAAAATCTTTCGGGCGGTGGTGTTTATCCCATGATGGCCACCAGAGGGGCCAGAGTGACATTCTCTCATGATTTTTACTGCCTCACCTCCCGAAACACAATGTCTGATTATTTGATCAGGACACCTTCGGAATAAAAATGGTTCATCCCAGAAGTAGTATTTTAGTTGGGCAAAGAACCTTTTCCTTTCGTATTTAGTCATGTGCTCCGGAATGAGACTACTCGCGAGATAGTTAGCAAAATCAGCGTACCAAGGCTCAGAATCTGTCATTGACATGAGTTGTTCGTCAGGAAATGAATCCCGAATCTCGCTTCTACCGTGCTCGTCAAGGGGATTTTCAAGACGAGATAGGTGATCAGCAGCCAAATTTTTTTCCTCCCTTTTATCTCGGATCTCAACGTCAAATTCTTGTAACAACAAGATCCACCGAATTAGTCGTGGTTTAGCATCTTGCTTAGCAAAAAGATATCGGAGTGCCGAGTGATCGGTGAAAACGACTGTCTTTGAAAGTACAAGATATTGACGAAATTTGTCGAATGCGAACACTATGGCTAATAATTCTTTTTCAGTGGTAGAGTAATTCTCTTGAGCAGGATTCATGGTTTTGCTAGCGTAGTAAATGGGTTGGAAAAGCTTGTCATGCCTTTGACCTAATACAGCTTCGACAGCATAATCACTAGCATCGCACATGATTTTGAAAGGTAACTCCCAGTTGGGTGTAACCATGATTGGAGCTTGCGTGAGCTCCTTTTTTAGGAGATCGAATGCATCCTTGCATTCTTAAGAGAAATCGAAAGGGGCATCCTTCATCAGGAATTGAGTCATTGGCCGGGCTATTTTAGAGAAATCTTTGATTAATCTCCGGTAGAATCCGGCGTGGCCCAAGAAGCTGCGTATTGCTTTAACAGTTGTGGGATAAGGTAATTTAGATATAGCTTCCACTTTAGCTTGGTCTACCTCAATCCCATTCCTCGAGACCTTATGTCCCAACACAATCCCTTCTTTTACCATGAAGTGACATTTTTCCCAATTTAACACCAAGCTGGTTTCCTCACAACGTTTGAGCATTCTTTCTAGACTAGCAAGATAGCGGTCGAAAGAGTTCCCGAAGACTGAAAAGTCATCCATGAAAACTTCTATGCTATCTTCCATCAGTTCGTGAAAGATCGCGGTCATGCATCGCTGAAAAGTGGCGGGGGTGATGTGCTATTTGTTAGTGCAAGTTTTAAATTAATAAGGGTGAATTACCAAATCTAGAAACAACACATACGAGCAAGTGTACTCGCCCGTTATAGCAAGATATGATGGTAAGTCGGGATCGTTCGCAGGGATTTGTGAGTGAATCAAAATATAAGTTTAAAAGTAAATCTCTAATGTACGCAAATAAGATAATAAACAAATTCCATACTTGTTTAGACTAGTTTTCTACTTAATGATACACATGATTGTGATAACTTTTGATAACACGTTGGTTGAGATAATTAGATGGTGATCTAATCTATTGTTTCTACAAGTTAAACCTTCGTCAAGATTTTAGTTCATAAAAACAAGCTTTAGGTGTAAACCAATCAATTCAAGATCTATCCAAGGTTCATAAGGTATGGTGAATATCTTAAACACAAGACAAACTCTTATTACAAATCAAATACTCTTAAGAAATGCTCAATACAAAAGGTAACCTATTCATAGACAAAAAGGTCACAATTGTTTATAAACATTTAAACTTTCATCCAACTAAAGGTTTACAAACAATCCGATTTGATGTTATAAAAGTATTCTCATTACAATCATACTTCTTGTTTCTTTGTTTAGTCAAGAATAATTATGGTGAAAAACAATCATTCATAGACAAATGATTATAACTAGTTGAGTAATAACAAATCTTTCGACCCTTGAAACTATTATCAATTAGTTAACCTTGGCTAAACAAATGTCACGATGAAACTTAAGGTACAATTGGTTCTTAGGATTGACTTGAAATTGAATTAGAACATGTTATCACAATCATAACTATCACGAAGTATAAAACATCATCAAAACAAGTGTAAAAAGATTACTAGCCACTCATAGCAAACATGCAAATAAACTCAGAATATTTAACATTAGAATCCATTGTTTTAAGTCTTACAATGCTTGGAAATTGATAACAATTGACAAGGTATTGGTAACCTAAGTGTTGGTGATGATTTCTTGAGATTTTCGGACTCCAAATGTTGCTTCCTTGGTCCTCCAAAGTTCCTAGTTCTTTCTGCACGAATTTTCCTCCTTTGAGAGCTAGATGATGATAATAATTGAGATTAGTTGAGAGTAAATGGTATCTTGAATGGTGTCTTGAATTATGCACTCTTGAGGTCCTTATAGGCTTGTCTAATACTCTTAGTAATGAATAGGGACTTAAATGCTGTAACTTGGACAATAAGACACTAAGAAAGGCCTAGAACCATGGGACAAAAGACCAAGATTCATGCACAAAAGTTGGCAAAAACATGCAGAAGTGACCATCCGATCGGTTGCGGGTTGATACCGATCGGATGGAAATGGTCATTATGGCTATCCGATCGGTTAGACTCTGGCCGATTGGATGGTAAATCCTGGCTGTTTTGGACTTTGACTTTTCCTTGTGTAGTTCTTTATGCACTATCCAAACTTGATTAACTTCTGAACTTGGAACTTTGAAATGACAAAACTTAGATTCTCATATGGAATGCTTCACAGATTGGACTTTTGAGCTTGGGAATCTTCGTGTAATCGCGTATACTTCATTTTCTTCACTTTTTCTCCATTTTTCCTGCATTTGGCTACATATGCTACAAAAACATAATTTGATACGATTTAGTGGCAAAAGCACATAAAAACAACCAAATAACATACACAAAAACACTAATAACGCTTATAAAAACATGTTAACTTTGAGCGTTATCAAATCCCCCATACTTAAACTTTGCTTGTCCTCAAGCAAATCTAAAAGAAAACTAAATATCCACATGGTAACCAAGAATGATTAGAAAAATGTGATGCAAATCCACCAAGTATAAGTACAAGATAAGATTCATCATTTTTAAGCTTAAGTGATGAAAAATCAAGATGTTTGACAATACCCAATGATTTTCTCGCTTGATTAACATTTATAAAACACCTCACAAAAAAGGAACGAAGTATAATTCACTCAATCACTCATTTATTTAGGTAGTGGAGTATATATAAAAGAAATCACACTCATTGCTCAGTCATGATCTAATTATTACCATAGGCTTGTACAAGAAACAAAACTACACCGCAATGGCGTAAGCACCAAGTCTACATATCAAAGAGGTCTTTTATTCGGGTTGTAATGTAAGACTTCGGGTTGTACCAGGCTTATGTTTAAACATCTCATACAAAAACTGTTGGTCCCTTTTACTTGGTTAACTATAACTACAAAGCTAAAGTAACCAAGTTATATGACTTTAAACAAAGATGTATAAAATGATTAACAATAAAGCAACGTAAACATAAGAGACAATATTTTCCAACGTTTAATTCTTTATTAGAAGTTAATCAAAAGAACCGTACCCAAGTGTTTGCGGAATAACACTTAGGATTGAAAACGACAAGTATGGTATTGACTCCTCACTAAACTCAAACTATGTTAAGTGACAACTTTCAGGACCCACTGAGCTATCTCAGGGGTTATGTTGTTCTTTGGAGGAGTAAAAGTGGTTTGTGAATGCTTTGCATTAATTGCACAAACTTGTCAACTTTTACTCCTCTCTTATGCTCCCTATTTATACACAAATGTGAACAACCCTATTATACAATGGACCTAAGTGTTCCTCAATAAAATCTTGATAGATTTTATTCTCTGGCAAGGGAAACTTCTTTGGGTTAAGTCCAAAAAACACTTTCTGATGATAGCCTGGTTTTAACTATTTGAGGAAAGTTTGACCTTAAAGTGATAAAGCACATTAGTGAAACAGATCAAACTTTCCCGCCAAGTCCCGTCAAAACTTCAGTCTTCTAGTCATCAGTCTTCAGTACCATGAAGTTGTTGAGGAGTCTTGGGGTTCAGTGGGTTATTGTCATCCTCACTGAACCCATCACCTTCTTCTTGGCTTAGATCACACTTCACTGAGTTCCGCTTTACTGAATGGAGAACCTTTCTTCTTAGGCTCGGTCTAAGCATCCTGAAGATGACTCACTGAGGTACTGTTCACTCAGTGACTTGTTTATACTTAGGTTATTTTACGTTTAAATCCTTGTTAGAAGAAGATTAGGGAATTCAGTGACCCAACAATCTCCCCCTATTTGAACATACAAATAGCCTAAGTGTTTCTTGATTCAGTGTGAGTTGGCAGGGGTCTACATCTCTTACTGAATGTTGTTGTAATTATAAGTAGGAAACATAATTTAAACAAAACATCAAAGTTTATTCATAGTTATTACAAGTCCTACAAATTACAAAAAAAATAAAAGGATAGTTGTTGCAGATCAGATGTTCAGGTGGTATCCAAGGTTTTCAAGCTTTGCTTTCTTTGATATGAGTAGGTGTCTTTCAAGATGTTCATTGATCATTGCTTCCAAGTCCTGGCAGAATCTTTTGTTCTCATCACTCTTGATGGGGGACGCCAACATGAGGTACATGAGCATTGCTTTGATTCCTGCCTTGTCCATATCAGACCACCTTTGGAAAGCCAGGCTTCCATACTCATCAGTGAAGCATAAGCCTCTTTCAGGAGCTTCAAGGACCGCATTGTTCACGAACGTGATCCCTTCAGGAAGCGACCTGTCACACTCTAACCCTGGTACTTTGATCTCAGGCTCCATCTCAATTTGCTTCCTTTTCCTCTTGGAAGTCTTAGATAGAGCAGTCTCTTCTGCTGAGTCAGGAAAAAGTGAGGGAATGTTAAGAGCTTCAGGCATTGCTCTCAGTCTGTCGTACCTATCCTTCAGTGATTCGAGAAGTTTAGGTACCACAACATTGTTCTTTTTGGCAATCATAGAACGAAGCTCATCAAGCTCAGTGATGCCAAAGTCAGCAAACTTGAAAGGCTTATGGACGGCAATTATTCTTTTATCACGTCCCTTGAAGACGGTGATAATTGCAGGATCGGTGTTTCTGTGGATTTGAATGTCAGTGATGGTTTCAGGTCTTAACCTTTCCTTCATCACCCAAGTATACTTTTCGACCCTGTGTTTTCTGATTTGAGCGTCCTTCCTGAGCTTGTTTTCCCTTTCCTTTTTGAGAGCATTAAGCTCTTCTTCCTGAGCCTTTTTAAAGGCTGCACCAACTTGCACAGTTGCTAGTGCCTCAGTATCCAAACTAATCTTCTCAGCTTCCTCATGAACAACCTTAATGAGAGCAGGCTTGCTCATTCTCTCTTCTTCAGCCACCTTGAGTAGTGTCTCAGTCCTTTCCATGTGAGCTTGAATTTCGTCATGAGTGATATGATGTACTACTCCATTGATTTCAAACGGGACTTTGATAGGTGCATCAGGGTCAAATCTGACCAAGGTTGAGGCTGGCTTGAGCACAATTTCAGGACTAGAGGTGGTAGCAATACTTTTGCCTCTGTCCTGTCCGAGAGAAGAGGAGACTGATTCCTCCTGTGGTGGAACTTCAGTGATTGGTGTGGCTTCAGTGACATGCTCCCCCTCAGTGTGAGAGGGCTGTCCAGCTTCTTATTCAACAGTATTAGGGGCTTCAGTAGCATTCTCCCCCTCAACATTTGGCTGAGTGTCAGTGATGGCAAGTGTTGGCTGTACTGAAGAAGAAGTAGATGCTCCCTTGAAGGCTTGAAAAATTTCAGTCATCAAAGACTTGATCTCCTGAGTATCCTGCTGAATGATGGACACCCTGGAGTCAAGTGTATCCTGTGCATGTTTAAGAGCTGTCATCCTGGATCCCATGGTCCATGCCAGAGAAGTAGACCTTTGGGACTGAGCTGTCACTGATTCTTCCATTTTGAAGAAGGAAGACTTGAGAGACTCCATAGTAGTGGTGAGACCCTGAAAATTAGAACCCTTTAGCAAGTCAAGTAACTCAGTGAGGGCCACTGAGTTTACCTGATACATCTCAGATGCCTGAAGTAGCTTCCTGGTGAGTTCAGGATTATCCTTGACTGATTCTTGAACCGACTGAACCCCTACATTCAGCTGGTTGAGGGTTATCAAAAACTGATTCAGGCGGGTGATCATCTGAGTCAGGGAGTAGTTAACTGAGGCGTGTTGTTCCCTGACATCTTCATCAAAGTCTTCGACAACATCTTTGAGATTATGATAGTGAACCGCCTGTTCAGTGTGCATGTCAAAGACCTCATCAGTGATCCCCCTGTACAAAATGTTAGTAATCTTTTTGATGAATTTGGTGAAGGTTGTCACAGTGAGAGGAGTCTGATCATCTCCTGAGGACTCTGGCTCGGAATGTGTGTCAGCATCATCATGGTTAGAAGATTGAGGAGACTGAGGAATTGGTTCAGGGACTGTTTCCTCAAGCTCCATGTCATCTCCGGCCTTAAAAACTTCCTCATCACTGTTGAATTCATCATCAGAGTACAAAACTGCCTGAGCTTCAGCTAGGGATTGAATCTGCAAAGTAAGGTTATCCGGCTCCTCTTCATAAGAAGATTTGCCTTCATTATGGCCAGGTCCTGATCCCTCAAATCCAGTAGATTGGGTTTTATCTACCTGGTCGTCAGGGTCAGTTCCCGAGTTATGCGCACCTTCGAGGGTGGTTGTGAGTTCCATATCAATGGGTGGTATGTGTCCCTCTGAATCTTTGTCCCTCGTGACCCCTTCAGGCACTGATGGGTGTTTCTCAGTACCATCACTAGGAACCGTGAATGTTGTGTCCCTATCAGCGGGTTGTATGTTTCCCTCTGAGTCTTTGGGATGAGTTGTTGTGCCCTCAGACAAAAGCTTTGATTGGCGAATGTCCTCATCAGGCACTTGAGTGGTTATACCCCCCTTTCCAATAGACTTGTGCTGGCCTGTCGAAGATTTAGGGGCGAGAACTCCCTGTTGCTTGGGTTGTGATTTACCCGAGCCTTTGGCAGGATGTGAGTGTTTGTGGGTCCCCATCTCATTGGAGTAGTGCTGCTCCACTGAGGGTATAGGACCCCTTACTCCCTGATACTCTGGTTGTGATTTGCCAGAGTCTTTAGCAGGATGTGAAGGTTTAGTTGGTTCCGACCCTACTGACTTGTTTATGCCAGCAGGGCCTTTGGGAAGGGTTCGCTCAAGGACACTGAGTGTGATGTCTCAGTGCCCTCCGTTGGCCTTTGTTTTGTGGCCAAAGATTGGCTTATGATCCTGATGGTGTCAGCAGTCAGGGTCTGTTGTTGTTGCCCCCTATTGTCAGGCTTAGGGGCAGAGGTCTCAGTTATGAGTGGCTTGGGTTGAGCCACCTTCCTGGACCCCTGTCCCTTCTTCATCTTCACCTTTTTGGTGGGAGAGGGAATTGGTGAAACAATGTTGTCACCCTGGATAGCAGTCAGCATGTATGTGGTCAGGGCGACAGGTGTTACCTCATTAGGGTCACGTGAGTAGTTTGCCTTATGTAAGACATCAGGTTCAAAGCCGACACTGTCAGGCTTGATATACTCAGACCCTAGTAGGTCATTCAGGGCGCAGGAAATGAATCTAGGGTAAGACATGTGTTTTTGCCTAGACTTCCTACCCAATTTGCCTATGAGGTCCCTGAAGATAATTTCTCCAAGGTCAATCTTTTTACCCTCAATGAGATAGTACACTATCATTGATTGAGTAGTGTTTAGTTGCTCAGTTGAGGACTTATTCACCCCAAGGACCTGAATTACAAATGTCATCAGGATCCTCGAAGGGGCAGGGAACCATGTTTTGATGATGGGGGCTTTGTTTAGTAGGGCCCCTGGAGTAACATCAGGATGATGCTTATCATAGGGCCCTAGTTCTAAGAGGAGTTGTTTAACTTCCTCTTCATTAGGTGGGGCAACAAAGGTCTCAGTGTAGTCAAGGCCAGTGGCTTTGACAAAGGTTTTGTAGTCAAGAATAAGGGACTTAGTCCCATTCTTCACTGAGAACTTGATTTTGGCCTCCTTTGGCGCATCAGGGTATTCAACCACCGCTGAGCACCAAAATTCCCTCAAGTAATCATGATAGATGACTGAGGGGGTCTTTGTGAATGTGGTGGTGAGAAAACAATTTTGTAGGAACTTCACCACATCCCTGTAAGCAGGGAACCCTTCAGGGTAGGCAAAGTTCCTCACCACATTATTTTTGGTGAGGTCTATGCTTTCCATTTGGAATTCCACATTGGGTGCGTATTTTATGACCTTAGAAGATGCCATTTTAGTATGATAAAAAGGTCTGGTTTTGAATAAAGAAGAAGCACACACAGATTTTGAAAGCAAGAGTTCTTGAAATAATTTTGCAAGAGTTTTGTTAAGATTTTTAAAAGCGTGTGTGTGTTCTCCTTTGTGGGGGTTTTATAGGGTGGGAATTAGGGTAGTGATGTTGCGGATACCAAAGGTTTAATTTATTCAACCGAAACGGCATAATAATGTTGGTTTGATATCCGCATTAAATATCACGATTCCCATTACCCCTATTTTCTCTCACATCATGGGTGAACAGTTGTGAGGCTCTGCAAATAATGCACTTTTGCAGAGAAAAAATCATCACAACTTTTGTGTGTGAATGAGCATTTAATGCTCAGTGGTGTTTGGTGAGAGAGATGTGGGGGCCCAAGAAGTGGATGCCAGTTGTGTAAGTGACATATATTCCTATATTAAATAGGATTCAGTTACCTACCTGGGACATTAACCAACTAAGTACTTAGAGCATTTAGTTAAGGTATTCAATGCCATTTTTCATCCTGAGCCCCCTGAATGAATTTTCAGGAAGGATGTGATCAGGGACCTAGAGAATTTACATCAGGTTGGAACACTTTTGATCAGTTTTCTGATTCTATGTCCAACATGCCCAATTCAGCTTTCAATCTTGTGAAAGTGGGTTCATCCAGAGGTTTTGTGAATATATCAGCTAGCTGATATTCAGTGGGGATGAAATGTAGTTCAATTTCTCCATTAGTGATGTGGTCCCTGATGAAGTGGTATCTGATGTCAATGTGTTTGGTTCTTTGATGAAGTACTGGATTGTTTGAGATGGCTATGGCACTTGTATTATCACAAAAAATAGGTACCATCTTATACTGAATGCCATAGTCACTCAGTTGGCTCTTCATCCATAGTACATTTACACAACATCCTGCAGCAGCCATATATTCAGCTTCAACTGAGGACATGGCCACTGATTGTTGTTTCTTTGTACTCCAACACACAAGTTTACCACCAAGAAATTGGCAGGATCCTGAAGTACCTTTCCTATCCATATTACATCCTGCATAGTCAGAGTCAGTGTACCCTTTGAGATCAAATCCTGAAAATTTTGGGTAATACAAACCAAGGTTTGGAGTACCCTTCAGGTACCTGATGATTCTCTTGACAGCAGTGAGATGTGATTCTTTAGGGTCAGCCTGGTATCTTGCACACGGGCAGACTGAGAATTGGATATCAGGCCTTGAGGCAAGTAAGTACATCAGGGAGCCAATCATTCCTCTGTATTGGGTTTGATTCACTGATTTTCCAGTGAGATCAGGGCCAAGGTTGTTTGGAGGATCCATAGGAGTTTTTACTGAAGAGCAGTCAGTGAGCTCATACTTCTTCAGTAGGTTCCTGAGGTATTTTTCTTGACAAATGGATATTCCTTTTTCAGTTTGTTTAATTTGTAGTCCAAGAAAGTATGTGAGTTCACCCATCATGCTCATTTCAAACTTTGTGGTCATCATTTTCTCAAACTGTTTGCAAAGTTTGTAACATGTTGAGCCAAAGATGATGTCATCAACATATACTTGGACAAGAATGACATCACTCTTTGTTCTGTAGATGAACAGTGTGTTGTCAATTTTTCCTCTAACAAACTTGTTTTGGATCAGGAAGGCTGAAAGAGTTTCATACCATGCCCTGGGTGCTTGTTTCAGTCCATAAAGGGCTTTGTTAAGCTTGTAGACATGGTTGGGGTATTCATTACTTTCGAAACCCGGAGGCTATTGCACATAAACATCTTCTTTGATGTTACCATTCAGGAATGCACTTTTAACATCCATTTGGTAAACTTTAAAGTTCATGTAAGTTGCATAGGCAAGGAAGATCCTGATGGCTTCCATTCTTGCAACAGGTGCAAAAGTTTCCTCATAGTCTATACCTTCCTGTTGATTATATCCTTTGGCAACCAGTCTTGCTTTGTTTTTGATGACTGTGCCATTCTCATCGGTCTTATTTTTAAAGACCCATTTCATACCAATGATTAAAACACCATGGGGGCATTCAACAAGGGTCATGATATCATTTCTGTCAAATTGTTCAATTTCATCTCTCATGGCCTAAACCTAACTTTCATAAGTCAAGGCTTCCTTGATATTTTTAGGCTCAATCTCTGAGAGATAGTCAGCAAAAAGACATATATTGGCTGTGGCAGCCTTGAGTTTAGCAGCCTTGCTTCTTGTGAGCACGCCTTCAGAGGGTTCACCAATGATGTTCACAAGCTCAATGATTTTGGATCTAGTCCAGCTATCCTGAGGTTTGGGATAGGAATTTGAGCTTGAAGGAACCTGAATAGGTTCAGACTCAGGAACATGAGGTGACTCATCACTATGTGCTTCAGTGACATTTGTAGGAACAATTTGCTATGAGGGTTCCTGAACAATTTGTTCAGTGGTTTCAGTCTCATTTGAGACATGCTGAGTTTCAATGAACTCACTGATAGGTGGTTGGGGTAGGTTGTGAGGGATGATGTAATAGGAGACGTCAGCATCAGCTTGGTATTGGGTTGAGGGATTGTTCACATGATGATGCTCATCAGGAGGATACCTTGATGAGTCATCAATACCAATTTCTTCTACTGAGGAATTTGAGAACATGAAGGATTCAGTGCTCTCATCAACAGTAATGTGATAAGTTTCCTCAGTTTGTTGTCTCCTTGTGTTGAACACCCTGAAGGCTTTAGAAACCAGAGAATATCCCAGGAAGTATCCATCATCAGCTTTGGCATCAAATTTACCCAAGTGATCCTTGTGATTATGTATAAACACAGGACACCCAAATACATGAAAGTAGCTGATGTCAGGAATCCTTCCTTTGAATATCTCATAAGGAGTCTTATTGTGCCTTTTCATAATGATTGACCTATTTTGAGTGTAGCAGGTTGTTTTAACTGCCTCAGTCCAAAAATGTTTTGAGAGGACTGAGCCATTTAACATTGTTCTTGCTGCCTCAATGAGTGTTCTATTTCTCCTTTCAACTACTCCATTTTGTTCAGGAGTATAGGGAGAAGTGAAATTTTGAGAAATTCCTTTCTCATCACAAAAACACTCAAGGTCTTGGTTTTTGAATTCAGTGCCATTGTCAGTCCTGATCTGTTTAACTTTGACATCATTTTGATTTTCAATGTTCCTGACAAATGACATGATGGTTTCAGCTGCCTGACTCTTTTTGGTCAGGAAGTAAACCCAAGTATATCTTGAGTATTCATCCACTATGACCAGAGTATATGATGAGTGCTTATTCACTCATCCTTTTTAGGCCTTATTTCAGACCAAAAACACAAAATACTAACTAAAAATGCCAAGAGAATGCATGTTTTTGTATTTGTGTATGTGCAGGTACGGATATGAGAAAAATGGACAAAAACACAGCAAAACCGACAAAAACGAGCACGAGATTGGAAAAAGGTCAAAAGCCGGAGCCGGGGAAGCAAAATGACAAAGAAAAGCTCATTATGTGATTAAAAGTCCTCAGAGATTCATCTTGTTACATATTTGGTCCCTGAGCAAAAGTTTGAAGAATTGGCAGTTTTAGTCCTTCACTTTCAGAATTAAGCGTCAATGGTCCCTCAAAGATAATTCAAAGAAAAATCATCAAATGGTCCCTCAACTATCAGAGAATTACAACAATTATCCTTGGGAGAAAGTTTCAAAGAAATACAGTTTTGGCCCTTGAGGTTTGCAAATTCACAACATTGGTCCTTATTAAAAATCTATTAGTCCTAAACTAAAAATACCACAACCGGATCCTAGTATTTATCCAAAACCCTTTACCCATTTCCCTAAGCCCAAAATGATAACAAGCCCACCACCTAACACTTCTACCCGGCCTACTCCCCAACCCGACCCAACTTCACATTTAATACCGTTCAAACTACGCGCCCCCCTTTTTCACCCTTTAACCCAGAAAAGTAACTGTACCAAGAACCCTAAAAAATTACCCGCCCCAATTAACCTCGTACCTCTAATAATTACCAATGATTAAACGTTCTAGAAGGGCAGTCACGTGTCAGGGAATGACAGGCACATGACAGAGGGTACGTGGTCCAATCATGAAGCACACGGAGGATTCATATCTATCACATCAATCATCCTAAGGTCCTAATTGCTTGGAAGCATCTAGAATTGAATCAAACGGTTAACAAAGGGCTCCAACAAGCACAAACTCCACACGGATTGCTGAGGTGGAATCTGAGGACTGCAAACCCTAGCTACCTAGTTCCCCTATATATACCCCCTCCATATCATGTATCTAGGGTGCCATTTTTTTATTATTGTTATGCTGTTTATTTTAATTCTTGTAATGAATTTTTATTTTAATGAAATTTAAGTTTTCTATTTTACTTACCTTGCAATTTACTTTACTGCTTATTGTTTATTATATGTTTTTAGCTTATTGCTTTCCTTCTATTATTGTTATTTAAATTCAGTCTTTCTTATTTCAGCTTATTTACTTCTTGTCATTTCAGTATTACATAAAAAGAAAAAGAAAAAAAAAATAGAAAATCAGAAAATAAAAAAAAAAAAAATAAATAAATAAACAAGTTCTTATTCCACAAGCTTCAATAAGCTTTTGTTTTATTAATTCAGTATTCATATAAGCTTTTATAGCTTTTGTGATACTCATTGTGGCACCAAATATTAAATTCTATCAAAGCATCAATAAGTCAACAAAGGTCAACTGAGCTTATTTCAATAAGCTCAGCTTATTTGGTGATATAAGGCAGCCTTAAGGAGTCCCAAGGCCTGTCTAAAGACAGGCTAGCTCAGTGAAACCCCCTCTGTTTGAGCTGAGGGGGTATTGGCTTTGTAAGTACCATTTCATGTTCATGTCCTGTTTCATTTGTTGGCTTATAATAGTTTAGATCTGATATTGAGTTGCTTATTATAGATTTATGCTACTTATTCTTGTCTTATGATAGTTAAATATTGATAGTAGTGTAATCTGTTTGGTAGATAGTTACTAGTTGTTGATTGATACTCATTTTACCATACTATTTCTGTCTTACTATTGTGGATCTTAGTTCTGAGTGATAATTGTAACTGAGATTGGTGTTTTTAGCTTATTTTATCTTCATGAATCATTTTGAGTTGGCTAATGTAGGTTTGGATTAAGTTGGTAGCAATCTGTGGTGTTTTCTTAGTGTAGACAGTAATTAAGGGGTGTTTGGCTAAGTGTTAGTTTGCTAGTATTAAGTATAATTCAGAGGTTTAATTTGGTTTAGATAAGTCACTATAAGTATAATAATAGTAGTAGTAGCATAAAATTATTAGCTCATTAGTTTAAAAGTCAAAACACTAGCTATAATTCAAAAACAGTTAAGTGTTGAAGGATTTTAGATTAATTAGCTTATGGATAAGTAGTATACAAGTAAAAGTAGTTTTTAGAAATAATCAAATAGCTTAATACAACTTCAGTTATTAGTAAAGTAGCATCAAAGTTCAAATTAGTCAAAAGTTTTGTTCATAATAAAAGTCAACAAAGGTTTTTGTCATCTGTTTTGGTCACAACTTCAAACAAGTGCACAGTCCTCATAATTGGTTCAAAATACCTTTCAAAAGTTGTTTTGTAAAGTTTGTTAGTAGGTTATCAATTGTCAATAAGAATTTTGTGAATTGGAATCCGTTAGCTTATCTAAACTGCTTATTGATTTGGCCTGTTTCAGCACCATAGTTCCCTGTGCACTCAGAACATACCAAGTAACTAGGGTGATTTGAAGGTATTAAGAGGATCTAGGATCTAGTTTCTGAGTAGTTTTGTAATTACTGGTTGCTAGTGGTTAGATAAGACCCATAAGCTTACACTCTTCAGCTTATTTGCACTGCTTATTCTATCTATCAAATTGGGAGGTTGAAACTAGTTTCTGAATTTCCATATAGGGCTGCATTTGTTTTCCTTGGGTCATAATCTGAGTTTCATTGTTGATTTAAGTTCATTTGCACCCTAAGTAGTTGCTTCAATTGGTTTTTGGCCCTCTGCTTATCTATTCAGCTTATTTGCTTATTTCACCATAGCTTATTTGATCTAATTGGTTCCATATCTGTGTATCTGTGAGTTTTCTGGTCCTATAACTGTTCCATTAAGCTTCTACAAGTTCAAAAATACTTTGGTAAAAGTTTAGGGTAATTTTGGTCAGGAGTGCTTATAAATAAGCACTCCAAATAAGCTGTTTTCAAGCTTTTCAGTATTTTCCTAGCTTATTTCAGTTTCAAAATTTTTTCTCAAGCTTATTACATTATTTTAGAATTTTCCTGAAATTTTCAGAATTTTCCAAGTTGTTTTGCTATTTTTCTTATTTAATCTTCAATTTTAATCACTTTTTAATTACTTTTTAATTCCAAAAAAAAAATACAAAAAAATCTAAAAAAGTCCAGAAAAGTCAAAAAAAAAAAAATATTAGAAAATTATTTTTAGTTGTTTTAGAATTTTAGAAAGTAATTTTGTAATTTTCTCATTTTTATTTTCATTTTTCTTTTAATTTTTAAATTAGTTATTTAGTTTTTAATTCATAAAAAATTATTAAAAAGTCAAAAAAATATTTTTTCTTTTTCTCAAAATTTTCTTTTATCATTTTTGATTTTTAGAAATTATTTTCAAGTCCGTAGGAGTCGTGTAGCTTAAAAGTCGCGTTTTATTTCGTACGTTAACGTTTATTTTACGTTTTAATTTACGGTTTTCGATTCTACGTTACATTTTTGGTTTGTTTAGTTGGATTACGTGCTTAATTGGTTATTTGTGCTTCATTTAATATTTCATTAGTATAATCTCATTCACATCACTTTTTACCACTTTTCACGACACGTTTTCCGAATTGGAAATTCGGAATTCCATTCACCCTTCACACGGAATACGACCTCGGATTATCCGTATTTCTTTGCGGATTTCTTGAGCTTACATCTATACTATAATATTGATATTGTGTTTTACCACGAATCAATTTTGGCGCCGTTGCCGGGGAAGGTTGAAGTGAATTTTTGAAATTTCGTTTTTGAAAAATTGTGTTTTGATAAGCCTTCCTCTATTTTGTATATATTATATAAATATCGAAAAATCAAAAACACTTTTCCTAAAGTGTTTTCACAAAAATACCAAAAAAAAATAATAAAGTTACAGCCTCGTTCCGATCGAAAGAAAGGGCGTTGTAAACCAAATAAGTCTCCCAATATAACTACACGTGAAATTAGTTGCGAGTCGGATTACTTTAATTCTACAACCGAATAAGCGGAAAATACGGAAGCTTTGACATTAAATTGCAAGCTGAAGAGAGATCCATTCTTCTCTCCCGTTCCGTCGCGAGTAGATTAAGGGAAACGGTTTACGATTAACGTAACGTTTGAAAAAGAAAAAAAACAAAAGTTTAAGTTTAAGTTTTATAAAAACAAAAATACAAAAAGATTTTCCTTTTCGAATTTGATTTTCTTTTTATTTTTCAAAATTTGAGTTTTTGTGGTGTATGAACACCCGATCATCTTCTAAACGTCTTATTTCTCCATTATCGAACCCCGAGAGTTTGATACGTCACACACACAAAGTTCGTTTCCCCAACATCACGGAAATGGAACAAAACAACCACAACAATCAACACCCTCCGGTGGGTGTTGTTCAAAATGCACCAGCTCCCGATCTCCGAACGATGGAGGAGCTGTGTCAACCGACAATGCACGGTAGAGGCGGTCCGATTGCCCCTCTAAATATTGAGGCTACGGATTTTGGACTTAAACACCACATGATTCAACAAGTCCAGAATTCGTGCCAATTTCACGGTTTACCGGGTGACGATGCTAACAAGCATCTCGATAAATTTTTAACCGTCACCCAAAGTATGAAACAACATGGGGTCTCCGATGACGCCCTTCGTCTTTCTCTCTTCCCATATTCTCTTACACATCATGCCACAGCTTGGTTTGATCGTCTTCCCAAGAATTCGATTCATACCTTCGAAGAAATGGTATCGAAGTTCTTGGCGAAATATTTTCCACTATCGATGGTGACGAAACTTCGAAACGATATTAGCAATTTCCGTCAGCTTCCCGACGAATCTTTATTCGAAGCTTGGGAACGTTATAAGCTTGCTATTGATCGGTGTCCAAACCATAACATGCTTCTTGTTACGATAATTGATACGTTTTACAATGGTTTGACTTTACGACATCGGGACACGATCAATGCAGCTGCGGGTGGAACTTTTATGAAACGACGTCCTGAAGATTGCTACGAACTTATTGAGAATATGACGGCTCATTACAATTACTGGGATTCCTCTGCCGAGAGGAATGAATCGAGAACAACCGTTGCTCACAATTCTTCTACGTCTAATTCTGAAATAGCCGCAATTACTAAGAAACTCGATGATTTGTCGACTGCTGTTTTACGAATGCACCAAACGTCTCAGAATCAAAATCAAGTCAAGAACCATCAAGTCAATATGGTGAACAATGTTTGTGAGACTTGTGGTGGTCCTCATTCGTATTTTGAGTGCCCAGCCACCGGTGGCTACACTCACGAGAATGTGTATGCTACTTCGGGAACCTACAATATGGGCGGTAACGGATACCAACCACAGGGTGACCGAAATCTTCTTAGCTACCGTTCGAACCACTATGTTGGACCACCCGGTTTTAATCAACCGTCTCAAGTTAATCAAGTCAATCAAGTTAATCAAAATGTGCAAAACCGAAATCATCAATTTAATCACAATGCTAATCAAAATCGGATGAACAATGGTTTTCAGAATCAAAATCATGATTTTCAAAATCAAAATCGGGGAAATTATAATCAAGGCCCGAATCAAGGGAATTTTCAAGGAAATGCTAATCATGGGAATTATAATCATGGAAATCAGAATTTTCAGAATCAAGGTTTCAATAACAACAATCGTGCTCAAAATTTTCAAAATCCAGTTGTGAATCAGTCTTCTTCGGATGAATTACTCAAGCAATTTATGAAAAGTCAAGAGGAAATGAATAAAATGTTAATCAATCAAATGGCCGAATTGAAGAAGTCTTTAAATGATCGACCCTCGGGTTCGGGTACTCTTCCAAGCAACACGATCGCTAACCCGAGGGGCGAGATCAAGGCGATCATGACTCGCAGTGGTGCTTTATATGAACCCACAGTGCCGACTACCTCTTCTTCTTCGTCTCCGCCTAAGGTAGTGGACTGTGAGACCGAGGCGACAAAGGACCTGGTTCCTCCTATTAATAACGGAGGTTCCGAAAACGTCCAACCTCCGGTTGTTCAAAAGTCAAAGGATAAAGAAAAAGTCGTTTTTGAGAATAATGTGAAATACAAGTCTAAATTGCCATATCCGTCACGATTTAATGATGAAGAGCTCCGTGCAAAATCTAAAAAACAAATGGAAAAGTTTCTCGATATTTTTCAAAAATTGCACTTTGATATCAGTTTCATGGATGCTCTTGTTTACATGCCGAAATTTGCATCAACGTTTAAGAATCTAATAAGTAATAAAGAGAAATTGCTCGAATTAGCCGAAACACCGATAAATGTTCAATGCTCCGCTATTCTTCTCAAGAAGCTTCCCGAGAAGCTTGGAGATTCGGGAAAATTTCTTATTCCTTGTTCATTGAAAGATTAAGAGGTTTGCAAAGCCCTGGCCGATTCAGGTGCAAGCATTAACCTTATGCCTTTGTCAATCTATAAACAACTTGGGATGGGGGAACTTAAACCAACCCGAATGACGTTAGAGCTTGCTAATCGTTCGATTACTCATCCGGTTGGAATTGCGGAAGATGTTTTTGTTCAAGTGAACTCGTGTACTTTTCCGGCCGACTTTGTCGTTGTTAATTTCGAACCCGATCCGAGAGTTCCTCTTATACTAGGGCGACCGTTTTTACGAACCGCAAAAGCCCTAGTAGATCATTTTGAGGATACTCTAACTTTACGACACGATGATGATATTATGATTTTTAAAGCCGATGATTCGAAATCAAAGAAGTTCTCCGTCAAAAGTGTTGATGTTGGTGATTATTCATTTGATGATTTTGTGAAAACTTTCGTCTCCGACTCTTCTCCATCATTTCCTCCGACTAAGGAATATGATTCTTTTTGGGAAGAGGTCGATGAATTTCTTGCTATTGATACGATTCCGTTTTCTGAGATTGATGATTCTTACTTTGATTCGGAAGGAGATACTATTTTTCTTAACAATTTGTTGAACGATGAACCATCAATCCCTCCGGATAAAGTTAAGACGAAGATTGAGTTTATAATTGACGATCCTCTAGAGCCCGAGCTCGAGGAATTTTTACCAGACTTTGAGAGTTTTAACTTCGATACGAATGAGGAAATAAGTGGCAATCCCACTTATCGTCCTGATTTTTCTGATCCGACGTATGAAGTTTTCCATTTCGATCACTCGGAAGAGACGAGTCGTGGCAATCCCACTTCTCATGCTTTTATCTCTCTTCCGGAGTTTGAATTATTTCGTTTTGATGAATTTGAATGCAAAATGGAAAAGTTTTCTAAACCTGAATATGAAAGTTTCAGTTTTGATCTGGAAGTTGATCATGATCCGGGTGGAGTTCTTAAGAATGAGAATTTTAAAGAAAAGTTTTTCCCAACCCTCCCACCCGGACAAGATTTTAAAAGGAGCTTAAATAATAAAAGTCATAATTCCATAATTATGAAATTTTATTTTGATAAAGATGAGTTTTACAAGATTGTTATCATGACTTTCTTGCCATTTGTAATGTTTGGTGTGGTTTCTCTTATCCTTCACTCCGTGGGGAGTGAGGATGTTGTTTTTGATCCTGGTATCGTTTTTCAAAATTTTAATAACTAAAATACCAGTGGTTATCTCTTCGGGATGGAACTTTCAATTAAGTCTTATGTTTTTCAAAATATTTTGAATGAAAGCCCGAGAGAGATTAATTTTTCCATTTGCTCTCCCCAAGGACGAATTAATTCGGGGATCGAGTCAAGCTCATGTGACTCGGTGAACAAAAACAAGCGCTTCGTGGGAGGCACCCCATGCTTATCCAATTTCATCTTCTCTATTTTCTATTTTCTAATAACGTGACGTGAGGGGGGCGACCCTTTCCAATCTTGTGTTTTCGTGGTTGTTGTTTATGAATGTTCAGGAATTTCCCCGAAGTTTGAGGACTCTCGTGCTCGTGGTTTGTCGTTCTCTCCACTCGAGTCTCATCCTTCGCTGCTCTTTCGGAAATTCACCATATCCAAAATCTTATCGACTAACGTTTATCTCTTGGCATACTTAATAAATGGCCTTAGATTTTACGTAGGATTACCCGTACACTTAAAACATTGAGGACAATGTTTCACTCTAGTCTGGGGGGTGAATCTTCGATTCGATTTGACCTGTACCATCGTCTGAGCTGTTAACTTACGCAACTCCGTTTTCCACCAAAAATTTTAATTTTTGTCACCACTTTATTTAAGTTCAAAAAAAAAAAAAAAAAAAAAAAAAAAAAAATGAATGAAAAAAAATATATGTGATATGAATAATAAGTTTTGACACCTTGTTTTGACTTTCCTACCGGCGAGAGTAGAAATAAATGTTCCGACTTGACCGGGCGTGTTGAGCCCTAGCTTGTTTCCCTTAACCAAAATAATCAAAAGATTATGGCTAAGCATCCGCGGATCTCATTATTTGGGATTTTAAATTTGCGGAGATCGAGGAATGATAGAGTTTATTTAGAAGTTTCGTGCTATACACGGATCGCAATACTGGGATTTAAAAAACCCACGAGAGGTACTTGTGGCCTCCTTGTTCCCATCAGCAACGTCACCAATATATAAAAATAGATGTCTAGGATTAATTAAGGGTATACGGTTTGGGCAATACCTAGTTTTTTCTCGTTCCCAACAAAATCTCTGCATACAGGGGTTTGGTACACATAGGGGTACTGCCAGTGTTACGGTGAAATAGACTATTGCATCTTGCCGGTTCGCAGCCGATGTTGTGATCTTAGTAAAGGCCGTAGGACTTGGGGTTTGGCATATAGTTATGAATATCAATAATAATAGTCCAAAGCCAAATAAAAAGGCAGAGGAATCCAAAGCTATAAAAAAGCAGCGGATAGAAATCCAAAGTCATAATAAAACTCTTACATCTTGGCGGCTCATAAACCGTTGACTGTAAAAGAATAAAGGACTAAGGACCAAAGTATTATTAAAGTGCTTATGATTATGCAAAAATGCCAAGCTTCGACTCCGGGGGTTTCCCTAATAAAAAGCTTCCGTTTCGGGTATCAAACATGGTATGTCTCGGTCGTAAATAAAAAGGGAGCCCCTACAAATCGTGTTAAATCAGAGACCTTCATGTGGACCCGATTTCTGTATGCAGGGGTTTTCGAGGGAAAGTTTGGAAACTACTTAGCGTTCAAATTTTGTGCTCTTATCGGACTAACAAATATCGAAACGAGAAAATATGAAGCAATTCATTTCTCACAAATTAAAATCCTTAGATACAAAACTTAGGACCTGGGGACAAGAGGTAATACACAAGTAACTTTTGTGGGCAGTGTTAGCATCTAACTTCTGATAAACAATGATTTCGATTTTACGCTTAGTTTGGGAGCTTGTGAAAAATCAAGGATGACGATTTTTATCCGTACGGTCTCTTCTCTGTGAGAAGTGTTTCTACTCGTTGACCCTGAAAGTTATCAACAGATAAGAATTGATGATGAAAGTCAAGGCAAACCGTCACTTATATAAAAATGAAAAAATACAAAAATAGTAGTTGTAGTGTTATTTCTGAAAATCGGAAAACGGAGCGTTTTTGAGAATAAATGATTTTAATATCTCTTTTGAACATCATTGCTACTTTACAACGTCAGTAAAGAGAGGTTTTGAAATTATTTATCTCTTAAGCGTGAGGTGATGACATTGCGTGAGGGCACGGCAATACCTTAGTCTGGGGGATTTTGATGAGTGCTTATTCACTCATCCTTTTTAGGCCTTATTTCAGACCAAAAACACAAAATACTAACTAAAAATGCCAAGAGAATGCATGTTTTTGTATTTGTGTATGTGCAGGTACGGATATGAGAAAAATGGACAAAAACACAGCAAAACCGACAAAAACGAGCACGAGATTGGAAAAAGGTCAAAAGCTGGAGCCGGGGAAGCAAAATGACAAAGAAAAGCTCATTATGTGATTAAAAGTCCTCAGAGATTCATCTTGTTACATATTTGGTCCCTGAGCAAAAGTTTGAAGAATTGGCAGTTTTAGTCCTTCACTTTCAGAATTAAGCGTCAATGGTCCCTCAAAGATAATTCAAAGAAAAATCATCAAATGGTCCCTCAACTATCAGAGAATTACAACAATTATCCTTGGGAGAAAGTTTCAAAGAAATACAGTTTTGGCCCTTGAGGTTTGCAAATTCACAACATTGGTCCTTATTAAAAATCTATTAGTCCTAAACTAAAAATACCACAACCGGATCCTAGTATTTATCCAAAACCCTTTACCCATTTCCCTAAGCCCAAAATGATAACAAGCCCACCACCTAACACCTCTACCCGGCCTACTCCCCAACCCGACCCAACTTCACATTTAATACCGTTCAAACTACGCGCCCCCCCTTTTCACCCTTTAACCCAGAAAAGTAACTGTACCAAGAACCCTAAAAAATTACCCGCCCCAATTAACCTCGTACCTCTAATAATTACCAATGATTAAACGTTCTAGAAGGGCAGTCACGTGTCAGGGAATGACAGGCACATGACAGAGGGTACGTGGTCCAATCATGAAGCACACGGAGGATTCATATCTATCACATCAATCATCCTAAGGTCCTAATTGCTTGGAAGCATCTAGAATTGAATCAAACGGTTAACAAAGGGCTCCAACAAGCACAAACTCCACACGGATTGCTGAGGTGGAATCTGAGGACTGCAAACCCTAGCTACCTAGTTCCCCTATATATACCCCCTCCATATCATGTATCTAGGGTGCCATTTTTTTATTATTGTTATGCTGTTTATTTTAATTCTTGTAATGAATTTTTATTTTAATGAAATTTAAGTTTTCTATTTTACTTACCTTGCAATTTACTTTACTGCTTATTGTTTATTATATGTTTTTAGCTTATTGCTTTCCTTCTATTATTGTTATTTAAATTCAGTCTTTCTTATTTCAGCTTATTTACTTCTTGTCATTTCAGTATTACATAAAAAGAAAAAGAAAAAAAAAATAGAAAATCAGAAAATAAAAAAAAAAAAAATAAATAAATAAACAAGTTCTTATTCCACAAGCTTCAATAAGCTTTTGTTTTATTAATTCAGTATTCATATAAGCTTTTATAGCTTTTGTGATACTCATTGTGGCACCAAATATTAAATTCTATCAAAGCATCAATAAGTCAACAAAGGTCAACTGAGCTTATTTCAATAAGCTCAGCTTATTTGGTGATATAAGGCAGCCTTAAGGAGTCCCAAGGCCTGTCTAAAGACAGGCTAGCTCAGTGAAACCCCCTCTGTTTGAGCTGAGGGGGTATTGGCTTTGTAAGTACCATTTCATGTTCATGTCCTGTTTCATTTGTTGGCTTATAATAGTTTAGATCTGATATTGAGTTGCTTATTATAGATTTATGCTACTTATTCTTGTCTTATGATAGTTAAATATTGATAGTAGTGTAATCTGTTTGGTAGATAGTTACTAGTTGTTGATTGATACTCATTTTACCATACTATTTCTGTCTTACTATTGTGGATCTTAGTTCTGAGTGATAATTGTAACTGAGATTGGTGTTTTTAGCTTATTTTATCTTCATGAATCATTTTGAGTTGGCTAATGTAGGTTTGGATTAAGTTGGTAGCAATCTGTGGTGTTTTCTTAGTGTAGACAGTAATTAAGGGGTGTTTGGCTAAGTGTTAGTTTGCTAGTATTAAGTATAATTCAGAGGTTTAATTTGGTTTAGATAAGTCACTATAAGTATAATAATAGTAGTAGTAGCATAAAATTATTAGCTCATTAGTTTAAAAGTCAAAACACTAGCTATAATTCAAAAACAGTTAAGTGTTGAAGGATTTTAGATTAATTAGCTTATGGATAAGTAGTATACAAGTAAAAGTAGTTTTTAGAAATAATCAAATAGCTTAATACAACTTCAGTTATTAGTAAAGTAGCATCAAAGTTCAAATTAGTCAAAAGTTTTGTTCATAATAAAAGTCAACAAAGGTTTTTGTCATCTGTTTTGGTCACAACTTCAAACAAGTGCACAGTCCTCATAATTGGTTCAAAATACCTTTCAAAAGTTGTTTTGTAAAGTTTGTTAGTAGGTTATCAATTGTCAATAAGAATTTTGTGAATTGGAATCCGTTAGCTTATCTAAACTGCTTATTGATTTGGCCTGTTTCAGCACCATAGTGCCCTGTGCACTCAGAACATACCAAGTAACTAGGGTGATTTGAAGGTATTAAGAGGATCTAGGATCTAGTTTCTGAGTAGCTTTGTAATTACTGGTTGCTAGTGGTTAGATAAGACCCATAAGCTTACACTCTTCAGCTTATTTGCACTGCTTATTCTATCTATCAAATTGGGAGGTTGAAACTAGTTTCTGAATTTCCATATAGGGCTGCATTTGTTTTCCTTGGGTCATAATCTGAGTTTCATTATTGATTTAAGTTCATTTGCACCCTAAGTAGTTGCTTCAATTGGTTTTTGGCCCTCTGCTTATCTATTCAGCTTATTTGCTTATTTCACCATAGCTTATTTGATCTAATTGGTTCCATATCTGTGTATCTGTGAGTTTTCTAGTCCTATAACTGTTCCATTAAGCTTCTACAAGTTCAAAAATACTTTGGTAAAAGTTTAGGGTAATTTTGGTCAGGAGTGCTTATAAATAAGCACTCCAAATAAGCTGTTTTCAAGCTTTTCATTATTTTCCTAGCTTATTTCAGTTTCAAAATTTTTTCTCAAGCTTATTACATTATTTTAGAATTTTCCTGAAATTTTCAGAATTTTCCAAGTTGTTTTGCTATTTTTCTTATTTAATCTTCAATTTTAATCACTTTTTAATTACTTTTTAATTCCAAAAAAAAAAAATACAAAAAAATCTAAAAAAGTCCAGAAAAGTCAAAAAAAAAAATATTAGAAAATTATTTTTAGTTGTTTTAGAATTTTAGAAAGTAATTTTGTAATTTTCTCATTTTTATTTTCATTTTTCTTTTAATTTTTAAATTAGTTATTTAGTTTTTAATTCATAAAAAATTATTAAAAAGTCAAAAAAATATTTTTTCTTTTTCTCAAAATTTTCTTTTATCATTTTTGATTTTTAGAAATTATTTTCAAGTCCGTAGGAGTCGTGTAGCTTAAAAGTCGCGTTTTATTTCGTACGTTAACGTTTATTTTACGTTTTAATTTACGGTTTTCGATTCTACGTTACATTTTTGGTTTGTTTAGTTGGATTACGTGCTTAATTGGTTATTTGTGCTTCATTTAATATTTCATTAGTATAATCTCATTCACATCACTTTTTACCACTTTTCACGACACGTTTTCCGAATCGGAAATTCGGAATTCCATTCACCCTTCACACGGAATACGACCTCGGATTATCCGTATTTCTTTGCGGATTTCTTGAGCTTACATCTATACTATAATATTGATATTGTGTTTTACCACGAATCAGTATACTTCTCATGGTGAATGGACATTGGACTGACAGGTCCAAAAAGGTCCATATGAAGAAGATGTAGGCAGCTTTTGATGGAAAAGGTTTGTTTGGTTTTTAATGATGCCCTGTGGTGTTTTCCTTTTTCACAAGCAGAACAAGGCTTGTCTTTGGTATACACCAGGGTTGGAAGGCCCAGAACTTTGTTCTGTTTGGCCAGGTTGTTGATGCTCTTGAAGTTGAGATGAGAGAGTCTCCTATGCCATAGCCAGTTGATTGTCTCACTTGCCTTTGAGAATAGACAAGTCCCATTCAGAGTCAGGGATGACATGTCAAGGACATATACATCATCCCTCCTAGGGGCAATCAACACAACTTCCTTATTGGCATTAAAGATGGTCCCTCTCTTATCATCAAACTGAACTATGTATTTGGCATCACATAGTTGGGAAACACTTATCAGGTTGTACTTGAGACCATTAACATAAGCTATTCTTGTAAAAACTATACCATTGCAGTTTACTGAACCATAACCTTCAGTGGGAGCTGATGAGTTATCACCAAATACTACTTTGGGTCCTGGTTCTTCCACATATTTGTGCAGAAAACTTTTCACACCAGTCATACTTTTGGAGCATCCACTGTCTAGATGCCAAGTAGGATCCTTGATGTGTTTCTGCACAAACAGTAAACTGGGTTAGTTTTTCTTGTTGACCTACTTTCTGGTGGGCTTAGTCCTCAGGGACTTTTTGAACTCAGTTAATGAATCATGGTCTGAAGTTGTGTGACCTGAGCTTCCACATGTTTTACATTTTGTGGAGGTTGATGCCTCAGGTGACTAAGAAGTGTTGGTCTGGTTTTTCCTTCTGGACTGAATAACTTTGTCATGTCCCCTGGTTTCATGGGAGGGATCTCCACAGATGTCACAACAATCTTTCATCATACAATCATCAGGAAGATGATCATTGAAACCACAGTGAGGACATGGTGAGAAAGGCTTAGCCTTCAGTCTTTGTTTGGAAGGTGTGGCATACTGATAGCCTTGGTTTTTGTATAGACCTCTTGCTTTTAAAGAAGCAGTGTGGGGGATGTGATCACAAGTTCTGTGGTCCTCTTGTTTGCATTTCATACAAAACAGGACTCTGTAGCATTTATCAGTGCTGTGATTTGGATAATTGCACAATTCACATCTCCCTGAGGGTCTGGGTGTGGTTTTTGGTTTGGAAGAACCTGAGGGTACTGAGGGCTTTGTAGATTTTGAGTCAGAGTTTTTCTCAGTAGACTCAATTTTCTCACTCAGCATCCTGACAAGTTCAGCAAGCTGATCAACCTTTGAATCAGTGCTTTCATGCGTCACTTCAGTGGGTACTGAAGGTTTTTGGTGTTTAGTGGGTGCAGTAGTAGGCCTTTTCAGTATAGTCTTTCCTAAACTTGATTTCTCTTTGGGAGAATGCAGTTGATAGACTAATGGTGCAAGGTCAGAATTGGGTTCAGCTCCCTGAAGTTGTTTCAGTGGAGGGAGTGGTGAATCAGACTTAGACTCAGTGATGGACTCAGTAGGACTAAGTTCATCAGTGACTCCTAACAGCTCCTTGATAGCCTGACTTTCAGGCTCCAGGATTCTTCCAGTATTAAAATTTGGCATTTTACTATCTGGATTGTTTCTTTCAATCCAATCACTGGGTTTAGGAGCAAGTTCTTTGCTAGAGAGTATGTTAGTTGACAGAAAAGTTGTTGAATGACTACTCTCCCCAGAAACTTCAGTGAGTTGATCATCACCCAAACCAGCCCTTTTGGAACTGGGTGTGAGACTCAGTGTTTCATAAACTTTGGGGTTTTTCTGAGTCCATTTCCAAATAGTTTCCTTTTCTTTCTTAAGTTCTTCCTGAAGAGCTTGATTTTGTTTTACTAGTTCAGTTTTAAATTTGAAGTGTAACACCTTCATGCTTGGCTTGTTTTAAAGCAAGTAGTTCATCTCTACTATGATTTAATTCAAAACTCAATTTGTTAAATTTTGAAAACAAGTTAAGTCTTTGCTCTTCAACATACTTAAGATCATCATTAATATAATCTAAGTAAGATTTCCAATCATCATCATCATCTATAGAAAGTAAAAGGTTTACCTTCCTTATAGTGATGTTAACCCATTCACCATTTCTAGCATGACTCTTCCCCACAGCAAGTTTGTTGTCATCTGATAGAGCCATCAGGGCACTGATGTGAACTTCATCATCATCAGAGGACACTTCAACCTCATCCCAGTCATATGTTTCAGCAAGAAGCCCTTTGTTCTTGGCTTGAGAAGGCTTTGGAGCCTGAGGAGGCTGAGAGACTGTTGAGGATGATTCAAGAAGGGCAAGTTTAGCTTTTGCCTTTCTGTACTTGGCTTCAAAATCAATTTGAGGGACTTTTTCAAATCTTTGACTAGACTGAAACATTTTTGGTTGAAATTTGCTGGGTCCTGAAAAAGAGTTATTCCCTGAAAATTTGAAGGATGGTTCTGAGGTTGTTTTTGAAAAACAATCTTTAGCAAAATGGCCCATTTTGCCACATTTAAAACATTCAGTGTTTTCATTTGCTTTTGAAGAAGGGAATTTGTTTTTCTTAAAAAACCTTTTTGAATTAGCAAGGAGTGCTCTTTCATGAAATTCAATTTGAAGATCATTTAGGTACTCCTCACTGGTTCTTTGGTTAACCTCATCATCAGATCCATCCTGAAAATCCTGCACAACACCTTTTGAATAGAAAGCAGTTGATATGGGTGAAATTGTCAAGGCCTTTTTGGTCTCCTGAGCTTTACCAGGGTATCTCCTGGTGATAAGATTTTCTTCATAGACAAACTTCCCATAGATGGCAGGGAGCTCAAGGTTCTGAATGTGGTTTGCATTTCTCAATCACTGAGAGAAGTTTAACCACTTCTCAGGGAGACTATTGACAAAGCCAACATTTATCTCATGTTTTGACAGTATAACACCATCATTGGTCAGCTCATTCAGGAGGGTCTTATACTGAGTATAAGTCTCAGAGAGACTTTCAGAATCCTTGCCCCTGAAGGTATTGAATTCAAGCTTCAGGTCCATGATTCTATTCTCTTTGGTATCAGAAGGCCCTTCATAGCTATGAACCAGGTCAGTCCATGTCTGCTGGGCAGTGGGACAGTTGATCACTGATTCCATTATATCATCAGGAAGGCATGATATAATGATGCTTTTCAGGCGCTGGTCTTGATTGACCACCCTCCTTTCATCTGGGGTCCACTGAGCTTCAGGTTTAATTAAACCTTGGGCAGTTGTTGGGACATATGGACCATCATTAATCAACTTAATGTAATATGGTTCCATCCCAGTTAAGTAGCAAAGCATTCGCTTTTTCCACTTATTAAATTTGCCAACTTCTAGTCGAGGGGCAGTTGCTGAATAACTTCCACCCTTTTTGTCGACAAGTTGGGGAATATCTATGTCAGTCATAGTAGGATCTTGATTTTAAAAACTTGAGCACTCTTAAATTTTGAAAAACAGGTTTAAGTTTTACAAATCAGAGGCTCTGATACCACTTGTTGGTCCCTTTTACTTGGTTAACTATAACTACAAAGCTAAAGTAACCAAGTTATATGACTTTAAACAAAGATGTATAAAATGATTAACAATAAAGCAACGTAAACATAAGAGACAATATTTTCCAACGTTTAATTCTTTATTAGAAGTTAATCAAAAGAATCGTACCCAAGTGTTTGCGGAATAACACTTGGGATTGAAAACGACAAGTATGGTATTGACTCCTCACTAAACTCAAACTATGTTGAGTGACAACTTTCAGGACCCACTGAGCTATCTCAAAGGTTATGTTGTTCTTTGGAGGAGTAAAAGTGGTTTGTGAATGCTTTGCATTAATTGCACAAACTTGTCAACTTTTACTCCTCTCTTATGCTACCTATTTATACACAAATGTGAACAACCCTATTATACAATGGACCTAAGTGTTCCTCAATAAAATCTTGATAGATTTTATTCTCTGGCAAGGGAAACTTCTTTGGGTTAAGTCCAAAAGGCACTTTCTGATGACAGCCTGGTTTTAACCATTTGAGGAAAGTTTGACCTTAAAGTGATTAATTACTTTAGTGAAACAGATCAAACTTTCCCGCCCAGTCCCGCCAAAACTTCAGTCTTCTAGTCATCAGTCTTCAGTACCATGAAGTTGTTGAGGAGTCTTGGGGTTCAGTGAGTTATTGTCATCCTCACTGAACCCATCACCTTCTTCTTGGCTTAGATCACACTTCACTGAGTTCCGCCTCACTGAATGGAGAACCTTTCTTCTTAGGCTCAGTCTAAGCATCCTGAAGATGACTCACCGAGGTACTGTTCACTCAGTGACTTGTTTATACTTAGGTTATTTTACGTTTAAATCCTTGTTAGAAGAAGATTGGGGAATTCAGTGACCCAACAAAAACACAATAGATTACTGGCGCGAGTTCTTGATTACTCAAAAACTGGATGGTCACTACAATATTCTTGCACTTGATATTCTCACAAAGCCATTACAATATCCGTAGAGATAAAGTAATTTGGTAAGGGTAGGGATAAGGCATGGAAATATTTATGAAATTGGTTTTAAAAGAAAAATAAAATCAAGTCTAAGTCTCATTGTTGCTAGTCACCGATCAAACCACGAACCCGTAAATGATTATAGTTTCAATCTTCCTCTTCTTCAAATATCGATATATTGATTTGCCATAACAATATTCTTCATACATAGCACATTGGCTAACAACATATCACAAAATTTCATCTTCACATATATAGCACATTTGCTATAATTGTCACCTTATAGTTGCGATGACTTTTTTTTTTTTTTTTTTTTTTTTTTTTTTTTTTTTCAAATAAAACTCCCCCACACTTCGCATAAGCATCACCACAACAATACAAATAAGAAGCTGCAGTCTCCGTCTTTGTCGGAATGGCACACACATGATTGGCGAAGTGTGGCTAACTAATAATTATCAGAAACTATCCAACAACCAAGCAACTAGCAACCCACCATTTAGACTTTGACAAGGGTTAGGCTAAAGTTTAAAGTGTAATATCTTTTCGTATTTTTTAGGATTTATCAAAAAAAATGAAAAGGATGGCTCGGAAGGTGTAACTAAGGGTATCTAGCGCTAAAAATGAACGCTAACAAAAGGGTTAAAAATTGGAAATTAACTAATCAATGTGACTAGCTAAAAATCAATAATGAAGGCTATTTGGTTAAAATCCTAAGGTTGCCTCTTATCACGTTTGTATACTTATATTATAAAAATGTAATCTCACAACGGTCTCGTAATGATTTACAAGTACAAGTTCTAGAATAAATAAAATCACCGGCACACTCAAAACAAAAGATTCAAGCATAAAAGGTGTATGCTATATATGAAATAGGCTTAAATCCTCACAATTTAGTGGAAAGGGTTATAATATGTGCTAGCAAATGTTAACGATCCCTGAAATGGATTGCAATAATAATCGGGACACATCTCAAATTTTTCAAAATTACAGATTTCACTAGTGGAATGATCCAGTTATTCTAATAAATTATTCCTAAAAGTTTGAAAACAGCTAGATTATAAGGACAAACAAAATTTAAAATTAAATCGATATTAGACTTAATTTCTTATTTTACCTACTCACCTCCCCACACTTAAGTTAAGCATTGTCCTCAATGTGATAAACGAACTTAAAAGTATGAAAGTAGGGAAAATGAGAAAATAAACCATGATATCTGGTGTTATTTTTCTATCCAATCTTTTGTTTCTTGCAATCAACACCTGCATTATTAGAAACAAAAACAAACAAACAAAAAGCATTGCAGTTTTATTCAAATTAGTGGCACACCCCTACACTTAAGTTCGACTAAGTGGTAAAACTTTGGGGTATAGACACTGAAAAATAAAATAAAAATAAATACATGGGTTACCTCCCGAGAAGCGCTTGTTTTATTAACGAGTCCTCAGCTGGACTCAAACTTCGAAATAGATTATGAAGTTTTAGTGTTATGTTTCCTTTTAGGGATATACAACACATTTCCTATCACAATTCCCTCTCCTGTTTCATCTATGTTTTCTAATTTAACATTTTCCCATGCTCTAGGAAGAGCATCATAGATAAAACCATTACTGTGTGCCCAAGGGACCATTCCCTTGTGTGGAGCCATGAATGTGATAGCTTCATATTCAAATTCGGATGAAATTTCTTCATTAGAAATTACGTTTAATTGCTCTTTATCACAATAGAGTTTAATTCGGTGCCCATTTACAATGAAACTTCCACCATGTTTGTCATAAAGTTCAACATAACCTGATGGAAATCCATGTTTCACTACATATGGTCCAAACCATTTTGGCTTGAGTTTCAGAGCTTTAAACTTTTATTTCATATTGAAGAGCATAACTTTATCTCTAGCTTTGAATTGTTTTCGAATTCTCAGCTTTCTATCGTGGTATGCTTTAGTTCTTGCTTTATATAGCTTGGAGTTTTCATAAGCTTGAAGTCTCAACTCATCGAGTTCATGTAATTGCAAAAACCTCTTTTCTCCAGCTATTTTTAGATCAGGATTACAGCTTCTTAACGCCCAGTAAGCACGATGTTCAAGATCGAACGGTAGATGACATGTTTTCCCATACAAGAGTCTGTATGGTGTTGTACCAATTGGTGTCTTGTATGCCGTACGAAATGCCCATAGAGCGTCATCTAATTTCCTTGACCAAACGGAAGGATTGTCTTTAACTATTTTTTCAAGTGTTCTTTTTATAGCTCTATTGGTATTTTCGACTTGACCACTAGTTTGTAGATGATAAGCTGTAGCAAAACGATGATGAACTCCATATCGTTTCATTACTTTCTCCATTTGTTTATTACAGAAATGGGATCCTCTATCACTTATTAAAGCTTTAGGAATTCCATAGAGAGCAAAAAGCTTTTTGAGAAAGTTGACAACAACTCGTACATCGTTAGTAGGAAGAGCTTCAGCTTCTACCCATTTGGAAACATAGTCGATTGCAACGAGGATATATTCGTATTTGTGTGATTTAGGGAAGGGTCCCATAAAATCAATTCCTCAAATGTCGAATATTTCACAGACTTGAATGCTCTTTTGAGGCATTTCGTCTCTTCGAGAAAGGTTACCGGATTTTTGGCACGCATCGCAGTTTTGAACGAGAGTATACGCTTCTTTGAAAATTGTAGGCCAATAGAATCCAGCATCAAAAACTTTTCTAGCTGTAATGGAAGGACCATAATGTCCCCCAGTGGGCCATGATGACATTCATCAAGAATTTTTCTTGTTTCGGCACCCGAAACACATCTTCGTATCATTCCATCCTTGCACATTTTAAAAAGGTAAGGTTTCTCCCAATAATAGTGTTTTAGTTCTGAAAAGAACTTACTACGTTGGTAGTGACTCATCCTTTTTTTAAGAATATCTCCTGCAAGATAATTTGCGTAATATGCAAACCATGGTATTTCCTCATTATCATCTTTATCTATCGTCATGAGAGTTTCTTCTGGAAAATAATCATTAATTTCATTTTCTTTTAACTATTCCAAATTCGGATTCTCGAGACGTGACAAATGATATGCTGCAAGATTTTCTGCTCCTTTCTTGTCTTTTATTTCGATATCGAATTCTTGCAGTAATAAAATCCATCTGATAAGACGCGGTTTTGCATCTTGTTTGGTAAACAGATATTTGAGTGCGGAATGATCTGTAAAAACTATCTGTTTTAAAAGAACGAGATAAGATCTGAATTTGTCGAATGCAAAAACTACGGCTAATAATTCTTTCTCCGTAACCATATAGTTTTGTTGAGCATTGTTGAGTGTTTTACTAGCAAAGTATATCGGACGAAAATGTTTTCCTTCACGTTGTCCTAAAACAGCTCCAACAGCGAAATCGCTTGCATCACACATGATTTCAAATGGTAGTGACCAATTAGGTGCAACCATAATTGGGGCACTAGTTAATTGACTTTTCAATGTTTCGAAAGCTTTAATGCAGTCAGCATTAAAATCAAATACAGAATCCTTTTCTAAAAGTTTAGTCATAGGACGTGGTATTTTTGAAAAATCTTTGATAAATCGGCGGTAGAAACCGGCATGTCCTAGAAAACTTCTAACGGATTTAACATTAGTTGGTGGTGGTAATTTGGTGATAACATCTATTTTCGCTTTGTCTACTTCCATCCCTGAACTTGATATCTTGTGTCCTAACACAATTCCTTCAGTTACCATGAAATGACATTTTTCCCAATTAAGAACTAGATGTGCAGCTTCACATCTCTCAAGCATTTTATTGAGATTGGAAAGACAAGTTTCAAAAGAATCACCAAAAACTTAAAAGTCATCCATGAAAACTTCCATAGATGTTTCAAGCATGTCTTGAAATATTGCGATCATACACCTTTGAAAAGTTGCAGGTGCATTACATAGACCAAAAGGCATACGCCGGTAAGCGTAGGTTCCAAAAGGACATGTAAATGTGGTTTTCTCTTGATCGGCTGGATCGATAGGAATTTGGAAATATCCCGAAAAACAATCAAGGAAGCAAAAGTATTTGTTTCCTACTAATCTTTCGAGCATCTGATCCATGAACGGTAAAGGAAAATGATCTTTCCTGGTGGCTTTGTTAAGTTTTCTGTAATCAATACATACTCGCCATCCAGTGACAGTTCTAGTAGGAACTAATTCATTCTTTTCGTTTGTCACTATAGTCATTCCTCCTCTCTTTGGAACACAATGAACTGGACTCACCCATGGGCTATCCTCGATAGGATAAATGATTCCTGCGTTAAGAAGTTTGATGATTTCCTTCTTAACAACTTCTTTCATATTTGGGTTGAGTCGACGTTGTCTTTCTACAACGGGTTTAGTACCTTCTTCACAATTGATTTTGTGTTTGCAAAAATCTGGACTAATTCCTGGAATATCAGAAGTTTTCCACGCAAAAGCGCATTTATGCTTCTTAAGAACAGAAACGAGTCTTTATTTTTAATTTGTTTCGAGCAACGACGATATGACTACTGGAAGAAGTGAATTTTCTTCTAAGTAAGCATATTCAAGATTATTGGGAAGGATTTTGAGTTTCAAATCAGTGGGTGGTTCTTCTAGAGATGATTTGATTTTCAATTGATCTTTCTTAGTGATATCTTCAAATTTCTCTTCTTCCTCTTCGTCTAATTTTATTTCCATGAATTCCTCAAATTTTTTATCAGAATCTGTTTCACTGATCTTTTCTGAAGTAGTCATGAATGGTTTCGAATCGTCAAGTAATGCATCCAATTCTTCTTCAGTGACTTCATCAATTACATCGATGTTATAGCATGTGTCATCACTGGAATTTGGATATTTCATTGCTTTATCGATTAAGAATGTGATTCGATCTTCTCCTACTCCAAGATTGAGTTCTTTGCCTTTGACTTTAATCATTGCGTCAGCAGTGTTTAAGAAAGGTCTTCCTAAGATTAAGGGTACTCGACTATCTTCCTCCATTTCTAATATGACAAAATCCACAGGAAAAACAAATTTACCAACTTGAACAAGCATATTTTCAGCAACCCCAACAGGATATTGGTATGTATGGTTAGCTAATCTTATACTCATCTTAGTAGGTTTCAATGTATTGATGGAAAGTTTAGAATACAACGAATAGGGCATCAAATTGATACTTGCACCTAGATCGGCTAAAGCATCACATGTGATGTTGTTTCCTAATTTACATGGTATAAGAAAACTTCCGGGATCTCCAAGTTTTGGTGGAATTTGGTTTTGAATGATAGCAGAGCATTCTTCATTGAGAACGGTAGCGGAAATTTGTTCCAACTTGTTTCGATTATTAAGAAGTTCTTTCAAAAATTTCCCATAATTGGGCATTCCAGCTAGAACATCAACGAGTGGTACGTTAATTCTAACTTCTTTGATCGTCTCTAAAAACTTCTTATTTCGCTCCTTTCTTTTCTCTTTTCTTAGGGCTTGTGGATATGGTATTTTCGGTGTATAAGGCTTTATTGGCGGAACGGTATTTTCTTTGGTTGGTTTTTGGGTTAGTTCTTCTTCAACTGCTTCTTCTTCAGCTTCTTCCTCCTCCTCATCTTGAATAAGAGTGTTATCGGTAGGAATGGGTGGTGGATCATATGAGAGACCACTTCGAGTGAATACAACATTGATATGCTCATTTCTGTTTTGTGGTGGACGATAATTCTTATCGTTTGATCCAGATGGTTTTGGATTGGATTGGGTGTTACTTGGTAATGTACCAGGAATTCGAGAAGAAAATTGATCAGAAAGTCTACCAAATTTTTGTTCAAGATCCTGGATAGAAGCTTGATGATTTTTCTGACCTTGCTCAACTTTGGTTTTGAGATTAAAAAATTGAGTTTTTATAAACTCATTTGTGGTTCTTTGAGCATTTACGAATTCTCGCATCATTTTTTTGAAATCAGATTCTTCCTTTTTATCTGAATTTGTTGGGTTTGGATTTTCTGTTCGGGGTTGAAAATCACGGTTGTTATCCCTTTGTTGGCGATCTTGCTAATTTCCAGAACTTCTTCCGTAATAATTACCACGAAAACCTCCTCCACGTTACCTTCCTTGGACATAATTGGCTTCCCCTTCGTTGGGTCTATTCATAGGTTGGTCATCACACTCGGATGATGTGTGATTTCCTCCACAATTATTACATCCATCTCGCATTTCTTTCATTTCTCCTTTTATATCTTTGTATTGCGAGTCCATTTAAGAAGACAAGGCTTCTATTTTGTCCATGAGTTTCGAATTATCTGAACTTTCGGCAAAAGCAACGGTTTTCCGTAGGGGTTTGGTTTTGGAATCTTTTGACCAATCGAGTTTAAGGAGTACTCGATCTTCAAGAAGTTGATATGCCTCGTTAGGTGTTTTGTAAAGGAAAATTCCTCTGGCATCAAGGATTGCTTGAGATGCTTCATCAAGACCATGATAAAAGATTTGGATTATTGTTCCTCGTCCTAAATTATGACCATGATAACTTCGAAGCAAATCTTTCATGCGAAGCCAAGCTTCAACAAGAGATTCATTAGGATTTTGTGAAAAAGCACGAATTTCTCCCATTAGTCTATCATACATGACAGGTGGAAAGAATCGGCTTACAAAAGCTTGCCTCATCTCCTCCCAAGTATTAATAGTTCCTGGTGTTCATACAACTACCAAGAGAATCGAGTCAATTACCTAAAAGGAAAATAAAAAAAATCGAAAACAGAAAAATCTATCCGAATCGGTTGGATACAAAACCGATCGGATGGACGCTATGGTAAAATAAAAAAATGGGAAACCGATCGGCTGTAAGTCTATCCGATCGGATGGATGCTACGGATTTATTTTTATTTTTTTTTATTTTTATTTATTTTTATTTTTATTTTTTTAGAAAATGAACACGAAAAGAAACGAACTTTTAAAACTTAAAGAAACACAATCAAAATCCCCGGCAGCGGCGCCAAAAACTTGATGTGCTATTTGTTTGTGCAAATTTTAAATTTATAAGGGTGAATTACCAAATCTAGAAACAACACATACGAGCAAGTGCACTCGTCCGTTATAGCAAGATATGATGGTAAGTCAGGATCGTTCGCAGGGATTTGTGAGTGAATCATAATATAAGTCTAAAAGTAAATCTCTAATGTACGCAAATAAGATAATAAGAAAATTCAATAAATTAAAAACTACACTTGTTTAGACTAGTTTTCTACTTAATGACACACACGATTGTGATAACTTTTGATAACACGTTGGTTGAGATAATTAGATGGTGATCTAATGTAGCAACCCGTAAATTTTCATAAGGCAAAATGACTATTTTGCGCTTTGACTTTGACTTTTGACTATTTGACTATTACCATATCGTAAAATCAAATAATGTAATATGTAGTTAACCGGTAACTTCCCAAGTTAAATAATTCACTTTACTTTGAATTATTAATTTTTGAACGTTTTCGTTCACCTCTGTCTATTTAACGAGACAATATCTCGCAAAACATAAAAATCGCACACAACGCGTACCGGCACAACAATAAACTCAACAAGCAAATTGAATTGATTATTATTTTTATGTCATATAATATTACTCTTAATATTTAAATTACTTTTATAAGTAATCACACAAGTTTAACCGTGTAAACTTTCCTCACGACCAATACAAGACTATGATAAGTCTATGTGTCCAATATACTCTATTTTCACAAATAGTCATATTTTATATGAACTATTGCTGCTTTGTCATTTTTATGTCTCTTTATGTATTACACATACTCAAACCTATGTCATTGGGTTTTAACAACATAAATGCACTATGTTAGACTTATCACACTTTTAATATACTTAGTTGAGGTATATTGATAAGTTTAGACATTTTTGTAAGTAGTACATTTTCATGTTACCCGATTCTAAGTTTTGAGACTTAAGGGCGTAACATTAGTAATTACCGGGACCAAACTATATCTCATTAAGCCTTGCTTCACCTTGAAGATACCTCATAAGCAAGCAAGCTAACTAGTACCTCCCCACCTCAAGCATGAGGTGGCATAAAAGAGATATTACAAGATCCATGTGGCTCTTGTGTATCGTACCATGTCCCTTTTTGTGACAATAATACGTACACCTCCATGTATAAACACATTTATGCCTATCTTCATTAGTAAGAAAAACACATAAGAAAGATATCTCTCCCTTGGCTCCTCTACAATCCGTACACCTTCACTATTATATCATCATCATCCAATTTAATCAAGACACAAGACATAATAAAAAGATAAAGACCTAGGTGATTTCTACAAGGCACAAATATTACTTTGGTGATTTCAAGCTTGTACCAAGACTTACACAAGACCAAAGCTGAAGTAGAAGACTAGTACAAGGTTTTCTTAAGGCTACAACAAGTTGGATTGAAGACTTGAAAGATAGTTGGGGATTGAAAAACTTAGAGTAGTGGTTCTTGGTTTTGGTGTTTCTCATCTAAGAATTTGTAAGACTATAATTAGTTTTCAAGTCTTTCATTCATGTTGATATAATTTACACCTTGTACAAGTCTTATATGTATTTTGACAAGATATGATGTTGTACATAAGGTTTTAATCATGAAAATAAACTAGAACAAGCCCTAGATATGACTTATGAAGCTGAAATTCTGAACAGCCCCAAAGAATGATTAAACTGATCATCTTAGTAAACTTTGAGGTTAAGGAAATGAGATAAGCCTGTAGAGCTATGTCTTGTGGTCGTTTCGCCGGGTGGCGCACCTCATAACTCATCCCGATGAATAAACTAGAGCTAAAACTTGTTAGAAACCTTTTTGGAACCACTAGATGTAACTAGTGATTTTGTTAATTGTTGACACAAAATCATGAACCATGGACTTGATTAAACTTAAGAAACAGATAGAGAGTGTAAAAATATGAATTTGGGCTTTTGAATAATTAAGAAAGGACTTGTGGTTAAAAAGTTGTGCTTAAGTAAAGATTAATAGAAGAAACTTGGTGCTGAAACAAATAGTCTTCTGATCTGATTAATAAATCGCGATTTCGACCCTTTTCTGGTCCGAATCGTCGAAAGTGTAAAACACAAAAGTTTCTCAGAATGATGTTTTATACAAAAACACGCGAGCACGTAACCTGAAAGTGAATAACTAAGGCTAGAAACTGCAGAAACCCAACTGGACCAGTTTAGACCATAAAAACAGCCATGACTCAAGAGTCTTTGTGGCGTTTTGATCTTTTGAGGCCGAGACACAGCCAAGGCTGTTGTCTCAAGGCTTTCTAGCCGAGACTTAGCAACGGCTATGGTCTTGGTTGATGTCTCAAGGTTATGTATCTAGCCGCATGACTAATTTGGTATTTGATGACCCGGAATTTGTCATTGAGACTTGTTCAATTAATTGACCCATTTTCTTGACCTCGACAACTTATAAAAATCGACCATATCACCTAACTTATATCATCACGTCACCACAATAGTTCAACTAATACTCTTTGACGAAACACGACAAATGCGTTTATATAACATTTGTCTCGTCAAATACTTTTACTTATAAATGATAAGTACTACAACACTAGGGAATTTCATAATCATAAGAGGCCTCTTCGGGGTGTCGTATCAACGAGTTGTGGATTTATGAATTAAAGTGTCCTGGCTCCTCATACGTTCACTACATGACCTCTAGATTTTGATAGCCCGAACGGTAGTACGAAGTTATTTATAAAAGGCTAATAGCCAAACCACACTTTAAGGATACTTCACTCCTTTAAGCAACATAAGATATATGTACAACATCTTAATCAAGTCAATGACTTTACATATACTTGTACACTCATATTGTGCATTATACTAAGACGCGATCACTATACTCCCGTAGGTTATCGTTAAAGATCGTGGTCTTGCCATACACTATCTGTTGTTATAAACTACTACTGATTACTACGGTGAGTTCATAGCCCCTACTTTTGTTTAACTGTTTTATAAACTACATGGGGGAGATACATGCTACTGTTTTTATTATTATGGACAATGACTTGTAAATTGAATGCTAGCCCTGGTTGTATTATTGCATGCATGTCTAAGTTGTTTATGCCAAAAGTCCCCTTATCATGGACCACTAATCACTTGTTGTTGCGAGTAAGCGCAAATATTGTTGATAGGCCTATCGGGATTGACGAATCCCGTTTGTGTTAATCATACATCGGATACCACAAACGCACTATATTTGAATTCCTAGGTATACGGCATAGTACCTACTCGGGACAAATTGTTTAATATATATATCGTACGGTCCTATATATGAATAGTCAGTCGTGCGTGCCATGAGCTTAGAGCAATAATAACTTTCAGGATGATAATTGCGCACATTGCAATTATACTATGAACTTTATTGTCCATTACTGTATTACAAACCTATGAATTCACTCAACCTTTGTGTTGAGTTTTTAGCATGTATTCTCAGGTACGAAAGGAATTAGCTGGCATGTGAAGGAACGCGGAAAATATTTTGAAGACAATGCATATTATCATTCGAAAAACTTTACAACTTTTATATTGTACATTTTGTAAACTTGTGGGGCCTTTGTAAACTCTGATAATTTATATCGAATGATAATTTATTTCAAAACGTCTCATTTAGAGTCATTTTCTGTAACTTGTACTGTGAACTATGAAGTAATACCCCGGTGACATAATCTTCCGCTGCGATAATTTTGGGGGTGTTAGAGATTGGCATCAGAGCTACAGTTATAGAGAACCAGGTTGCATATGAACCTACACTATAACTACATCTTACGTTTAACCAGTATAACTCATTGTTGTCTTCAACATTTCGTGCGCCATGCTTACTCCTTAACACAATACTGTATTATTTGTATACAGGCTATTTATATAAACGGTTGACTAAACATGACTGTGTATGTCTACTTTAAGGCATTACGGCACAACCAGATTTCCTTGATCATACACATTTTATTGTGATCTATGAAATTTTCTCATGACATTGTAGTAGATACAATGGTCATACTTATATCTCAGACATCGTGAGATACACAATTGACTTAGATATATCTCAAGACATCGTGAGATACACAACTTGCTTATTCATATATCTCAAACCTTGTGAGATACACAACTTGTTTGTTCACATATCTCAGACATTGTGAGATACACAACTTGCTTATTCACATATCTCAGACATAGTGAGATGCACAACTTGCTTATTCATATATCTCAAACATTGTGAGATGCACAACTTGTTTGTTCACATATCTCAGACATTGTGAGATGCACAACTTGTTTATTCATATATCTCAGGAATCGTGAGATATAAAATTGACTTAGATATATCTCCTACATTGAGAGACACACAATAGTCTTATCTATTTCTCAGACATTCAGAGACACACAATAGTCTTATCTATTTTTCATATATTGTGAGGTACACAATGGTCTTATATATTTCTCCGACAATTCTTAGTTGCACAATGGTCTCTCTGGTATTTCTCAAACATTGTGAGAAAACTATTTCACAACTATGAACTCATCAACTCTTTCGAACGCTATGTTGATTTTCTCTGATTGTGTTACTCCTCATCACCGAGGATGAGTGTGAACATTCATTCCATACTCTTGTAACACCTACGACATCTCGTGATACACCGCCTTGTAACTCATCGGTTAAGTATAAGTGTTGTGTCGGGAATTCTTAAGTAGGATGATTTGGAATATCTTTATTTAAATAAATTGGGATGCCTTTTTATTTAAATAAAGAAATTGTGAATCGCCGAACCATAAGTTTATATTTCTTTATTTACATTGTTTGGGACGCCTCTCTATGTAAATAATGAATTATAAATGAGTGGGCTTATTTGTATCCGATATGACATGAGTATAAACTCGAACTTGAGAATCACCAGTATTTTACCATTCAACAAAAATCTTAAGAACTCATTTGGACTCTCTGAGTTCATTCTTAAGTTATCCCTTTTGCTGTTACAAATCTTTACAATAATGAGCTACTTATTGAGTTAACAGACTTGTTACACTCGTGAACTAACGAACTTGGTTCAATCTTGAACTAACAGACTGAGCACGATATTCCACTTACTTACTTGGGTACATAAGATGCCTACTCTACTTAGGTGCGTGGACACCTACACATAAGCTTTCTCACGAGCTCCTCTAATTCGTTGGCCTTTATTCTAGAGACACACTTTCTCGAAATGTCCTCACTTCCACATTCCATCACCGTTTGGATCCTTGAGCAGACCAAGCTCACACAACTTGTTCCACTAGACTACGAGACATCTGGGTTGTTACATCCAGTGTGAATCGATCAAACGAAGTAACGTTTCCTTAAATACTGAATGGAAGTTCTCAGATGAACTTTTCTCATAACTTCTCATTGGTTGAGACTATCATTAGGCATACTATTGCCAACTCTTGAAAGCCACGAATATAAGTTGTAATAACAACACTCCACCATGACAAAAGCATCATACAGAAGTATGCTTGTGGCATGTTTGACTTTGTAGTCTTCAACACATCTGCTGAAACACTGAATCTGTCCTCTCAAACAAATGAGTCAAATCAACCGCTCTTCCATGACTTTGGAATTGTTGAGTTTGTAGCTCCCGAACTCCTTGAAAGAGCAGCCTCTAACTAATGGTACAACATTCACTCCTGTGGTGCTTCCAACTGGCCCTGCAATATTAGGCCTTTCAGTTGAGCCCTAATATTAATCTTGCTCACGAACAAAACTTTAAAAGGGTTCTTGATTTCACCTAGGAGCGTGTGATCAGAATTCACTACAAATACCCACACACCTTTTCCCAAACATCTTAACATCGGATTATTCAACATCCTTATTAGGATTGGTCCGGTAGCTTGCACAAATGAGCTACCACCAGAACCTAGTAGTGTACATAATGTTTTTCATATGAGCAATCTAAAGAATTGTCATACTGTTGAGATACTCACTATTCCTCTAGAAGAGATCTAGATTGACGAATGTCTAAACATTACCAAAGAACCTATCAAAATCATGGACCGTGAGATCAAACAACTTAAGTAAAGTCACATTCCTATTATCAAAGTTCTTTGGAACTCTAGCAAAGACTCGAATTCAAGTGGGAGCATGAAGACCAGATGTGTCGCAAGTACTCCCATCTTTTCTCAAACACACCATCAATAGATAACACTCGCTAAACTTCGGGATGTTCCCTTAGAGAAGTACCCCCACCTCTTGCACATCATCAACTCATAACACAAACTAAATCATGAGGACATGATTCCCGTAACCGGTGGAGGCTGTAGCAACCCGTAAATTTTCATAAGGCAAAATGACTATTTTGCGCTTTGACTTTGACTTTTGACTTTTTGACTATTACCATAACGTAAAATCAAATAATGTAATCTGTAGTTAACCGGTAACTTCCCAAGTTAAATAATTCACTTTACTTTGAATTATTAATTTTTGAACGTTTTCGTTCACCTCTGTCTATTTAACGAGACAATATCTCACAAAACATAAAAATCGCACACAACGCGTACCGGCACAACAATAAACTCAACAAGCAAATTGAATTGATTATTATTTTTATGTCATATAATATTACTCTTAATATTTAAATTACTTTTATAAGTAATCACACAAGTTTAACCGTGTAAACTTTCCTCATGACCAACACAAGACTATGATAAGCCTATGTGTCCAATATACTCTATTTTCACAAATAGTCATATTTTATATGAACTATTGCTACTTTGTCATTTTTATGTCTCTTTATGTATTACACATACTCAAACCTATGTCATTGGGTTTTAACAACATAAATGCACTATGTTAGACTTATCACACTTTTAATATACTTAGTTGAGGTATATTGATAAGTTTAGACATTTTTGTAAGTAGTACATTTTCATGTTACCCGATTTTAAGTTTTGAGACTTAAGGGCGTAACATTAGTAATTACCGGGACCAAACTATATCTCATTAAGCCTTGCTTCACCTTGAAGATACCTCATAAGCAAGCAAGCTAACTAGTACCTCCCCACCTCAAGCATGAGGTGGCGTAAAAGAGATATTACAAGATCCATGTGGCTCTTGTGTAGCGTACCATGTCCCTTTTTGTGACAATAATACGTACACCTCCATGTATAAACACATTTATGCCTATCTTCATTAGTAAGAAAAACACATAAGAAAGATATCTCTCCCTTGGCTCCTCTACAATCCGTACACCTTCACTATTATATCATCATCATCCAATTTAATCAAGACACAAGACATAATAAAAAGATAAAGACTTAGGTGATTTCTACAAGGCACAAATATTACTTTGGTGATTTCAAGCTTGTACCAAGACTTACACAAGACCAAAGCTAAAGTAGAAGACTAGTACAAGGTTTTCTTAAGGCTACAACAAGTTGGATTTAAGACTTGAAAGATAGTTGGGGATTGAAAAACTTAGAGTAGTGGTTCTTGGTTTTGGTGTTTCTCATCTAAGAATTTGTAAGACTATAATTAGTTTTCAAGTCTTTCATTCATTTTGATATAATTTACACCTTGTACAAGTCTTATATGTATTTTGACAAGATATGATGTTGTACATAAGTTTTTAATCATGAAAATAAACTAGAACAAGCTTTAGATATGACTTATGAAGCTGAAATTCTAAACAGCCCCAAAGAATGATTAAACTGATCATCTCAATAAACTTTGAGGTTAAGGAAATGAGATAAGCCTGTAGAGCTATGTCTTGTGGTCGTTTCGCCGGGTGGCGCACCTCATAACTCATCCCGATGAATAAACTAGAGCTAAAACTTGTTAGAAACCTTTTTGGAACCACTAGATGTAACTAGTGATTTTGTTAATTGTTGACACAAAATCATGAACCATGGACTTGATTAAACTTACGAAACAGATAGAGAGTGTAAAAATATGAATTTGGGCTTTTGAATCATTAAGAAAGGACTTGTGGTTAAAAAGTTGTGCTTAAGTAAAGATTAATAGAAGAAACTTGATGCTAAAACAAATAGTCTTCTGATCTGATTAATAAATCGCGATTTCGTCCCTTTTCTGGTCCGAATCGTCGAAAGTGTAAAACACAAAAGTTTCTCAGAATTATGTTTTATACAACTCGCGAGCACGTAACCTGAAAGTGAATAACTAAGGCTAGAAACTGCAGAAACCCAACTGGACCTGTTTAGACCATAAAAACAGCCATGACTCAAGAGTCTTTGTGGCGTTTTAATCTTTTGAGGCCGAGACATAGCCAAGGCTGTTGTCTCAAGGCTTTCTAGCCGAGACTTAGCAACGGCTATGGTCTTGGTTGATGTCTCAAGGTTATGTATCTAGCCGCATGACTAGTTTGGTATTTGCTGACCCGGAATTTGTCATTGAGACTTGTTCAATTAATTGACCCATTTTCTTGACCTCGACAACTTATAAAAATCGACCATATCACCTAACTTATATCATCACGTCACCACAATAGTTCAACTAATACTCTTTGACGAAACACGACAAATGCGTTTATATAACATTTGTCTCGTCAAATACTTTTACTTATAAATGTCAAGTACTACAACACTAGGGAATTTCATAATCATAAGAGGCCTCTTCGGGGTGTCGTATCGACGAGTTGTGGATTTACGAATTAAAGTGTCCTGGCTCCTCATACGTTCAATACATGACCTCTAGATTTTGATAGCCGAACGGTAGTACGAAGTTATTTATAAAAGGCTAATAGCCAAACCACACTTTAAGGATACTTCACTCCGTTAAGCAACATAAGATATATGTACAACATCTTAATCAAGTCAATGACTTTACATATACTTGTACACTCATATTGTGCTTTATACTAAGACGCGATCACTATGCTCTCGTAGGTTATCTTTAAAGATCATGATCTTGCCATACACTATCTGTTGTTATAAACTACTACTGATTACTACGGTGAGTTCATAGCCCCTACTTTTGTTTAACTGTTTTATAAACTACATGGGGGAGATACATGCTACTGTTTTTATTATTATGGACAATGACTTGTAAACAGAATGCTAGCCCTAGTTGTATTATTGCATGCATGTCTAAGTTGTTTATGCCAAAAGTCCCCTTATCATGGACCACTAATCACTTGTTGTTGCGAGTGAGCGCAAATATTGTGGATAGGCCTATCGGGATTGACGAATCCCGTTTGTGTTAATCATACAGCGGATACCACAAACGCACTATATTTGAATTCCTAGGTATAAGGCATAGTACCTACTCGGGGCAAATTGTTTAATATATATATCGTACGGTGATATATATGTACAGTCAGTCGTGCGTGCCATGAGCTTAGAGCAATAATAACTTTCGGGATGATAATTGCGCACATTGCAATTATACTATGAACTTTATTGTCCATTACTGTATTACAAACCTATGAATTCACTCAACCTTTGTGTTAACTTTTTAACATGTATTCTCAGGTACGAAAGGAATTAGCTGGCATGTGAAGGCGCACGGAAAATATTTTGAAGACAATGCATATTATCATTCGAAAAACTTTACAACTTTTACGTTGTACATTTTGTAAACTTGTAGGGCCTTTGTAAACTCTGATAATTTATATCGAATGATAATTTATTTCAAAACGTCTCATTTAGAGTCGTTTTCTGTGTAGGACCTTAGATCTAGCTTTTTCACTTATGAATATAATGTTAGAGAGAGATGGAAGATCTAGAGGGAGAGTGAGTGGATGGGATCTCCTAGTGTGTGTAAATGAATAACCTTGATATTACTAAGAGAACCAACCTCAAATTGAGGCCTTACATGTGTATTTATACTTGTAGTTTAGGGCTTCACATATCTTTGACCATATTACATAACTAGCCCTTAGACTTTATACAAGCATGAATAATACACATAAACTTAATAAACTAGCATTTTACTAACTATTACATGAATATATTAAACTAACTATTTGACTCAATAATGATCGTCACTTTTAATCCTAACAATCTCCCCCTAAGGGACGATCATTGAGATCTCTCTTTGATTACATAAATGATCAACACTTCTAATGCTAACAATCTCCCCCTAAGGGTGATCATTGAGATCTCTCTTTTGTGACCTTGATCTTTGATCTTTGAAGCTTGTTCTCTTTGAACTTTGAGTCCTTGTGTAATAGTTTTGCTAGTTTCTTTGTTCCAATCATGCTTTGTGATCTTTCTTGCCTTTGATCAACATCTTTACTTTGTTTTCTTTACGTCTTTTCCAACATGCTCATACTTTGTTTGGCTTTGAATCTTTATGAAGTTCTCTTCTCTTTGACTTTAATCTTTGTTTCTTTAGTTTGAAGATTCTTTGACTTTGACTTAGACACGTTCTGAACTTTGCTTTGCTTTGATCTTTGAAGAGAGCTTTGCAGGGTATGAGCATGTGGATTTTTGAGTGATGGTAACGGTCTTTCTTCAAGGAACATTCATGAGTACCTGCATAAAACAGTTAGCAATAAAGTATCCGGTACTTACAGGTTCGGAATTAGAGATCGTCAACAGCATAGTGTGAAGACTCCTTCTAACCCTTACCAAGGCCGTTTCGGAATCAGATACCCCTGAAAGGGCTTACTAGATCCACCGAAGTACATCAATGATTCAGGTGAGTTGCTGGAGATCACCCCACAACTGTAGACTGTTTGAGACATAGTAACCATCATGATAGATAAGGCAAGATCCGTAGATCTCATAAAGACTCTTACAACTTGTGTCCTTTTTGGCAAACACAAGTGTATTCATAGGAAGTATATCCTAAGAGATTTTTAATGTATCTCATGGCTCTAGACTCGATAAGTGCATAATTTTGTTTCCTATGCGGAGACTAGGGAGGGGTCTCCTGCTTCAATATCAACCATCTCTAAGAGATAAGTCGAAAGATTACACCGGTTCCCCATGAGAATGAAACAAGCTCTTTTAAGAGAACTTGAGTGGCTGGAAGGTTTAGTACAGTGCGTCACTGGGTCCATGATGTCTTGTCTTCAATACTGGTGTCACTTTAGTAACAACCAGTAGCATATGAGTTGAACCCGGTTTCTACCCTAAGGTTGAACATATGGAGGGCTATTTCTTTTCACCCTTTCATTTGCTTTTCTTTTTAATTCTTCAACCCCTTCTTTCTCCTTTCATTCTTTTCTCCTTTTTTCAAATCATACCTAAGTACTTCTAATTCTAATCTATTGGAATTGTCCTTGGGTAGATCCCTCCGGCTCTGGCGGATCATAGGACGGTTTTTCCTAACCTTAATCACCTTATAACTCCATGACTATCCTACTGTTGCCATCAAGCCATATGTGAAAATCTCTCAAAGTGTTATGATAATAAAACATACTTTGTTAACACTTCGAGAGTTTTACATTTCATGAAGGACTCCCCCTTCACATGTGCTCATGGATTGTTAAGAAATTTGCACATGCGTGAGGAGTTTGCACTTTTAGAATTGATCCACTTTCAATGAACATGACCGATTCGAGACACGCTTACATCACTAGTTAGACTAGCTTGAAGTTATTACCCGGCCTGGTCAAGTCCACAGAAAGTTTCTCGAAACGGTACATTTCTACTCAAACAAATCCTTTTCGAGACACGCTTACGTGGCTAGTTAAAGAGTTCCATTGTCAGCTTTTAGGTGACAACTAGCTCTAGTAACTAACTTGATGTTATTACCCGTCGAGGATAAGTCTTTTCGATTACTAATTTTTTGTTGTTTCATCAATTCTTGGGTCATTTCTGAGTCAAGCTCTTTTGAGATTCAAGACGATCACATTTTAATCACGTCTTCTCCCCCTCAAAAATAGCATATCCATGGTATTTTTGATACCAATTGATTAAAACCTTTTCTTTTTGGATAGCTTATGGGAGAAACGGATGTTTGTTTATTCTGTATTTGTTTCCTTTAAGCATGATCTTTTTGGAACCACTTTATATTACTCCCCTCAAAAATAGAACATTTTGAGTAAATTTAAACTTTTAAGGATTTGAGGGAGTAATATCTTGAGCTAAAAAGTTTTGATAACCTTTTGAAATATTTTGAAAAATTTTGCTCAGAAAATTAAGAAGACTTTGATAAACTTTTTGGAGAGAAGTCTTCTTATCATTTAGGATTGTCGCACATAAATGTGCAACATGGTCCTTTCTTTGAAAATCACGGGTTATACACTGTTATGTGTGCATAAGCCATAATGTTTTTAGGATAAGTGCTCGAAAAATATTTAAAACCTTTGTTTAAACTTGAGCACTTTCCTTTCTTTGAAGAACGAGTCCTTAGCTGAAATACTAAGAAGTCATTATGTTGAAGTCCGAGTTCTTAGCAGAAGTACTAAGAAGTCATTATGATTTTGGATTAGACAACAACTTTTGGAACCCATTTAAGCACGACGCCAACTAGGTTTCCATATTTTGAAATCCATTTGTAAGTTGTGTCAATCCGAGACAAAGAAGTTGAATTCCAACGAGGACTGAAAACATGTGTTTCATTTTGAAATAAAGCTCGTGGAATCAATGGTGATTTAAAACTCTTTTGATTTTGAAACTTGTTTGAGAAACCCGATGTCTCTCTTGGAGTTTTAAAACTTGAAGATGAAGTTTTCCATCCATTGTTGAAACTCGGTGTTTCATTTCGAATATTTGTTTTTGAGATGAATGGAAACCTTCCAGAATTGGGATTTTTCAAAGCATAGCCATTCCTTTGATGTAGCGGAAGCATTTCAGAGTATGAATAATTCAAATGTTTTGAATGGCTTTGCTTTGGTTTCCACACTGGCTTTACCGGAGTAAAACGAGAGTATGGAGTTTGAAAACCTTGATTCTTTTCTTTATGAGCACTTGCATTTGAAACCATTTGAGGAGTGAATGTTTCAGAAAAATGTGGTCTCTTTGAAAACTTCCTTCCTTTTTGCAAAGAATAGTTAGTAAACTGAGAAACCTTTTTCGAAAACGGTTTGGAAGATTCACCCGTGTAAACCTTCTCCGAAACACTTACTTGTGGTTTAGACTCGTTTGAAACTTGAGATTTTCCTTTTGACCGGTTAAGAACATCAAACTTCGCTTTTAAGGCATTGTATGACGTTCTCAAATCATTGTATTCTTTTTGAAGAGAAAGATGATCTGATGATGCCAGTTGTTCTTGCAAAGAAGCATTTTGATTTTCAAGATGTGCAAAATATTTTTCATATTAGTCTGTTTCGATTGAAAAATCATTTTTAGCATCACCAAAATCCTTGGTTTGTTGTGCAATTATTTTTTCCAATTCAACAATTTTCTTTTGAAGCACATATTTTTCTTTTTCAAAAAGATGATTTTGTGTGATCTGAGAGTCAGATTTGTTTGAAGTTTGATTCTGAACTCTTGACCGCTTGATTGAATCAAACAAGTTTTTGTAAGTCTGTTTCAAATGCTCATTTTCTTTTTGTAATGATGCCACAGTATGTTCCAATTCAAGATTTTTTGTATCAAGTTCGTCGAAATCAAACTTGATATTGGTATCATCACAATTTTCTACAAAAATCTTTTCTTTTTCTTTAAGCACTGATGTCAAAGAGTTTTCAGAAGACATTTTCTCATTCTTCTCTTGCAGTTTAAGTTGGAAAGAGATACTTTGTGCTTCGAGTATTGCAAGATGTTTCTCAAAGTGAGCAGTTCTTTTTGACAATTCTGCTTTGACATCAGTTGCTTCTTGTGAAAGCTCGGTGATTTTCTTTTTGAGACAAAGATTTTCAAATTTCAAAGAAGATGTTTGTTCAAAATTCTCATTCACTTTCTCATGGCAAACAGATTTTGATTTGAAAGACTCTATTTGATTTGTGAAAAATTCCTTTTGAATGTCAAGTATTAAGCATTTTTCATCAAATTCATCTTCAAGAGAATGAACGTACTTTAAATCTTCTCTCATTTCAGTGACAAGATGTTTTTCAAAGTACTCAAAACTTAAGTTGAGATTTTTCACATGAGGTTCAATCTCATCTTTCAAAATCTTTTGGACTTCAATCTTAAGGCGTACATCTGATGAAAGAGGATTAGAGAAAACGTTGTTATCGATGTTTACTTGCTTAGACCAAATGACCTTTAACGTATGCTCAATGTGATGTTTAAGACTACAAAATTGTTTCCTTGCTTTATTTTGCCATAATGTAGCATCATAAGTAGCAAGTTGAGCTTCTTTGAAAAATCTTTTCACATTTGTGTCTTTTCTTTTGAAAGGTGCTTTTGGAAAATCTGTCAATTGTGTACAACCATACACAAAGCCGTGGTACGAGAGAGGGTTTTTTGTTTGTTTTACTTTCAAACGTTTTTCCTCTTCAGATTTTAAAATATCTTGAGACTCAAACAAAAGATCATATGACAATTCTTTTCCCATATCTTAAGCGTTGTACAAAATAGGTGTCAGCTTTTTCACTTTGTTTAAAAAACACGGTTTTCCATTTTCCACATTAGCATTATTCACAAAACCAATCCCAGATGTTTGTTTCTCAACCTCCTCATCTTTAGTAGGCAGCATGTTGATTGTCTGAGAAGTCTGTACCAATTTTCGAAGTTTGTTTTCAAGATCGTTTGTTCGTTTCAAAAACTCTTTGTTTTCATTCTCAAGTTTTGTGTTTACAATCTCAAAATTTGATGTGGTTTTCTGAAGCTTTGAATTTTCACTTTTTAAATCATTGTTCTCTTTTAAAAGCACTTGAACCTTTCTGTTCTTAACAACCATTTGAGTATCCAGATTTTG